>OZ024685.1:1200000-1790829 GCA_964016965.1 Diacarnus erythraeanus | reverse complement strand
GGTCATAAAAAAGAGCAGGAAACAGGGAGCAAGGCTCAAACTTTCAATACAGATTCTACAAGTTTCCAACAGCATTGATGCAACATGCAGACTGCAAGTGTCAAAGGTTGCACGAAAATAAAAATTAAAATATTAGGGCGGTCACGCGACCAATATTCAGACGGTTACCGCCCATTTTTACGTTTTTTAACGTCATCCGCCCACTTTTACATTCTGGTTACGTCACTTTAGTATAATGATTTTTCAAATCTCCCTCCTCAGAAACTATTGGCAGCGCAGAGATGTTTGCTGTTCGATTTGAAAATTCTTCTGTGGTCAAGGCTTGCAGATCATGTTTATTGTCACACTACTACACACTTCAGTCAGCAGGGTGGCAGTTAGGTGTCTTATCTCATTATGCCTTATTGAAGGGAAACCACCTCTAGGGCAAGAGAGCATATGATCCACTGCAAAGGAAGCTCCACATATACATGTAGTCGGTGTTTTAGAGAAACTCCAACCATACCTTAAGGCCAAGGAATCAACAAAAGCAGTTTTATGTAAACAAAAACCATGTTCTTCAATTGGCATGGCTGTCAACCAACTTGAAGCTCCTTTATCACATAGTAGGATGACGTAAAATAGACGTAAATGGGCGGTAACCGTCTGAATATTGGTCGCGTGACCGCCCTAATATTTTATTTTCGTGCAGCCTTTGACACCTTCGGTCTGCATGGTGTATCATAGCAGTTGGAAAGTTGTAGAATTTGTATTGAAAGTTTGAGCCTAGCTCCTTTATCCCTGCTCTTTTTTATGACCCCAGTCCGAGAACCGAGAAGTTTGTCCGTATTCTGCGGTTTTCGGACGGCAGGTTTCTGAAGCTGCTAGATCGAAGTGGAGAAAGCCAGCCGGTTCATTTTTTGTGTGCAAGCTATACTAGAGTAACATCTTAAATAGATGCAAAATTGAAGTGTTAGCAACTTTTAGTTAGCCTGCTACGAGCGTCCGAAAATAAAATCGTCCGGGGGTTGGTCAGTTACTCTAGTTGTTGTCTAAAAAAATCAAGGACCTGATGATTGTGTGGCTGAAGATCCATCCCCACATATGTCCCCAAATATAGAGCTTGAAGACTCACCACTTTGGTTACTACTACTACTTGCATTGAGCATTGCTAATCAGCTAGATAGAGGCACAATCATAAAAATGGACAAAATCAGAAAAATCCACTTTTGCATCCAGGGACAGATTATGAACCTGGCAACACTGGTGGTATAGAGCCAGTTATAGAGTTTATTCACAACTGGTCACACACATAATACAATTAGTGTATCAAAATTAATGGAGATCATAATATGACTATTTGTCTTTCCCAAGTGAGATTAATAATAATTATTATTATTACATATGGCTTATAAAAACATCTTGACAGGTTTAAAAACAACTGCCATTATGTCATAAGAATAACTGATTAGCAACAGCTATAGTTGTGTGTGTGTGTGTGTGTGTGTTCTAATATCAGTGCCATCTATTCATTACTGACATACTGCAGGTCAGAACTAACTGGTGCTGAAGAGGGCATCAAAGTGGTTTTGATACTGCCACATACGTAACTCCTAGATTCTATGGTTTTTAGGTTTATGTACACTATATTGACCAGTGGCAGATTGAGGGCCATAAATTTTGTAGTATGTAAGTATCCTGCTGCATGCTTAGCTAGTTTTGAAGCCACCTACACCTTTTGATGGCCATACACTTTCTCCCTATACTTGGGGGGGGGGGGGGGGATGTTGCTGTTTACTGATTTACTGATATCAAGTCCAGGAATGTCAACCATAGTGATAGAGTATAATTGTTATCTGTCTATCTAGCTAATTGTATCTAATAACAAGTATCAAGGTAAACAAATTAAGTTGGGGGTTGCTTCTTTGTACTTTCAAGGTTAGAGCCTAAAGCATTCTTACATGAATTCTACTAGCTATAGTTTAATAGAAAGAAGATTTCAATGGAAACCCTTTGGATTGACTATAGCCATATACATGTATGTTATGAGACAACACTAGAATTGATGATGGTTCTGGATGACTTGTTGGTACTGAATCCAGCCTATCAGCTACAGTCACTGTACTCAGGTCCTAAAGAAAATAGTATAGTAGATGTTCCAGCAAGATTATCTTCCTCAGACTGAGAGTCACAAGCTGTTCTTTTATTGAAGTAAGATCTGATATCTTTTAACTGGCAGTATCTCTTCATGATGCCCAGCTAAAGTAAAACTCTCTAACTCAGCATGCTCTATTAGACTCACTGCAATGTCAAATAGCTGCTGGCACATGCAAATGCATTTAGGTACATCTTACTTTCTTTGCTGTCACACTAAAAATTAAGTAATAAACATGAGTCCTATCACCTCAGCAACAAACACACCGCTATTTCATATTTACTATAATTATTTGAAAGGAGGTGCTACTGCACCCCCCTCCCTGTGTATGGGCCTGGCTAACCAGCTATCATCTCCATTAAAGCAAACATAAGTACGTAGCTATATATTACTTCTCTTGTAGTCTCTTAGCTATAATAATTATTTTCTTCTATTGTTACAGGACTAGCTATTTTGAGAGCTAGAACCAGATTTGAAATTGTGGAACTGTAAGTGGTTTTATCTAATCATGAAATGAGTAGCTTAGCTGCTATTTGTACCAATTGAATGTTTGCAGAAAATAAAAATAGCTATTAGCTAGCTACTACCCACACAATAATGAAGCATACCCAAGCATTGTTATAGACATGAAGCTTTCTCATGATAACATGTTGCAAACATTCTATAATGGAAAGTAGGCAGTTAGTTGTTGTAGCTATGATATTAATGATAGCGTATACTAGCTAAGGCTCAGCTCAGGAATCAGGGTGAGCATGAAAATTAAATGAGCAGTAATTGTATGTACAAGTTCAGGAATTAGAGGTGGGCATTCCATCTATTGAGGAATTATAGGGGTGGGCATCAGAAATATAATATGGGTTTAGGAATTGGAGGTGGGCATTCCATCTATTGAGGAATTATAGGGGTGGGCATCAGAAATATAATATGGGTTTAGGAATTGGAGGTGGGCATTCCATCTATTGAGGAATTATAGGGGTGGGCATCAGAAATATAATATGGGTTTAGGAATTGGAGGTGGGCATTCCATCTATTGAGGAATTATAGGGGTGGGCATCAGAAATATAATATGGGTTTAGGAATTGGAGGTGGGCATTCCATCTATTGAGGAATTATAGGGGTGGGCATCAGAAATATAATATGGGTTTAGGAATTAGAGGTGGGCATTCCATCTATTGAGGAATTATAGGGGTGGGCATCAGAAATATAATATGGGTTTAGGAATTGGAAGTGGGTATCGCTCTGCACAGTATGATAGATTCTGTTATAATGCTCTGATAGATTTTGTTATAATGATCACGTACTCAGTACGTACTACTATATGGCTATCATAGTTGAGCATTACTTGTAGTTCACCAACAAGTGCTTCCTTAGTTAAGCACTGCTTTAACTCTTGCATCAGCCAGTCTTTGTCAAGTGCTCCTTGACCACATAGAAAGATAGTCTCAGGCCTAATTTAAGAACTGGTGGATGGGTAGCTCCCCTCTGGACTGGGTGATTCCTCAGGATCTGTCACATACTAGCTAATGTACATTAGATCATTGTTAGCTAATAGTGTTGATCAGGATCTTGACAAGATGCACTTTATTTTTAGCATTCTATTCTTAGGTCTTGTTGTGGTATTTTAGTGCTTTTGAATAAGTTTCCGACTTCATTTACTGATCCATAATGTTACATGGTGGCATTGCTTCCACACAAGCATATGGGAAAGGACGTCCCCAATAATACCCACCTATTGGGATATCTGCAGCTTATACAACTCCTCAATCATGAGCTGGCTATTCCTTTTTTCTAAAAATGACCTTGTACTGTTGTTCCTCAAAATACATTTTCCTGATATTATACATAGGTGTTAGAATCGTGAGGGCAGTAAGGTGCTTGCCCCCATTCTCTGGCAGCTATGGGGGCAGTGCTGCCCCCATTCTAAAGTCAATGACATGACAATTTTACATCTGAGATCTCAACCACATGGGCCATACATTAGGGACTCAGTCCAATCTTGTGGTTAATCAACAAGCCAGCTATACATTCTTATTATCTGATAATCATTCATGCTTAAAACACTATTTACTGCCACCAGTGAACATTTGTTTTCAGTTTTATTACAAGTCAGTTCCAGATGAGACTAAATAATATCATGTTATTACATATACATGAGGACATGACAAATTAAACTCCTTACATTGTCAAACTCTATGGTCAAACTCTTGTTGAAAAATAATTTTTTTGGAAATTTACATTAATTTTATGCCATCATTGAAACATGGTGTGAGTATGATCATCACAGAGTGTGACCACAAATCTAGTTGACCTGCCCCCATAATCATCTTCCTCCACTTATGGCATGGAAAAGAATTCTCTCTAACTAGTAGGTTTTTCCAAAGCATTGATAAATGATATGTAATACTTTGAGAGCTCAACTGTACTTCTGGACCACTACAATACTGCATAGGCATAGGTGGCTGAGGCACTTTAGTTTTGGTAGGCTGAGGATGAGGTATAATAAGTGCACCACATATGGGCTACACAAACTAGGCTGAAAAATTATTCCTTTGTTCATCATTTACCATAGCAAACAATTATTTCAACTAGATCATACTTATCAGTTTTATACTTGTATATGTGCAAGATCAGACGTTGTTAAGCTGCTTTTCAGTCATGTTAGACTACAAATAGGTCAAAACACATCTCAAAGCTGAAAATGTTCATTTTGCAGTTGCAGATGTTACGGAGACAGTGAGATACAATCTGAGCATTGACTTGAAAACAGGTAGAATGTGAGAACACTTGTAATATTCTTCACATTAGGTGCTCCCTGCTTAATAACATCCACTAGAGTTGGTCATTCACAATAGAATGTGATAAATACTTACCAGCATTAAGCCAAGTGATGGATTGCTCACTCTTCCTAGCTAGTTGCCACTTCATGACTGCCCCTTGATGAGCATTACAGTGTTGATGGGTATTAAACCTTTCAAGTGCTTTCTTCCAGTTGTCAAATCTACTTATAGTAAATGTTTCCTTTTTCTTGCTAAAGGTCAACATGCTCTTTTATATCTTACAATAAAAGCAAAAAAAAAAAAAAAAAAAAATACAACTGCATTGAGATGTGCACACAGTCAGCTGAGGATACTTTTCATACCATTTTAACCATAAAGTTACTTTTATTTTTTGTCATACTCATAATTATTGTTTTCCTATCCATGGGCTGAAATGGCTGTGATATAGCTACATAACATAGAGACTCGCATTTTCCTCCTCAACATGAGTAGGAGTTACTTCAGAGTCCAACAAAGAAGTCATTTTCTACTTCAGAGTCCAGCAAAGATGTCATTTTCTAATTCTTGGCAGTTCTTTTGTAACTCTTCTATGTCTTCACTGCTTCTTATTGGCAGCAGTTCTGTGGAAGCTCTGCTTAGTCTCCTTAGAAAGTGTTGTGAAATACAAACAGGCCATGCCACCCGTGCTTTTTATGTCCACGTGGCAACAGTTGCTATGAATTAGCCTCTGACCCCGCCCAAGCTGAATAATTTTTGTGTTGTTTTAATTCCGCAAGAGCCTCACTATAATGAAATTTAATCTCCATTAACCAGTGCATACTTTCTGATGCTTCCATGGTCTGTAGGACTATACCTGAAGCTAGCTTCAATAGGCTGCCTGAATAGCTCTTGTATTAGCTATAGCAGTAGCTGTAGAGCTTTCTGGCTAACCTTTCGTATGGACCACGCTTCTTAGAGGAATTTTTTGCCTCATTGAGAACCTTGAGAACTTCCCTGTTGGTAATTTTAGACGGAAGGCAAGAGGCTAGTAGCCCATTCACATTGGGAAGGCCCTCTCTACTGGGTCTAGGCTCAGAAATAGCGATATAGTGTAGACATCCTACACATAAGCAAGCGAAAAGTACCCACACTGCGCTGCAGCTGCATCTCCAATTATTCGTTAAGGAAAATTTTCATTAACGCAATTTTTCAACCCTTTAAATATTCGTAATAAAAGTGACATCCAAAATTAAAACAACAACAAAAATTTCAGCAAATACAGTAGTTAACTGCTATACGTAGCTAATTGTCCACAAACTTTTGGAAAATGTTTCATCACAGACAATAGAGTATACAGAGATGTATCACTTTCTGTACTAACTTGCTAGTGGGGGCTCATTGTGCTCACCCTGATAACACTGGTAATAATTATGATGCATATAATAATATCTACTTTAGACTACAGTACACTATATTATTACAGCCAATGCTATAAAATTATACTTTTTGTTACAGAAAAGCTATTAAAAGCTTGGAAATGAAAGCTGCACGTAATTATGTATCAGCATCACTCAACTACACAAAGCAAGAACTTGAGTCTTTATCAAGATTAGATCTACCGAAGTTGATTAAAGAAATAACATGTGAACTAAAGAGATTTCATTGTACACTGGAAGACATTTGCAAAAGTGATTTTGCAATTGTAGTTCGCTTACTTTTGAAGGTGTCTCAAGGTCTTTCAAGTGATGATAATGACATCCGTTCAAAAACTGTCATCATTCTAGGTGAAGTCTTCAGTAGTAGGTCTCCCATTTTTCACAGTAGTCTTAAATTATATGTTGGACCAAAATCGGTGGAATCTAAAGATTTTGAGGCAAATCTTGAAGATGTGTGTGATTTTTTCAAGATATCACTTGATAAGCTTCCCGATACATGTTGGGATGTACTTCCTGTAGATGAGTTATCTGAGACTATAAAGATGCTTGCTGATAACGATGTGCTTAATCACAAAGATGGTTTGGTATCTAAGTTAAAAGACTTGGCTGACCAGCGTGATGCTATGAAAAATCAACATCGAATCAATTTGGTTGCAACCTCGTGCCAAACATCAGGTCCTTCTAAAAAATGGGATAATCTTGAGTTTAGATCAGTTCAGATTCTACCATCATGGGATGAACTAAGAACTCCTAAACCTCCTTATAAGCTGAGACCAAACATAGTAGAAGGGAAATACGACAATTGGTTGCATTACTATGATGTTCAATTTCGTCTGTTAAGGGAAGACTTCATATCTCCTCTTAGAAAAGGCATCAGTGACTACTTCCAAGGTAAAGTAGGAAGAAATCTTCGAAACATCAATGTTTATGAAAAAGTTTCCATCATCAGGCCTATATTTACGAGAAAAGGTCTGTGTCATAAAATCAGATTTGATATCTCACATCTTAAGCGTTGCAATTGGGAACATTCCAAGCGACTAATATTTGGTTCCCTCTTGTGCCTCTCCCCTGACAATTTTGAGAAAGAGGTATTCTTTGCTACTGTTTCCAATAGAGACTCACGTGAGTTGGCTCAAGGCTACCTTGAAGTAATGTTTCAGGGAAGTGCTGAAATTGTAGCCCATGCAAAGTTGAAAACAAAGTTTTCTATGGTGGAGTCATTAGCCTATTATGAAGCCAGTCAGCATATTCTTCGCAGTCTGCAAACTGCTGAAGTAGACACAATGCCATTCACTGACTACTTAATTTCTAATGAATGGGAAAGTGTAGGCAATCCTCAGTACCTGGAAAATACTGCTGTATTCAACTTACAGTGTATCGTCAAAGATAGGGATCTTTGTATCAGGCAAACCGAGGCATTCAATCATGTTGAAATCTCAAAGAATTCTCAATGGCCTTCTCTCAAAATGACTGATTTTGATGAGTCACAGCTAAATGCCATCAAAATGGCATTGACTCAAGAAGTTGCTGTTATCCAAGGTCCTCCAGGTACAGGAAAGACTTATGTTGGTTTAAAGATTGTGCAAGTTCTGTTAAGCAATCGTCATGTATGGGACCCAAATGCAATGGAACCTTTTGAGGACAACCCAATACACCCACGGTACCGAAGGCATACTGTAAATGTGCGAAATTCTCCAATACTTGTCATGTGCTACACTAACCATGCTCTTGATCAGTTTTTGGAGGAAATTATAGAGATGCAAAACAATGAGGTAGAAAAGCTGAGACTAATCAGAATAGGTGGGAGAAGCAAGGTTGAAAAAATTCAACAATGCAATTTGAGAAAGGTTAAATATGAACTCAAAAATATTCCCTCAAATATATATCGAGAATTGAAAGATCTTGAGCGAGAAAGAGATCACAAAGGTGCTACCTGTGCAGCAAAAATGTTAGCATATTATGAACATCCTAAAAATAAGTTCATCAAATTCTCAAAATTAAGGCATGTAATTGATGAACATCATTATCATTCACTTCTTGACTTTGCAGAAACAGAAGAAGAACAGCAAATGGCTCTGGAGCTATGGTTAGGACTGTATGAAAGAAAAGTCATTGAAGAATGTGACCCTGTAGATGCTTTGGAAACAAGTAGCTCTGAAAGTGATAGTGATGAAATTTCATCGGAAGAAGATTTAGTGGATGAAGATGAAGCCAAGGAAGACAGCATGTACTTGCAGGATGAATTTGATGAAACCATCAAGGTTTCTGGAGAAGCAAATATTGAAGAAGAAGCTCGATACATTGATGGGATAACTGAAATGTTTGAAGAGCTAAAGTTTGGAGCACCTTGTGTTGCTAATGAAGTCAAAAAAAAGGAAAAAGTATTATATAACATCAAGCGTATTACTCAAATTATTCCATGTAAAGATCAAAAATGCCTCAAAATTTGGGGAATGCATTGCTCTTCAATGGAAGAATACGAAGTTGAAAGTACTGATGATCTCCACACTCTCACATTGCATAATCGTTGGAAGTTATACAAGTACTGGCATTCCAAGTACAGAAAGTTTCTTATTCAAAAATTGGAAGATGATTGCAGAAAGTACAATGCAGCATGTGAAGAAGTAGACAAATCTAGACAAGAAACTGACCGGTATGCATTAGAGACAGCTCATGTTATAGGCATGACTACAACTGGTGCAGCCAAGTACCAGCATGTCCTTCACATGATTAAACCTAAAATAGTGATTGTGGAAGAGGCAGCAGAGCTGCTAGAATCACACATTGTGTCAGCACTAAATGCTGGAACAAAGCATCTCATTCTCATTGGAGATCATAAACAGTTGCGTCCCAAGCCTAACGAATATGACCTTGTTGTTAAATACAAGTTGGATATATCACTGTTTGAGCGTCTAGTGAGGAATAATTTTCCTCACACCACTCTACAAATTCAGCACAGGATGCGACCAGAAATTGCAGAGCTCGTGAAAGGCCACATTTATGACACTCTTGAAAACCACAAGTCAGTCGAGGAATACCCCAAAATCAAGGGAGTAAGTAACAACTTGTTCTTTATCCAGCATGACAATCATGAAAGAGGAAGTGATAATCTCAGCCACTCTAATGATCATGAAGCAAAGTATTTGGTTGCTTTATGCAAGTATCTTTTACAACAGGGCTACAACCCAAGTCAAATAACAATACTTGTAACTTACACTGGGCAGTTACTAGTAATAAAAAAAATTATGCCAAAAAATACCTTTGAAGGTGTACGTGTTAGTACAGTGGATAACTTCCAGGGAGAAGAAAATGACATCATACTACTCTCGCTGGTTCGAAGTAATAAAACAGGAAACATAGGATTTCTGTGTGAAGAAAATCGTGTTTGTGTCTCTCTCTCTCGTGCTAAACATGGTTTCTACTGCATTGGTAACTTCAAAATGCTGAGAAATCAATCTACCATATGGGAAAAGATTGTGTCAGACATGGTCTACAAAGGAAAGGTAGGTGAAGGGCTTAAAATTCACTGTAATAATCATCCTGACATTCAGTTTGATGCAATATCACCTGATGACTTTGCCAAGAACTCCCCCAATGGAGGCTGCCAGCAAAAATGTAGCATTCGTCTAAACTGTGGACACCAATGTGATCAGAAATGTCATACCAAGGACCTGGAGCATTTGGAGTACAAATGTAAGAAGAAGTGTAATCAGGAATGTCCTGAAGGCCATAACTGTACTAAATTTTGCTACCAGGAATGCAAATGTACTACACGTGTACAAAGATTGTTACCCTCTTGTGGACATCTTCAAGAAATGTTCTGTTATGAAGATCCTGCTATGTGTAGATGCTTGACAGAAGTTCCCAAAATTTTACAATGTGGCCACATACATAATATGTATTGTTATAAAGATACCGATAATTTTCAATGCTTGATTAAAATTATCTCTAAATGTGGCCATTATCAAGAGATACCTTGCCATAAAGACCCCAATAAGCATAACTGCACTGAGTTAATTACAAAGACCCTGAAGTGTGGTCATGTTGCAATTATAATGTGCTCTGAAGATGCTAGTTTTCATATTTGCCGTGAACCTTGCGCAAAGATACTGAAATGTGGCCACAAATGCCGTTTAATATGTGGTGTCAGCTGTACAAGCTCAATCTGCAATGAAATAATTGAAGTCAAACTCCAAAAATGTGGACATACAGCTAAAATGGAATGTTACAAAAAAAATTATTCAAAAGAATTTGTGTGCATGCAACCTTGCCCAAGGACATTGAAATGTGGCCACAAATGCACTGGTTTATGTGGAGAGGAATGCACCAAGAAATGTGAAGTAAGTGGTGTCAAAATTACCTGCCCTCAAGGACATAAATTGACCCGTAAGTGCTATGAAACTCTAAATCCTTGTGAAGAAAAGTGTAAAATAAAACTGAGCTGTGGTCATCCATGCATGGAGCTATGTAGTAAGAAATGTACCACTAAATGTGAAGTTCTTGTGAAGAAGAAGTACCCATGTACCCACCAGCATATAATAGCATGTTCATCTCCAATTGAAGATAATCCCTGTGACATAATATGTAAATTCCAACTAGCATGTGGACATCTGTGCCGAGGAAAATGTTCAGAATGCACTACTTCTCATATCCACGAGCCATGCGAGTCCTCCGTAAAGTTAAAGCATTTCTGTGGTGAAATGATAAGAATGAAGTGCCTGGGATTGAAAAATACTCATGAAAAGCCTGTTGTGAAAGATCTTCACTGCATGCATAAGATAATTCCTTATGAGTGCAATAATGAACAAATGTATCAATGTAATGAGCCATGTATTTGGGCTTGTCCTCACCATCAATGCTCCAAGCTATGCCATGAACAATGTGATAGGCCAGTGTGCAATGAAAGGTGTGTCCAGAGACTAGATTGTGGTCATCAGTGCATTGCTCTCTGTGGAGAACCCTGCATCAAAATATGTCTAGAATGTGATGAAAAAGTATTCTTTGAGCAACTTAAGAGTTCAGTCAGCCAAAGTTATACCCAGCTTCCTTGTGGTCACATCTTTTCAGTACATGATATGGACAGGCATGTTCATCAAGAGAGAAACAGTGTTAGTCCTCTTCTGTGTCCAGACTGTTCCTCACCACTTAGCACCAGTGGTCGTTATGGTAACCAAATGAAAGAATCTCTTCATCATGTTCAAGCTGTTAGAACCATATTAGCCAAAGAAATGGAATCAACCATTGAAAAGAAATCTCGACTATCTGCTATTTTTGACTCCATTGAAAAGCAACCTCTATTACCTGCTATTTTCAAATCTGCCCCTGAAGTTAGAAGAAGGTCCTACTTTTTCGGGAGTAATTATAAACATAGGAGGTTAATCTTCTTGTATCATAATATTAGGAAGATGTTAAAAGGTTCTGCATTAATTAGTTCGGAAGAGATGTTCTTAATTGTCTTGTTTATCAATGTTTTAAAAATGTCTCTCTTAACTGGTGAACAGAAAAATGACATTTTTCAGCCTTTATTGAATATTCTAGACAACGTGGTTTGGAATAAACAGCTTTCATACCAAGTTATTCATGATTTTACAAGTGAGCTTTATCGATTGTGTATTCAAGCAAAAATACTCGTATATCAACAAAGTTGTGTCGTTGCTTCTGCATTGACAGCTGAGCAAGAATTTTTGTATCAATGTGATATTTATCCAAATTCTCGTGTATCAAAAGATGAATTTCTCTCTCACTCAAAAGTACTCGATAAGAAGCTTTACGCGAAAGGTATTCAAGTTTTTGAATCCACCGATGAGTTTATCAGAGATTTGGAATACTTCCAACCCTTGATACTGAATGGTTGTTGGCAGATTTGTGGTTACAATCATTATTATTGCGTCCCTGTTTGTGAAGCAGGAACTCTGACTATGAACTGTCCAGAATGCACACTATCGGCCACAGGTATGAAAATAACTTAATCTTGGCCCTAGAAATGTATCTCATAAACCAAGTGGTTGTCTGATCTTAGTCCACTACTGCCATAAATAGTTTAATTAAAATTATACAAAAAGTCCATCAATGTATTTGGGACACTGGTCTTTGAATTCATAGCACTATATAGCTATATATGTCAAAAGGTGAACATAAAATCAATGGATTCACTTATATTGCACTATTATGCACCTAGTGAAGAAATACCAGAAAATAATAATACTGTATGTCTTTAATAATTAGCCACATAGTTTACTCTATTGAGGTAGTATCCTGTAGTAGTATATTGTGTCTTCACAGGAATTGAATGTATTCAAGTAAACAAGAGAGAAAGACATGCACTAGCTATAGTGGATATCACTCAAGAAAGATCAGAAGGTTAGCATTATTATTATTATCTGCTTGGATTAATTTTACAAAAGACAAAGCCAATACTAAATACCTATGCTATATTCATTTTTATTAGCCATTTGTAGAGTAGCCTACATATAGTAGTCACTATACAGGTTCTATCTATATAGAAATTTCTAGTTGGGTGAAGGTATCCCATGGATCTAGGGAACAGAGTAATTTAATTCTAAGTTTTTATTCTAACTGGGACTCTAAGGCTCCATGGCTTAAATATCTTGCTAGGCATATCGTGTAATGATAAGTGAGTTTAAGTAATGAGCCAACTTACTTTGTCCTCATTATGAGAGGTTACAGCACACTAAAGCATAATGGCCAATCCACTGTTATCTATAAGCTGGCACTTTTAAGTATAATCTCACTGATTTGGGTACTAGTATTATTTCATCTATAGAGTACTACCTCCTGTCAAAATAACTGTAGGACTAGAAATTTCATAACTGATAAATTTCGTGAAGTTTTCTTTGCAATTAGCTACTGATTTTTATTCAGGAATTTAATAGGGTCAAAGTTGTTTATAAAATGATTATTATTTGTGAAACTTGTGCACTTTTCATGCTTAGCTATCTGAAACACTATTAAGACAGGTTTTCTACATTTCCACTATCACAATGATGGCTAGCTAACTGTGAGTTTGTTCAATTAAAACCCATCAGCTGAGCTTCATTCACAAGTAACATATTGAGCATCTTAGCTATATTGAGCATTGAGAACTATTTGCTAATATTATATATTGTTTTTGGCATTTTTGGCACATGACCTTAACTTCTTATTATATCAAGATAGTGGCTGGTACCTGCTAATAGCTCTATAAGTGGATAGTTGTTGTGTTTCCAAAGTTACTTTACAGATTGGACGAATATTGACTATCTTGTCCTCGGTATGGTACTCTTTCTCTTACCAAGCAGTCTTAAAGCAACACAAGTGTTTAACTTCTCACCCCATTTCACTCTGTAAATTTGCTTTACTAGTTCAACTTTTTCTGCAAAAGCTGAAAATATTTCTTAAATAATAACAAACAGATACCTGAGAAAATTATAACAGAGACACAAGTAATGATGCAGGATAGCTCTAGAAAGTGAATTATTACTTTAAATATGCATTTAATTGTCTCTCAATGATGGGTATCTACATGTTAAGTGAGAACATAATCTGACAAACCCTGTTCACAAGTATAGGTAATAATGTCACACAAATTAACTTGGAGTAGGCTACACCTGGTTAAATCTGGTTACAACTATCACAATTCAGGGGGATAGAAAAGAGTTTGTTTTTTTTTATTTCTTTTTGTGGCTGTGCCAATAGCATGCAATTTTTTTTTTTTTTTTTTTTTGGCAGCACCTCTTTATTCAAATTGACTTGTGTACATATCCAATGCTTCAAGCTGCTTAACATGTTGGAACAATGTACCGTGGGTAAATCCGCAAGTCTCTGTTTAGGTCTCAATTTAACAATAGTATTATTCAGCAACAAGAATGACATACATGGCTTACTTATTATAGAATGTTCTAGAAGTATACATCACACAAAAAAGTCATTAACATAATATTCTGGTAATTAGGATGACAGGTTAAGGTTAACAGGTTAAGGTAATTAAATAAACAATTTAACACTTGAGGATATATAGCATAAAACTGAGTATAAACAACTAAAAGATACATACATTACAACATAATCCTTGAAAGTTTTCATTTTTTTTTTTTTGTGTGTGTGTGTGTGTGTGTGTGTGTGTGTGTGTGTGTGTGTGTGTGTGTGTGTGTGTGTGTGTGTGTGTGTGTGTGTGTGTGTGTGTGTGTGTGTGTGTGTGTGTGTGTGTGGCTTTTTATGATAATTATGCCCCCCCTCCCCCTTACTGTCAATTACAGCACCCCTACTTCAAATCATCTTCTTACCCCCCTGCTTTAATAAGTTACTTCATTTTAATACATAGTGCTGTCTTCTGCCACAATTAAAACCAAGAAGAAAAAAAAGGGAAGCTACAGCAAGCACAAGGTTGGTATTATGTCTGTGTGTGGAGAGGAGGGAGGGAGAGTTCTCAAATTTTATACAACTAGAAAGCATCACATGATTATTATTGCTTAATTAATAGCTCAACCTGTAACTGGTGTAATGAAATCAAAGAAGAAGAGGAAAAGGAGGAAATATCTTTAAAGTGGTTATTACACTTATTGGTACGCTAACTTTATTTCAGCAATTGTCACTATTTTTGTTCCTACTCAGCAAACAAATTAGCTTTAAACTAATTAATTGTATATAGACTAGTTATTGTTGCATTTTTGTATTCTGCTTCATTATAATTAGTTGCATAAACAGCTATTATACTGTCAATAAGTATACACATGGCTCTTCAATTGTGTGCCCCACCCTACAGAGGAGGGTGGAGGGGCATAGCTACCTCTAGCATATGGAAGTGGGTTTTACTACTGTAGATCTGGTTTAATTTCACTGTCACTTTATTTTCACTATGTTTGTTACTATGAAATCTAAATTACCACATGGACCTCAGTATCAGTGAAAATAAAAATGATCTGTAATACAATTTATTTTGAGATCAGTGAAAATAAATTCATCCACTGCCATTATATAACCTTTAAGTATGACTATACCTTATACAATGACCTTTCATAACACCTATCTACATGACTTTTCACAGATAACTCTCTTATGTACAATGACTGCAGACTTTTTAATCTATAGTTAGCTCTTATGTGTATTCACTGTACCCTCTCCCAGGCACTATGCTCTATAGACAACCTATCTTGCTACAATCACTGTACCATCTTCTTCTATATAATGACCTTTCAGAACACCAATAACTTCTTCAGGTAAAGTATGTAGGAACATTTATAGCTATACAGCTGAACAGTACCACTGAATCCTGCTGGAACTATTATCAGTTATGAATTATGTTTTGAGAATGGTGATTGTTCTACTATCAATGCTGATGATAATTTCTTCATCACTACTGAAGAACAAAGAGAGAATAATACTTTAGTGAAGGTATTATATTGCATATTTCTTCCCATGCTGAATCAGAAGAGAAGTTTAATGGGCTAATCTTTTGCTCCTATAACATCTTATCTCCCAGTAGCTACATATCAATGGAAATTTAATTCTGAACTCTAGTCAACACAACTTGTGGTCCTGGACAGATGACAAGACTATATAGATGGAATATAGTCTTTAATAATTAAAGCAATTGCATCTTCCTATGAAAAATTTCTAAGGAATATTTTTTTTTCACAAGTAGCTATAGCAATGCTATAAATCATGGCCTCCACTTCTCATGCAATACACTGTTATTATGACATCTTCCCCCTATATCTGGACAAAATATGGCAGGAAAACTTGTATGAAAAACTTGTAAAATCAATAGGACAATCAAGAAACTCAGCACTTTCAACTGAAAGATCAAAAATTCATTGGCATTCTAACAGAGATTCATCTTCAATTCTAAAGGGAATCAAGAGATGATAATAGAGAACATGATCAGAAAGTTATATGGCTTTGCTTGAAGGTTTGGGGATGAAAACATCTAGCTACTCCACTGAGTAGCATTTCAATAAAGCATTAGCCAGTGAAATTATGAAAGAACTGGTTTCAGTGTCACCACCAGCTTTAAAAAGTTATTATTCAGTACTATATAGTCAGTCCAGCTCAGGATATCCATGTGCTTCAAGGACTTTCTTCTCTTCTATCTTGAATTAAGAACTTCACTTGTTATAGCTATTAAGATGGTGAATTTCGTACACCATCATTTCACTAACCTCTACTGCTAACATAAGATGAACAATTAAATGAAGAAAGTAAGGTCATAAGGTCTACATTTGCCAGCATAGCTATTTCCAATGCTGCCAGGACAGATTCCTCTACCATGAAATGCAAGGTATACATTATCTTGACATGTATTTTGCTGCTTTACAGCTATATAAAACACAATAGTGTAGCATTGGTACAAAAAATTTCTCCCTTTTTCAAAGAGCAGAATTGATAATAGTGGTGAAAGAGGTTGAAGAAAATATGGACATGTCTTGCCAAAGATCCCTTGTTTTATCAAAATAATTGATGTTATTGGGATCTGTGATATCATACCTTCCATTAGCTATTATTATAATGACTGAACAAAGAATCTCCATCAGTGAATTTTCAATGCATGATCATAACACTGTCAAGGAACATAAAAACAGTTACTAAAGTTCTCAAAAGTATAGGAGTGTTCTTGTTGATGCTCCTAGAGAAGCAAATTGAATGTCTATGTGAATATGGTAAGGTGTAGAAAAGCCTTTATGAGAGTGTGCAGCCCAAGCATCAACAGTGAGTATAGAATATTGGTCTGTTGAAAAACATTAAATTTATTATTGATACAACCTAAGCTTTTGCCTATTTACAAAACAGTTGATGCCAATATTTTTTAATAAGAATGTGTACTTCTGGCCTGCAAGCAAGTTACAGTAGCTAAATGGAGTCCACTTGTAAATTGTTAATGTTACATTCTTGAAGCCCCATACTGATTGGTGTCATTTATCTGAATCAGATGTTATGTCTATAAAGAATATCTCAACTGAAGAAGTCTATGTGAAATAGTTATGTCACTTTCAAAACATTGCATCTCTGACAGATGATGAAAAATACATGCAGGAATCAAACAGCGAAGATGTCTCAAAATGTCTAAAAGATGAAAGCAATAGTCTTGGATTTTGGACCCTTAAATTTTTGCTTTGTAATAATAATTTGGATTTTCACCTAACCCTAGCCCTAGCACAAAAACAGTCTTTGAATTTTTTAATGTGTTCACCTCATAAGTGAACCAAACCACACTCGATCTTAGCTATAAAGGTGTGTGAAAAAATTCATGTTCATAAGCCATTCATGCATTTTTTGATAAAAATTATGCTTAGAATTTTTTGGTACAGAAAAATTTGGATAACTTTGTTGACTACTTAGGATATTACAAAAATATTTTGGCAGCACTGGTTACTCTCATAAGAGTAAATGAATTTTGTGACCAATTAATAGTTTGGATTTTCACAGAAGTTTCTATTCCTACCTGTTAAATTCAGTGATGATGATCAAGTAGTTGGATGAGGAAAAGATCTGTGAAATGGAGTTCTGCAACAACCACACCCATAATTAATTTAACCACACCCAAACACAGTGGGGGCAACTGGTAAAGGGTAACTCAGTCACAGTGTGGGCAAAATGGTAAAGGGTATCTCAGTCACAATGGGGACAACTGGTAAAGAGTATTTCACAGCTGTTACAGGCACCCTATGTTTATAACTCATACAAAAGATATTTCCTGGTCCAACAGTTACAACATTATAATTGTTCTAATTATTATTATTATTATAGTTTGTATAATAACATAACAGCTACATGACTATCTTATAGAATTGTTTGGATTGTTTAATCTTGAATCTTTCTTGGTGTTGTTATTCTGTAAACTCTTAGAAACATTTACTGGTGGCTCAGGGGCAACTCGTGACGGTCGGGAATGCAGGAAATTTTTTTGTGAATTGGTGCTTGGTTCATTAACTGAGTTTTCCCCTTTAACCTTAGAATCTCCTTTACTTGTTGAATCACTAGGTACAGAACCAGTGCGAGTTCCACTGTTTGGAATCACTGTATTTTTAACACTTTTTAGCCGTATTCCATTATCCTCATTGCCATCAATTTCAACTTTATCATTTTTAGCAATAAAGTGAGCACTATTCTTTCCTTTCTCAGACTGTGTTTTGCTTGTCAAACGTGCTTTAGTTTTAGTTACAGTCTCTCCTGCTACAGCACTGCCATTAACCTTTATTCCAGAATTAACTTTGCTCTGGACAACTGGCTTCGCTTTGCTTGCTTTAGTTTTAGCTGCAGGTTCTCTTGCTCCAGCATTAGCATTAGTAATGCTGCCATTAACCTTTATTCCAGAATCAACTTTACTCTGGACAACTGGCTTCGCTTTGCTTGCTTTAGTTTTAGCTGCAGATTCTCCTGCTCCAGTATTAGCATTAGTAATGCTGCCATTATCAGACTTAATTCCAGAATTAACTTCACTCTGAACAACTGGCTTCGCTTTGCTTGCTTTAGTTTTAGCTGCAGATTCTCCTGCTCCAGCGCCATTAACCTTTATTCCAGAATCAACTTTACTCTGGACAACTGGCTTCGCTTTGCTTGCTTTAGTTTTCGCTGCAGATTCTCCTGCTCCAGCGCCATTAACCTTTATTCCAGAATCAACTTTGCTCTGGACAACTGGCTTCGCTTTGCTTGCTTTAGTTTTAGCTGCAGATTCTCCTGCTCCAGCATTAGCATTAGTAATGCTGCCATTAACCTTTATTCCAGAATCAACTTTACTCTGGACAACTGGCTTCGCTTTGCTTGCTTTAGTTTTAGCTGCAGATTCTCCTGCTCCAGCATTTTCAGAATTTAATGATTCAGTAGGCGAGTTATTCGTTAATACTTTCCTCGATTCAGGATCTTCTGCATTCTTTGTTTTATTCATACCAAGGACGATGAATATTATTAAAATAACAATAAACCCAACAACAACGACAACGACAACGACAACGATGGTACCAATGATTACTATGATTCTATTATCTATGGGTGACTCGTTATCATCCTGCAATCCACCGAAATCTACATAAAGAGAAAAATGTTTTAATTTGAATAGTGGATATTTGGTGTAATGTTAAGTCTACAGTGCAACCAAAATAAGGTAGAGATTTCAGGCCCCTCTTCAGTGGTCTGTGATAGGCCTTGACAAATTACACGATAATTTTGAGCGTAATAGAACCCAAGAGCATAATTCCAATGTAATAAAAAACATTTTGGGAACATAAAAAAATTATTTGTATCTTATTATTATTGTACTTTATAATTAGTAATGTTGTAATGTTTAATGAGGACTATTCTTTAGTAGAATATTGTTTTGTTTTTGTTTTTGTTTTTGTTTTTTAAACCAGGATGATGATTGGCAGAGAAACACTCTCTTGCACGCCACTTGACCTGAATAAGTAGCATTTCTCCATTACACACGACATAGATTAAGCTGCAAACACCATTTTTGTGGCATCTTATATATTTATTTTTGTTTGTTTGCTGTTGTTGTTGATAATGGGTTTTTCTTTTGATAGCAGTATTTGTAGTTCAGGCCAGACATGTACCTGACCACATCACCATTAATAGGCAGTACCAGTTAGACTAGTAAACCAACATTTGTAGAGATTTTCTAGTTATTGTCTATGTATAACAAACATACTCTCTCACAAGTTTCCCATACCAACAGTAGTCCTCCTCCCCTCGTCTGCTATCTATAGGATTAATACCTGTCATGGAAGTAGTGTGGGTATTAGCAGTGTGGGTATTAGCAGTGTGGGCATTAGTAGTGCTCTCAGTCTGGTTTACTCGGATAGCCATTTTAAAATCCATCAAGCATTTTCCTCCAGAAAAAGATTGATTATTATTGTCAATGTCGCAGTTTACATTACTTCCAAAATCTAAACCTGTTAATAGATAAGGAATCAATCAGCTAATTGAAAGAAATAATTATACTCATTTCAGTATCATTTTTGTCCTATTGATTATTACTAGTTAACCAAAACATCCAATATTTCTGATAAATGCATGTCCTATGTCATTATTATCCTATGAGATCACAAATACCTTTATCCTGCTGAAACATACAATATTCACATAAAATCTAAGAGCAATGTATCGCCCTGAAATAAGGACACCTTTGCATACAGTGGAACTCCTCTATTCCAACACCCTTTCCAACACCCTGAAATGAGGACATCTCTGTATACAGTGGAACTCCTCTATTCCAACACCCTGAAATGAGGACACCTCTATATACAGTGGAACTATTCTATTCTTCCAACACCCTGAAATGAGGGCACCTCTGTATACTATTCTATTCTATTCTTCCAACACCCTGAAATGAGGAATTTGAAGGCAAACTACTTGTCATTACTGTCATTTTTGCGATCATCTACCCTTACCCATTTTTGATTTACGTACACTCAGTTGTAATTGATATTAAATCTTAAAACAAAGTTCTATCATAATTCACAGTAATTGGGAGAAAACCCAACACTACTCCTTATATCCCTCATGCTAATTGTGTTCTCCCTACTACCCCTCATATACTCAGGTATTACACTCTCCCTATATCCCTCATATTATCATGTTAGTTCTGTTCTCCCTACTATCCCTCATATACATTCCCCTTATACCCTCATAGTTCATAGTATGTTATATTCCTAGTATATATCTAGTAAATGCTCTCCTTCATTTATTGTGTTCTCCCTATACCCTTCATATACTTGGGTACATATCTAATACCAATAAGTATTATGTTCCCACATTTCATCCTCACTCTCTACTATAATCCCTCATATTAATCTGTTCTCACTGTACCCTGCATGTACGGGTATAATATCTTACTACATTTCATCCTCTCTCTCTACTATAATCCCTCATAATATTAATCTGTTCTCACTGTACCCTGCATGTACGGGTATAATATCTTACTACATTTCATCCTCTCTCTCTACTATAATCCCTCATATTAATCTGTTCTCACTATATCCTGCATGTACGGGTATATTATCTTACTACATTTCATCCTCTCTCTCTACTATAATCCCTCATATTAATCTGTTCTCACTATACCCTGCATGTATGGGTATATTATCTTACTGGTTAAATAGTATACAACATTTGGCAAGAAATGCGATACTTGAGCTGATGGGTCTTGAATAACAATAATAATATTACGGCCACTAAGTCCGATAAAACATTGCCCCAGGCATGAGGCGTTTGTTGATGCACACCGATCATAATCAAATCTCGAATGCTGCATAAATAAAGGATGATTTGTTAGTATCCACACCGATCTGTCCTGAAGTTTGACACAGTACAACTTAAAACCATGGAGATTGGGAACGATTCCAAGTTACTCCATATAGAGACTTTATACAGTACAATGGATCAGTTATACAAATTACAGAGTTCTAAAAGTGAAATTTCATTGCTTTGAATGGAAGCTAGTGATCTATTCTATTTAATGCCTAGCAAATTGATGATGAATATCATTAATCTTCATTCAGAGTGAGCACCAGCTGCACACCAGGCCATTTGTGCAATCGAGTATGACGTTATGATTTATCATGTGATGAAATATAGCTAACCTTAAGGTTGACAGTACTTACAACCAATGCTACAATACTCATAATGAATACCTAAACCCAATAACAATTTATTTTCATTGCTGCTGGTGATTTTAATGACGGCAAAGTTGTTTGTTTTTATTCCACCAATAATTTGCATTTCTTTGATCCTCTCAAAACAGACACTTACTTGTTCATACAAAATCCAAGAAAACCAACTATTGTATGACCTTATTTGGCATTATACATGGGAGTGGAACCTCAGTTATACAAACCCTATAAGATCCAGCACTAGTTCATATAAATAACACACTTTGAATGGAAGTAGTGTTCTATTCCATACAAAACATAGCAAATTGGCAATGATTGTTAATTTTCTGAAGTTGAAGTTGGAAGCCTGTATAAGTGAGGTTCCACTTAATAAGCAAAAGTACTTCTGATTTGAAGTTTCTATAGGTCTGATGGCATGGATACTCTATTCATGCTGCATGGGTACCCTATTCATGCTACATGGGTACTCTATTTATGCTACATGGGTACTCTATTCATGTTGCATGGGTACCCTATTCATGATACATGGTGTACTTCTTTTAACTATGGGATGCTAGCCTACATGAGGAGACTATAGTCACAAAAGAATAGGTTTATGTAGAGATAGTGTTTTCAGGATCAATAGAACATTTTTATCCTTTCTCTTGCTTAGCATCCTTCTGGAGAATTCTTACCGATGAATGGTGCATCTTAGGGCCATGCAGTCAGTCAGTCAGTGTTCGTGTGTGCATGCGTGTGTGCATGTGTGTGTGCGTGCATGCGTGCAAGGCAGCTCTATTTCACCACTATCGATAACCAGTCACATGTGCACATAATATAATAGTTACCCGTCCTCCAATATAATGGTTTGGATTGTGGGGTACTAGGTACCTATAAAAAGTGGGATTATTATTCTCACTCACCAGTCTATAAAGATATATCTTGGAATCTCCTGGGCAAAGAAATACCAACCGGTCACCTTGCTGTAAGCCAAGTGGAGAACTACAATAAAGTAAAAATCAATATTTTAAAAGAAATAGTGAAGTTATTGTAGTCAAAGAGAAATATTAATACTTATAGTGAAAAAAGTAAACTTATGAGGATGTCTATTATAATGATCCACACACGATGCTGACATATTTGTGCTAAACAACAGCCAGAACTTTTAATTAAAGTAACTGCACACATTACCTATTATAGTGTCAGGAATTTATAACGTCTATAGATTATTTAATTCAGAACCTAGCACACCGCTATAACTTTAAACAGGCTCTGAGGTCCACAAGGGGAACTCCACTAGGATAATTAGCTATACCATTCCACCAGTGTTTAATTTCTGTGATAACTACAAGATCTACTGCACTATAATTTTATGTCTAATGTTTATATTACTAAAGAATATCAGAGAATCAAGTAACATAGGAGCATATTAGGAAAAGTTACAGAGACAACACTGAAGATATACAACCTACAACATTCCTACCTTTTAATCAACACCAGTACTAGCTAATAACATAAGAAATAATTAAAGGTCACATTCACGCAACACAATTGAACCAGTAACATAGGAGCATATTATTTGCACTGAACCTTGACCCACAACACGGATAACATAAAGGTAACATAATGGTAACATAATGGTATAGAGCACCTAACACCAGCAAGCATCTAAACTAGTATCCAAGATAAAAAATGAAATAGAATGCCTCCTCCATGTATATTGAGTTTATCTTAGAATACAATCTCACAACAATAACAATAACTGGTCCAGCCACTTTGAAGGACAGCTAAGGAGAATTATACAAGGAAGCCACCACTCATACACTCTCCAGCCCACATAATAACTCCCCAGCAGTTCCAGTTATTTTACCCTAGCAACAGTAATTATTTTCGTGGTCAGGGAGGGTGTATACAGGTCTTCAGCAGGTCTTCCTCAAGTAGGCTGCCCTAATAACCAACTACTTTTCTCTATACATTACCAAGTTTTACCACTAATCTAGTTCTCTGAGAGGGAACATCTTAGCGCAGTACCTCAATTCATAAAAAAGGCTTGAAATCATAAACACTTCTACTGATTCTTGAACCAGAAAACTGCTCTATGTACCCACTATGACATATATACATCCTTATTCCAACCTCCTGAAATGAGGAGGCCTCATACTCAGATATGTGCCTGTATTAACATTAATAGAACTTTGTCGCCTGAAATGAGGCCACCTCTCTATCAGAACACTTTATCTCAAGGTGTCCAGAATAGAGAGGTTCCACTGTATACAAATCCCACTCCTGCACCAACACTTGTCAAACTTTGCATCATTAGTTATACCTACTAATTCAAATCTAGATTATACTAGTAAGTAAAGTTTGTGGACTTCAAAGCATTAGTGATGTTTAGACAAAATACTCTAAGTCTTGTAATTTGTACAGGAACAGGGAGAAATATATTGCTATTTCAACCAAAGGTCACTCCAAATATTCATTTATCACTCAGCTCACATCTAACAGCTAAACAGAATTCATTACTCAGCTATGGGTACCTCCCCCCTTCCCCAGCTATGAATAATTATTAAATCATTTGACAGAATAAACTCATAAACAGTTCCTAGGTACACTATCGGGTGATACAACACTTCACTCTTGTTTGCATTTCACTTTCACGCCATCCTTCAGTAAATATAGGCTAAGAGAGAGGGAGGGGCCTGCATTATTAGGACTCCACCCCAAAACACAAGATCTTCAATTACCTCTTATGTACAAGGTTTGATTTCTGGGCCCCAGAAATCAAACTGGTTAAATGAATATGGACAGTTTACTATCTCTGTGCCTAATAGCGTTGCCCCACATAATAATTTAGAGCTGTCAGCTATATAGATTACTAACTGCAAAATAAGTTGCCATAGGAAACAGGACTATACGAGATCTTCACGCCATCCCTAGGACAGGTCCCAGATGTACCCAGGCATTCAACAGCTACATTACAGATACATCATAACAACTACACTACATATACATAGTTAGACACACACACAATATAAACTAATACATAGTACAAAACTCTCCCACACACCATCCCATTTAACTCACCCCATTTTTAACTCAGCCTCATTTAACTTACCAAAACAACACAATACTCAAAATAAACAGGAGAGAGAGAGAGGGGGGGTTATCAAATTCATTTTACTACACACACCTCCCAGACACTAAAATGCTGGCTATAAGATCAGTAGTCAACACAATATGTATAAAGACATCTTGAGTCTAGAGTCCAGTCTGACATACCATCTGGTCTACCTCGTCCAACCTAATTTTGTGTTAGGACCTAGTTTTTGGCCAGAGGTTTCCCGGGTTATCAGGGTAAACCCCTAGCTCTAACCACAACCAATTGTAGTGTAGTTTATATAGAGAAATACTTTCACTTTAACTTCCCATGAATTTGAAAAGAATTAATCTATCCCCAAATTCCAGTAGTTAGTTTTTCTAGTTTACCGAAAAAATTATCATAGCATTGGAAAATATCAGCTACTGTTAGAGAAGGGAGTCTCTTTAGAAAACAAGGAAGGTAAGCTTAATTCCCCTAGTGGTAATCACTCAAAGAAACACCTTTTACAAAGTTAGATACCCAACTGTTATACAGACAACACCACCTACAAAACCAACCTATATACAACACCACCAGACCCCACCCCAACACACAACAACACTAGCACCACACACCACCATACAAACACAAAGATAACCACACTCCAAAGGGTAATTACTTCCCAGCCTCACAATAATTGTTTTCTAGGAAGGCAGTTAAATGTTTATAGGAAGTGATGTACAGTGAAGAAATGGCTTCTCTGGTGGTTATGCTGTCAACCAAAACCCTGAATGGTTTTATCAAGTACATTAATCCCACACCATGTGATCTAATATTAGGCTATAGGACTCTCCTACTATAAGGACTCCTCTTACTATTTGGAATTCACAAAGTAGACTAGGCAGTGACATATTCTAAATATGATTCCGACTTAATAGTGAACATTATGACACATAGGTTGAATAGAGATCAAAAGCTACAAGTATTGTGAACCTGCTTTCAGTTTTTTTTGTGTTAGACAATAGATATTGGCTAATAATATTATGCCATAAACATCCACTGAATAATAAGACCCCAAACAGAATCTCCCTCCTTCACCATCTCTTAAAATAGGCTCTGAACTCATAGGTGCTGGAAGCAAGGGAGAGCCATAGGGGCACATTCCCCCTCCCCCAAGATTTTTATGGAGGAGACAGACATAGGAGGGCACCAGGTCCTGAGCTCCAGATTGTTCATTACTATAATTAGTGCACTCACATTTTTATATTCCTACTAATATATTATCAAAACTTTCGAGGAACTAAGGTCAGCACAGTCTTTATTTAGTATAACAAAATGAAACTAGGGGACACTGTGAAGCCAGATGTGAAGCCAGATGTTCCGTTCTGTCCCCACAGTGCAAAACATCTTCGACACCTCCACCTTACTCTACACTTTCATACCACTGGTTAGTAACTTTATTATACCAATACCTAACATACCACACTAAAAAGCATTCCCAGGGGCATGTTATATATAAACAACTACTTTCAAGCAATGACAGTACACATCAGATTACACTGAACTACACTACAGGACACTATAGCTTACCACAGCACCCCATAAAAATTCCTCCAAATCATAGGCCTCAGCCCTAGAATAATTTAAAAATAAGGGCAACCCCCAGTCTAAGCAGTTATCAATCCAAGTATAGCTATAACTGAACTGCTCCTATAGCTGTGCTAAGTTCCAGCATGCACCCCCTTGTCACAACTGTGGTAGCTAGTTTAGTTGTATTCCTCCAAATCATAAGGTACGTTACGAAATTATTACAACCAAAAAAGTTCCAGTGGTGATAAGCGCCTAGAACTTATAAGGGTTAAGGCAAAAAACAAAAGCATGGGTAGCTTACCTAGAGCCATAGCTACTCCACGCAGCAGTGTTATTGAAATCAAACCGGTATTCCGCACCAGATGTGCTGGAGATGACCAACACGAGGAGCCAGAGCCCAGAGTCCATTGCGCTAGAGGTACTATCCAACAACCGGAGAAGCAGATGGCTGTCTACAATTGTCCTAAAAAGAGGGCGAGGTCTCTGCGAAGTATAACGTAACGCCCCCATATTATTGGTACCGAGATCGCTCGCTAGGCCTAAAGCATTAGGAATAATGAAGGCATAATACTATTGGAGTTTTTAGGTGAACTCTGACATTTTAGAGTGGTGGAATTAAGTAGCTCTACCACATTGGTCTGCAGCAGCAGCCATCCTCTGCTGCCTCAGAGAGTATTCTCTCTTCTTAACAATTCATTTGGATTTAAACAGAACAGTAGCCTTGAGGACTATGTAGAAACAAGTATTCTTTTACAATAATATATTTTTTCAAAGCATAATGGGCAAAATTTTAGGGCATAATAGGGCAAGTGGTAAAGAATCAAAGCATAGCATAATAGGCAAAATTAAAAGCATAATGTACATAGGCCTAGAGATAGCAAGGTTCAAAATTCATCCATGCTGTGGGTGTGACACCTGACACCATACATATCCCAGCCAAAACTTGCTTTTTAAGTCGGAACACGTTCTGGCTATAATATCACACCATTTCAAAATGTTCCACTATGATTGTTGTTGCAAGTGACTCTATCAAATGTGGAATCACTCTATCTAGTTTAGCTTAAAAATGACAGCATCACAAATCAAAAGATATGGTGCAGTTCAATAATGAGGAAGTGACCTTGATGGAACAGTGCTATGTGTTGATGAATAGCTACATTAATTAGATCCAACATTACTATGACCAGATCGAGAGAAAATTTGATTCTTGGTCCTTACAAGCTTACAGTTTTCATGCTCTCAAAGGAAAATTGTTGGAGAGGTACTTGGTCCTCAGTGCAACACTGTTCAACATTGCAGCATGTACCTATTCCATTGCTTACTTTAGCAAATACAAGTTATGGACGTTTCTGCAGTCAGTGAAGACAGACATGAAATTGGCCCACTTGCTGCATATTCATATAGCTACTAGCTCTACACCAGCTGCATACCATGCAGTGACTATGGGGACAAAAATTGGCTGAAATCTTTCAGTTGCTCTACTTCTGTTGACTACCTTCCTATTCCTCCTGTCTATCTTGAGAACTACACGGAACATCACTTCAAGTCAGCTCAATGAGATGATGTTTGTGCTGCAGCGTGCAGTCTTCAACTGAATCAGACATTTGATGGTTGTATTTCACATAATGCAAGAGTATCCCACCCACTATAATAAAACATGACATAATTGTGAACTTGGATTTCTTTCATCTTCTTTATCCTTATTTCTGCCTCCATCCCAAATTTAACTTTCTCTCTTTGGACTATTCTGTGGTCATACCTCACTTCCTTTTCTTTTCACTTACTTACTTTGCTAGCAAGGGTGTACAACTCTTACGTATTCTGTGGGCATGGAAATCATTCAATTGCTGTCTAAAATGCTATCACAAACAGTTAAATGTAAAGTCATCGCTCATTAAAACTTTTTCACCCTTATTTTGCTTCTAGTGTTAAAATTCTTGAAGTGTAAAATAAAAAATAAAATTATAATAAATAAACAAAAAAAAACAAACTTTTTTTTGGTAACCTAAGGTTTGTTATCTACATAGCTATAACTGATATCATGTTGTGCAAACTAGCTACTACATTTGATAACCAATACTGTTGTTATAGCTAATAGTAACTGTTAAAGCAACACACATACAGTTTAAGCAGGTTTTACTTTCGGTTCAGGACAATTCATTAAATGGTTGGCTAATATTGGAGCTTCTAAATGTGCAGATCTCTGTCTCCTTGTGTCACAAGAAAATTCACTCCCAATACTAGTGTTAGCTACATTATAAACCACCTTCTTGATTTATTGCTATGTCAAGTAAGTTACAATATTTATTTTATCTAATATAACAACATCCCCAAACTATAATATTTTAATATCTGTTACACTGTAGCTATGATCATCACACTCTCTCTAATAACAGGGCAATTCCTTGGCCTCCCCCAATACAAGCAGATCCAATGGCATATCTAGATCCAGTGCGATGTAACTCATGAGCAAGATGAGCAGATATCCTAGACCCAGAAGCTGCCAGAGGATGACCCAGGGCTATGGCACCTCCATTGGTATTAGTCTTGGCTCTTTCTAGTCCAAGTTCCTTCTCCACAGATAGGAACTGTGCGGCAAATGCTTCATTAACCTGAAAATAATCCGAGTAGATTGTCGTTTAAACAGAAAATATAAACTAATTACTTTAATATTGGTAGAATTTACAAAGTAAATTACACAGGCCAAATGAGATCCAATTTAGGACCGAGAAATAAAAGTCTATCTTATAACAACTTTTGAGTCATGTCATAATCTCATGGAATAACTTTCATTTAGTATAAAAACACATGAAAAATTTAGAATGCTAGACTATGGACTTCAGTAATAATACCTCTATTAGATCAATATCTTCTAGCTTCATGTTAGTTTTTGCTAAAAGATTCCTGATGGCGTAGGCAGGGCCTATCCCCATAATTGTGGGGTCAACCCCTGTCACGTTGTAATCAACTAGCCGTGCAAGAGGAGATAGGTTATGTTTTTTCACAGCATCTTCACTAGCTATAATGACCACACCTGCTCCATCACAAATCCCCTATAGAAAAGTATATTTAATATTGACTATACTTTACCATATGTAACTTGTACCATATGCAACAAGTGCACTCATATACGTATAATAATATTTTTATTGCTTTAAAATAATTACTACAGTTTTCAGACTAAAATTTATTCTTACTGAAGCATTTCCAGCAGAAACAGTTCCATTCTCCTTAAAAACTGGCTTCAGAGAACTAAGTTTGTCTAGTGTAGTATCTCGAGGATGTTCATCTACTGAGAATTGCTCAATGCCTTTCTTTCCTTTAACTTCTACAGGAGCCAATTCTGCAGAAAACCGTCCATCTTTGTTAGCTATATGAAGGAGAGAAGTGTCAAATAATAAATACAGACACTCTGAAAATAAACTATAATCTACAAAATGTAGGGTCAACCTACAAAGATAAGTCAGAGTGGTGGAAGGGGAGGGGAAAGGAGGAAGAAAAACATTCCAGTCTTCCCTCCCTACTAAATCCCACAAAATGTGACAGAAATGTGCATTTTTCAAAATTTAATATTATTATAATATAATATTATAATATTTAATATTATTATAATTATTGGCACCTGACATGATCTGTTATTATACTATTATGCCATCTGTATGTAAACTTTTTGCCATAAAAGGAACACTGATATCACTCTTAATCATGTAGATAATTATTAGATGCAGTTTGATAGTATTCATAGCTTATGCACTACAGTAGATATAATAGTCATGACATAATAAATATTAATAGTGAGAAATATTGTGTTCTTGGCCAAAGGGTTTTTTCAAGCAGCCAGTTAAATGAATAGCAATGATAAACAAATCCAACACAAAACCTTAGCCTCTGTCTATTTAATCCTGTTCAGACATTCACTATAAGTTCCATTCTACACTCATTATGTAATAAAGCTCATTCTGAAACCAACACTGGTTACCTGTTATGTTCTTGAATAACAGGATGATATGGAAAGAGAGGGGAGGGTTCTGTTTTGGAGTATAAGAACTTCATTATTCATTACTGTTTGTACTTAATCATTAGGTACTGAAAGTTCATCAAGGTCCATCTCACTAAAGCAGGTTGTGTAATGGGAGGGAAGGTTAGCATTCATTTCCTTTCTTTCTCTTGTGTATGTACAGTAAACTCACATACATTCCCTTCATTGTCAAGAAATGCTTTTCCTCTCACTTGTAATATAATATTCAGTAAGGTATACTGTGAACCAGATTCCTTTGACTGGAGAATTTGTCTCAAGCAGCTAGTTAAACTGGATAACTAAAACTGTATACTGTATCATTACAAAGATATTTTATGTGCTTGTAGTCTCTAATATATTACCATTACCTACATCAATTGTAGTGACACACTATTACAGTGTGCTGGTTAAAGGACTTCAAGTACCATTTATTACAGAACAAGAAAACATATTGAACAGGAGAGCTATACACAAAGCTACAGCCATTTCTGAACCTTTATGTCAGGATATGCAAACAATGGAATCCTTTTTACATTAGAATCCATAGACTTGAGTACAAACAGGCATACCAGCTTTGCCATGGCTATTATATTATATTATATTAAGGATAAGAATTTAAAATATGCTCACTCTGCTAAACTGTTAATTAATTAGTTACAATCATCACTTGCAAGAATTTGTGCATACATACTTTCCTCGTTATCATTAGTCAGCCAAGCACACACACACACACAAATAATAACAAACAAACAAACAAAAAAAAATACTACAATAAGACAACCATCTATTAAGAACTGATCATTAAAGAAATTGTAGTCATGTCAATCAACTAGGTAAGCCTATGTGAGCACAATTATTGAGGTAAGCCTATGTGAGCACAAAATTACTTGGTATTTATTCTGAATACTAAACATTACACAAAGGATAAGTTTATTTACTGTCAATATTCACATTATTAAAGAAAACAAGAGAAAACTTAAAGGCCTAGGAGAGGCTGGCCTCTGAAACAGACCAGGACAGAGTGACCAGACTCCGGCAGGTGACCAGTAAACAGCCTTGCCTCTGAAACAGACCAAGAGAGAGTGGTAAGATTCTAGCAAGTAGCAAGTAAAACTGGCCTCAGAAGCAGATTAGGAGAGAGTGGTCAGATTCTTGCAGGCAGCAGGAGAGGCTGGCTTTCAAACTGAGCATAGAGAAAGATAAAACTCTGAAGCACCTGTGTAGAGTCTACCACTACTTCACCAACCTGCTGTTCAGAAAAAAATGCAGGTATTTCATTCCTACCTAGCTTCCCTGGAGATGGTGAAGTAAATGCTTGGGCAGTTTCCAGGTTTCAACATTGGTTTGGGTATACAGAGTGTGTATGTTGCCACAGACTCCCCAAGTATTCAACAGGAAACAATATGGAATTGGAGCCGAGTAGTCCCATCTCAATCATAGGTGGATAAGCACCTTTCCCTGACCTTATTGATATAGAAGTTAATCTATAGAAACTCCAGAGTGAATACAAAATAGAAATCTCTTTAACTTCTTCTTAACCATTTACCAACTTTCAAGGTCTAACAGGTGGAGGAGATGCTAACATCAGCTGTACTTCCTATCATGACATTGTATCAAGTATAACATGACTATGGTGGAGTCCATCTATCTTGATTCTTAGTCAATCTTTTGATTAGTTTCTGATAGGCTTAAGGCAGGTTCACTATATACATAACGCATCGCATCGCACTGCAACGCATCAAATCACGCTGTGACAAGTTGTGTATATTCTGAACAGCAAAACTTTGCCACTATTTGTGCTTGAATAGAGTGGAGTTCTATCTATTCTAGCATTTGACGCTCCTGAACGTTGCACTTTGAACTTAGCATCTAAAAAAAAAAAGAAAAAAAGGATTTTGAAAAACTAATTGAAGGTTACAGGTCTTTTCCTTGCCTCTAAGAGGTCAGCAGCAGAGGATACAGACTTAATAGCGGGGGGGGGGAATTCCTGGAAGGCAGTAGTAACTGAAATAATAATTGTAGATCTATGCAAGCTAGCTAGCTAGTCATTCTCCTCCTCTCTCTTCAAATAACAAAGAGCAGAAACAGCTCCAGCTCTCCATCAGCATACTCTTGATTCATCCTGGCTTGATTATGGGCGGAGTTTGGGGTAAGTGAACGGAATCAAGACATTATATTGTGAACCAAACTTCATTATGTAACACCTAGCCTATTCTCCGCATTGCGAGTTGAATGATGGGATGTGTAATGTATATTGTGAACCCGCCTTTAGTCCATAACTGCACTACATTGGCCTAGTAGGAGAGAAAACTGGTTATAATAGCTATGGTTTCTAAGCAACTGATAATCAAATTTTGAATCTCTAAAAGGTACACACACACACACACACACACACACACACACACTAGATATCATGGTTAGAACAGTGTGTATACAACACCTTTGTACACCCTCCTTTGTACACCCTCACCCAAGGTCTTCTATACATGTTGCCAAAAAAATTATTCATTTGAAGAATACCTCTCAGAAGAAAGAAATATGGATGTTTATACAAGAAAATGGGTGGGTAGCTTAATATAATTTGACTTACCAGCCTTATGATATAAGGCACCAGACAAGCACTCAATATATAGCATAGCATAGTTTACATTAGTGTATAAAGCCATGCAGGTTACCTACATATTTATCAGTAGTCTTGACCAAATAAGTATAATAGTAGTAGATAAGCACTTACATACCTAAACTATAAAGTTGACCAGAATTTATTTTTGCAAGGGCCATCCTATATATGTACATAATACCAGGTTCATGCCGCTCACCCAGATGTTAAGATCTCAGGTGGACTGCCATGCAACATTTATGAATACCTTGCATCCATCTTTGCTGACTGGAGAGTGCAAATCTGTCACAATCCTCTCGAGTGATGCCATATTGTTCTGCTAATTTCTCCGCCGTCAGTGCCATGGGAAGTTTAGCATAAGTATCTGTCAAGGCTGACCACAGGGTATCCTCCATCTAAGGCAGCGTTCATGTATTAATTATAAAAAAGAAATTCCCTCTTTGCTAAAGGGCTTCAAGTAGTAGGCAAAAGGTTGTCATGCAACTGTAAAGATGTGTCTCTGCAGTGTTATGTGTAGAATCCATGTAGCTATGTAAACACTACTAACTGACAATCCATTTTTACAGTGAAACAACAACTCCTACCTACCAAAGAGTGATCTTAACCACCACAATAAATGTTGGCAAAATAACAAATGGTGATTCAACCTCTCATTGGGAATAACCTGCTACCTCTGTATCATAACAAAACAAGGGAATATCCTGCTACCACTGCATCACAACAAACAAAAGGGTTTCTTCAGACTAACTGAGCAGAGTGATATGACATATTCTCTTGAAGAAAATTATAGTTTGCTGTATAACTCCCTGAGAAGACCCTGCTGGAATTTTTCCTGGGAAGACCCTGATTGAAGTGGGACTCTGGGATGATTCCTGCCTCCCTGGGACAACCCTGAATGAGGTAAAGATGGGGAGGTATAGAGAGGACTCTGGCCTCTCCATGGAATGATCCTGAATGAGGTAAAGGTGGGGGTGTATAGGGAGGACTCTGGGATTTCTCCCCCTCTCCCTGAGAAGACCCTGAATGAGGTAATGATGGGGAGGTATAGAGAGGACTCTGGCCTCTCCATGGAATGATCCTGAATGAGGTAAAGGTGGAGGTGTATAGGGAGGACTCTGGGATTTCTCCCCCTCTCCCTGAGAAGACCCTGAATGAGGTAATGATGGGGAGGTATAGAGAGGACTCTGGCCTCTCCATGGAATGATCCTGAATGAGGTAAAGGTGGAGGTGTATAGGGAGGACTCTGGGATTTCTCCCCCTCTCCCTGAGAAGACCCTGAATGAGGTAATGATGGGGAGGTATAGAGAGGACTCTGGCCTCTCCATGGAATGATCCTGAATGAGGTAAAGGTGGAGGTGTATAGGGAGGACTCTGGGATTTCTCCCCCTCTCCCTGAGAAGACCCTGAATGAGGTAATGATGGGGAGGTATAGAGAGGACTCTGGCCTCTCCATGGAATGATCCTGAATGAGGTAAAGGTGGAGGTGTATAGGGAGGACTCTGGGATTTCTCCCCCTCTCCCTGAGAAGACCCTGAATGAGGTAATGATGGGGGTGTATATAAACTCTTCCCTGTTAATGCAAAGTGGGCTAAAAATAGTACAAAGGCTAAAAATTGAAATTAAAATCTTTACCCTCATAGAGGGCTAGCTCAGCAACACATATTAACAGACAAGTACCATAAATCATAGCTCTCTCAAAGGGCTTACTAATGGGCTATTCATCACTCCTCCTAATGTATGTGTCCCTAGAGCATTCATGAAAATTAGGTATGTAGTAAAAATGTAGTTGTCAACCATAACTTCCACAAATGTTGAATGACTCCCACATTTAGTTCTTCTAGTGACATGAATGCTCTAGGGATGTAGTACATACCAAAACATTAGTGGGATAGGGTCTATACTTTATGTATGATGTATGACAGTATGAAAAAAATTATTTCTACTATCTTGGTCATTATTGGACTTAAGTAGGACCTGAATAGACCATTATAAAGCTCTCTGAGAGAGCCATATTTTAGTGTTTGAATCAAGTTTCTGGGAATAAATGTGCTCAAAATATCCTTCTATGAATTAATTTCTAATATTACAGTAGCTTATAATAATACAGTAGACCCTCACGGACTCCTTGGGACCAGCACTAGTCCGTATATGTGAAATGTCCGTATATGTGAAACCATTTAGTTTTGTAATGTATACATGTGACATAGGAAGGAAAAAAATGACTGTAGTTTAGTCTACTTTAACTGGACACATCTCTAGCTAAGTCCTTAAACCAGTGTTAGCAGCTTTACATTAACAGAAGGTGGGGGGTGCCCACAACAGGTAGTTAGCAGTTAATGATATTCATAACCTGTTGTATCAACCCAATACTAGTATTCACAGTGTAAGTAGATAAAGCTAGCTAGCTGAGGTAGGCAGATAATCCAGAGCTGGATAAGTGAGGTGCAACAGCCAAGGAGGTAGAAATAGCTGGTCATTGGCAATTTTCCAATTATTAATCTTTAGTCAGTCCTTTTGTCCATCCAAATTAGATGATTGTTATCGTCCTACCCAAGTGTGATAAGACATGATGTCCTAACAACCTTTATGCCTTACATCTCTAAAATGGACATGGGTATAATATACAAAGGTAGGTGTGACCACTCCCTCTTTATCTATTCAGTAATACAGTAGAACCTTGCTAACTTAAACTTCACTAAGTTAAAGTTGAACAGTGGCATGCAAGGGGTCAAGGTTCAAACTCTTCTATAAGAGCAATGCAATGATAAAGCAGCCACAACTGCAACAAAAGGGGTAAAACCATTAGCACCTATGCATGCTTTAACCACATGTACCTGAACATGTAAATACTGTAGCTATTCAGCTTAGAAAATGGCTTTTAAGTACATTGGTAAAAAATAGCCCTGTACATAGTGATTCTTCATAACTTAAACATTTTCACTAACTTAAACAAAAATTGTAATCCTTGGTACGGGGTTATTCAAGTTAGTGAGGTTCTACTGTACCCAATCAATGATCTCTATAGGGCATAGTGCACCTATATGGTTAGTTTGTTTAAAGAAATCTACCTATGTTGTCTATTTTTGTTGTTTATTTACACATTTTATCTAGTCAGTTGTCTCCCCGAAGGAGAAAGGGAATTGTGTACCCCTATGGCTTCAACTGTCACATGGACAAAGCCTGTATCTTACGGTCACATGGACAAAGCCTGTATCTTATCCCATAAGGGAGAAAACAAATATTTAAGTAAACAAAATACTATGGCATTTCCTTAGTCCATCCTGACAAGGAATAACATCCTGTTTGCCCTAGCTTTTCCATTGCCATGAACACAGTCTAGACTGTTACTAATAAAAGGTAGCACACTATTGTCAGTATAAGTGTAAGTATTTCTAGCAAGAAATTTAGTACTGTCTCCTGCGCTAAGTATTTTATAGTTCTTATCCAGAAATATGGGAGTTTAGAGCTGCTGGCCTACATGGGACTCAAAATCTTTCCTACAGAGGATTTCTCTGTCCATACATGTACATTGTGGGATTGTAGCTAGTTATGCTGACATAGCTTGCCCTCAGTAACTAGGAAAAGAAACAAGAATGAGAGATGGTGGTAACTAGACTTTATAAGATTTCTACCATATGCTACACTGTCTGGGTGCAGAGCCATGTCTAACCTATAGGCTTACTTCACATAGTAGATTATATACAGAATTGTCATGCATCAATAGAGATGAGCAGTGTGTATGTGCATATGTGCTGCATGTGGTGTGTGTACTGTGTGTGTGTGTGCACTGTGTGTGTGTGTGCACATGTGTATGTTTGTGGTTGGACTAATATAAACATACACTCAACTCCAGAGCCACCACCTATCTCAAATATGTGATGAGCTCACAGCTAATAAATTGAAAACAGGGTATTGGATTATGGGGAGATATGATGTATAGGTCTACATGAGTGCAGTAGCGTAGCCAGGATTAAACATGTGGTAGGGCACCAGTAGGGCACTGACTATTAATCTTTAACCAGATTCAGCTAAAATTATGGCAGATAGTGGTAGGGCACAAAGAGAGTTTGGTAGGGCATGTGCCCTAAATGCCCCTATGTAGCTACTCCACTGCATGAGTCTATAAACTACGTGGCTACACAACCTCAAAGTAACCATATTTACTATTTTTCAATTAAATAAAGGTATAATTAAACCATAACTTCTTTAGATAGGGACGAACCTTGTTTAGGGGTGAATCTTGTCAAGGGGTGCTTTGTATTTGTCCTCCCCCCCTCCCAAGAATACATTACCTTCAGGTCTATACCAAAGGTAGTCCCCCATCTGGCATTACGAACAGCATAAGGTGCTTGACTCATGTTCTCAGTTCCTCCTGTCAATACCAATTCTGTCTCACCTAGTTTTATTTCCTACAAGTAAAAAAAAAGTCAGTGAGAAACAATATTTCAGCACAGTTCAGTGATATGTCCATGGAGATGTTGTGGGTTTTCAGGATCTTCCAAATAATAGCATACATGGACTTTTTCCACTTACAACCCACTCCTAACTCCACCACACCCCTTCCACACCTTCTACCCATGGTCTCATGGTCACATATTGCATTACCTAATTAATTTTTATAAGCAGATATTTTTATGGTACATATAATAACAATAATTCATTGTCTGACATCTGACACTGATACATATTTCTAAGAACATATTACCAGAAGGGTCTGGTCTAGGAATTGAGCATGGTAAATCTATCATAAGCCATATTGGCTTGTAAGTGGGACTAAAAATTTAAAAAATCACTATGTAATATTTTAGAGAGTAGTAGTAAACTCTTCTATAAAAGGAAATGGTACTTGGTAATGGACAATCTTAGTCTTATATGGCTTAACCTAGTCTTATAACTAGTGCTATGAAACCATAGTTTTTGAGGTAAATTTAGATCAAAGGAGATTGCATGCCACCACCACCATCATCCCCCTCACAGTGAATGATAGTAATAACATGCAACAGTACATCATTCAGTAAGCAATATGTACCCTTGTAGTGGCATAGAGCTCATTGAGCAAAAATGTATTTTTCTTTTAGGGAATACAATGACTAAGCTAAGATCATCCTTTGGTGTTTCTGTACACCTTGTTTGGTTGGACAGTGTGTCACACCTACAAATCTCCATTTATCTATAAAAAAAAAAAAAAAAAAAAAAAAAAAAAACTCAGCAATGAAACTATCTCTAAAATGTTAGGATTACTCCTCAATGAAGTTTCTTACATGTGCTCCATTGATAATGGACTGGAAACCTGAGCCACAGAGTCTATTAACAGTGAAGGCAGGAACAGGTACTGGTATACCTGCTTTTAGAGCCACATGGCGAGCCAGGTAGCAGGCATCAGAGGAAGACTGTAAGAAAATATAATATTATGGCCTAGGACACCTTATAAATGTGACAATGTTGCCTTTTATTGGATACTAACTCATTTACCTGCGCAACATTTCCTATGATAACGGAATCAACAACTTCTGGAGGTATTTTCCCAGCCTCCAGAGCAGCGTTTGCAGCCACTTTACACATGTCTGTAGCCGTCAAGCCTTTAAGCTTACCTCCGAACGCCCCGAAAGGCGTTCTCTTTGCAGCTACCACAAATATAGCTCTGTTAATGGTCGCCATGTTGCATTCTTCAGCCACGTGTGCCACACCTCTGTGTTACCCCACCCCCCACCCCGGGACCCTACCGCTCCCCCCGCCTAGCTGTTCTAACATAAACAGTGCAACCTTACTAGTGAGGTGTGCAGCCATAATGTTAATTACTTGTGGTGTGCAGCCATAGGGTGAACCCAACAGCTCTCTATAATAAAAAAGCTCGATCAGTGCTTAGCGGGCAGATCAGGTTAACTCTACATTTTACGGAAGAGAACGCAAAACTAGTCTACTAGCTATAAACGCAAGCTGCCGCTGAGCAGGGAATAACTTCTAGCTACATTTGCCAACAAAGTGAGTTGCTAGCTACTATAGAAACTCTAGCTTTATATAGATTGAAACTCTTTTTATCGCTAGCTTTCTTGAAGCGCTAGCTAGCTCCGTGTAGAGTGTAGCTAGCTAGCCTTTTTTTTTTTGTGGAACTGCCATCCAGATAAATAGGACATATTAAGTGCTAGCAAGTATATAAGAATGTAAAGATATTAATTTATCGTCCTTTCTTTAGTTACCTCCTTTGTAAATACTAACTGTATGCTCCATTGCTATTTTTAATCAATGGCATGCAGCTTGCTCTTAACAAGCCACTCCCCCCTGGCCCTTGTTTGATGGATGGCTGCCTGAGTGGTTGTATGTAAAGGCAGATACTATAAATGGTGGTTACATTTTTAATAAGCAATACTCCTGCTCAATTCCAGGAGTTAAAAGTAGCCATAATAGGAAAGATTTGAGGTTTTCTACTAGTAGGAGGGAATGTAATGGTATCTCCTCCTCATCAGAACCCCCCCATTCAATACAAGCTCAGTGTTTATTCCCCTCTCCTCAATCTTTATTAATAAATTACTCTAGACACCCTTGAGACAAATCAAAGTGTCCTGATTAGAGGGGTGGTCTCATTTCAGGATGTTAATGTTAATACATAAGCCATTATTGGGACATATCTAAGTGTCCTTAATACAAAGGTGTCCTCATTTCAGTAGTTGAGGTTCCACTGTATACAGAGGTATCCTCATTTCAGGGGGTTGGAATAGAGGGGTTTCACTATATAGAATGTCCTCATTTCAGGAGGTTGGAATTTATATACTGAGGTGTCCTCATTTTTAAGGGGGTTGGAATAGAAGAGCTCCACTGTATATAGAGGTGTCCTCATTTCAGGGGGTTGGAAAAGAGGGGTTCCACTGTATACAGAGGTTCCTCATTTTAGGGGGTTTGAATAGAGGTGTTTCACTATAATACAGAGGTGTCCTCATTTCAAGGGAGGGTTCCACTGTAGTGATCTATTCATCAGTACGTAGTTATGTTATTGTCCTAGGAGGAATGTGCATGTGACTATCACACCCACCTCAGGTTTCCTTATTTCATTACCATCCCCTTCCTATCAGAAAATGAAATGCTAAATAACTTACTAGGAATTTGCATGTGACTAATCCCACATTTCATATTTCCTTACTACGTAAGCCATATACATTTCAAACACATAGTTACTGTTTAAGTCTTTTCGCATCCTAATAAAATATTCATCAGTATAATGTTATCTTTTGAATGTCCATGTGACTATATACACTTCATAGGGTGGCATTTCTCTATTAATTAAGTGATTAAGTCATACATTTGAAGCCATCTCCTCCAATAAAATAGTCTGTGAATGCACTACTCATAGATATGGAATGTTGTGTTCCTTAGTACATGCATGTGGCCAGTCAATTAACTGACCAAGAGGTTTTAGCTACATTTCAAGTACAACTGTCTTCCTTCTCATCCTAAAATATGTGAAAACTTATGTTGTGTTCCTGAGAAGGTGCATGTGACTAACCACATGAGGTTGTTTACCCTACATATCTTATCTGCAAAATAAAATATTACAGCCATTCCTCCACATTCACTACTAAATCAGTTTAGGCTTAAAAATCTTTTTTAGTTTTCTTGGTATGAAGCCAAAATTTATATGCCTGATAAGGAATCATTTGAGTAGTGTTTTTGTGTGAAGCTATAATGTTGTATGGGTTGAGTCTTGTGATAGCCTGAGAGTATATGATGCCATGTGACTGAAAATACATTGAATTTTCTTGTGCATTTAGTTCTTATAATATGACTATATATGAGAGATGCTAATTTTAGTTTAAATGCCATTATTATTATGAGATGGTATACTAATAATGACGGCTAATTAGGTATCCATCTTTGAGTTATGTATTGTCTTACCTTCACTATCACTCACCTTGTTATTGTTGTTGTTGTCATTATTATTGTTATGGAAATGGATATATTTTTATCCACATTATCAGCAGGCAAATAATAATAGTTCGCTACTATCCTTGTACCTCTTTCCCCTCCCCATTCACATATACTGTTTTTTCCTCTTCTGTGACTAGCTAGTAAGTTACGTTCCTTGCTCTACTATTTCCTTTACTCATACCAATAGTAAGAAGACTTAAGAATTCACATGCCTTTTCCCTTTTCCTTCATGTCGTCATCTTTCCTTGTACTGTCATCTTTGTTCACACATGTCAGAGATCTCTTTTCCGTATGTCAGCTGGATGATTTATACTTTTTTCTCCTATAAACATCCTTCAATTCAACTTTCCTTGTTTAACTATTGGGCTTTTGTTATGCTGGATGATTTATACTTTTTTCTCCTATAAACATCCTTCAATTCAACTTTCCTTGTTTAACTATGGGGCTTTTGCTTTTGTTATACAAATAGTATCCATACTCGTTAAACTAGCCTTCCTTGTAGTATTCTTCAGTAAACTAACCTTTCTTATGGTTTATACTGCTTGTAAACTTTGGTATGCTACATTTTTATGTTTGCCATAATTATTTGTTGGTGATATTACTAATTGTCACTCTCACAACAAGCAACAATATCAAATGATGGATTAACAAACAGTTTGCTTAATAAATCTATCAAAACATGAGTGCCTGTAATGATTCTCATGTTGCCAATGGAATCCAATACTTTGATTAAAATTAATCCCATGAGCAACTAACTCTAAACTCTAGTCATATATACAGTAATATGATTACAAAAATTTGACATGTGTGGGCATTCTATAAAAAGAGTAATCATTTGACCCTGGGATTTTGTTATGTTTCTTTCTACATGTATTTATGTGTATACATGGGTACTCCCATTTGGCTCTATAATACTAGACAGCTTGGTTCTTTCAGTATTCAATTAAGTGATAAAATGTTATCTGATAGATTTGAAGAGATGTCGGTAATTGAGGCACCCCCTCCACGTCCACCACCACCCTCTGTCTCATCATTGGGGAAAGAGAAGAAACCTGATATCCAGGGACATTATTCTGGCTACTCCATAGACTTAGATCTCAGTAAGTATGCTCTAAATGACCTTAATAGAGATCAGGGTGGTAAAAAATACCTTAGCTAATTAAAGATATACTAGAGAAGCTAGTTATACTGACTTTAAAAGAACCTCTTCTCCAAATTCTATTGAACTCTTTTTTCTTAGCTATGATAAATGCCTAGACAGCTAACTAATTTCTTTCTCCCTATAATTTAACGAACCACAATACCTAATTAAATGAAGAACTTTAGCTGGAAACCCTTAAACTATGTTATCTTGTATCTTAGTTACTATTCTTGTAGCTTTCAGTATGCATTTATGTAGCCTTGATTTCAAATTACCACGATCTTTATGTGACTTCTATTATATTAACACTACTTTGATTTCTATGAATTCTGTCACACAATGTTCTATTAGCACTAGCAATCTCCCTTCATTCCTCCCTTCTTCCTTCCCCAAGTAAAAATATCTCCCATATTTAACCCTGATGTCTCTTGTTTCTCATTAGATGACTCCATACGGAAAAGATCATCGACTCTGGGATCACGTCCCAATGGTCAGGAGAGACAAATAACGGAACCTCATGTGATTGACTCAAGTAGATTCTGCGCCAATAAAGACCGTCATCATAGTTTTAGAAGGTGCAGATTCTTAACATATAAAAAGAGTTCTAAATGTGAAAACTTACAAATGAAGTATCTTAGTAGTATGTTTCCATTTCAAGATGGAAGACACATATTTCATGTCATGAGCCAACATTCAGTGAATTATGCTATTCAATGTTTCAGAATGATTATTTAGTTCCAAATATTAACAGCCAATATTATTATTACCATTTACAAGTTTTATTGTCTTAATCTCAGCACCCTTCCAGCATCAAAACCAAACCGTCCACCACCCCCACGGGTGGTCAGGTCTCTATCACAGAGTTCTTCCCCACTGTCACAAGAAGAGTTATTAGTGGCTGGGAATGTCATTGGAGAGGTTGCAACTGGTTGGGGTACGACTAAAGGGGAGCCATTAGTACAGCGAAGGAGATTGAGTTCTGAAGGTAGCAACAGCAGTACAAAGAGATTAAGCAGCACAAGAGTATCTGGAGGTAATACATTTGCAAAGCATCAATAACTAGTCAACTAGCTATAAAATACTGCTCTATGTAGCCTGACATGTTCATATTAATACCAAACTTACAGATTCTGGTGATTCGTGGTATAAAATAGATTTTGTAGTTGGAAAAAAATGGCAAAATTAATGGTTACTATTATGACAACACTTGGCTCCATCAATCTTGTGGTTTTGTATGAAACTTGCATGACCATGCTACTAAAGTACAAATTACTATAAACTGCTAGGAGACTCCTGACAGCTATTATAGAGGACAGATTTGTGTCTAGAAGCATATTCTAGCTGCATGTAGACATGATAGCTGTGTGCAGGGATGAGTTGCTTTGATTTCTAAAAGTTTTCTGTTTTGTCTGAGGCTGCCTTACTTCCCATCTGCTCTATGTTATATATCCATAAAAGTATATTATTTATGATTTGGCTAGCAGTGATGATGTAAGAAGGAAATCTAAGCTTGTTTTTGCATCCAACTTTGACTTATTGAAGAATTGTTGTATTTTCTGTACAATCTTGGTACCTTACTGATAGTTTTTAATTCAAAACTAATAAAACTTGATCTCTAAAAGTAAGGTCCATCCACATGGAAGGTTTCTCATTAACACAATTCTACTGAAATATTTTCAAAGCATCTTAATACAATAATAATAATAATAATAATAATAATAATAATAATAATAATAAATCTCTCCTTGCTTCACAATAATGCATTACCACAAAATATATATCCATCCCAGTTCCCAGTTCCACTATAAAATTACTTTCTATGATCCTGTTCAGTGTTAATATAATTTATGTGGTAATACTTCTACAATATTATTATCATTAATATGAATAATGTGCGATGATGACTGCAAAATTTTATTTGCAAAATTTATAACTGTCACAATAGTCATTTGTGTGACTGTTTGGTAATAATTATTATTCTGACACCAATTGTCTGTTTTTACTGCAGTAGGGAGTTCACTCCATACTGTAAACAAATATATACATGGAACTTTAAATCATGAGGAAATATTTTGCATTGAGAGTTAATGACGCCAATACCTACCTAGTTTCCTCTGTTGTCTGTCTGCACCACAAGCACTCATACAAATGTACTTTACACCCAGCATTGTGTGATCTAATTTAATTACTAATATTTTTCTCCACACTTCCATGTGACGGTAACTTGAAGACTAAATAACTATGGTGTTTATATATTGAAGCCAGTCACATATTCTGAAAAGGTTATAATATTGAAGTGATTTCTAGACTAAATATGAAATATTGTGTAATGTTGGTTCCAGTTCACCTTCACCAACTTTGACCTTGATCCAGGAAACACTTTCAGTATATAATATAGAGAACATTCATGAACTTACTCATAGCTACCTACCCATGTCAGTCACTTATTTTTTTATTTCAGAGATTTCTCCACTCCCTCAATTATTGGAAGACACAACTGACAATATAGCTACTTCTTCTGCCATGCCTACTTCCTATCCTCCAAGCACCTCCCCTACTCTTCCATCCACTTCTGGCCCACCCCCTCTGGCTACTAGAAGGACATACTCTCCTCCTCCCACCCTCCCTCCTTCAACATGCAGTCCTACAGACAAAACTGGTATAATTATACATAAATTAATAGACTCTTATAGTAGTTTAGACGACTTTTTCTGATACAGAAGTGTTGACTATTTTTTCTCTAAGTTATGATTCTATCCCTGAAGTTAATGGCTTCACTAAGCCACTCCAAGTTCTCCCAGTGTCAGTTATAAGCCTATAAAATCCTTACCAATACACTATAATCCAACCAGTTAACTTTACAACTTTAATTTTTTAGATGGTCCTACAAGCCCCTCCCATTTTCTTACAACACCCCCTCCTGCTGATGAGATCACAAGCAAACTCTCACCTGGTGAAACTGATGTTGTTGAGTGTGGACTTCCTGTGGCTAACAATCAGAGTCAGAAGGATGAGTCGGTCCCTGTCATTCCACCTCGTCCCTACAGACCACCACGCCCATTTCCTCCCTCCAACCCCAAGCATCCGGTAGCCAAGAAACTTAAAGATCCAAATGCACAGCGAAAAAATGTTCCTGCTAGTGCAGGAAGTGATCCTCGTATTTCATCTAAAACTGTTCGATCAAAAAAGAAGGCTACTGTTCACAACATAAGAAAGTCTCCCAGACACAACACTAAATCTTCACATGAAAAGCCTTTAAAAACACAGGAACATAAAAAGGTATTGCCTACTCCTGAAGTCACACCAAACCCTGAACCTGCTGCAAATGATACAACTATAAATCCCTCAAGAGAAGAAGTACAGAGTCCAACTATAATTGAGCCAAATTTAGCAAACTGCACAAGTAATCTACTGCAAGAGGAGATTCAACCAATAGAAATTACTGCCACAGAATTAGGTTCTCGTAACAGTTCATTTTCCTCTGTCAGTAGCAACTCTGTCTTTGAAGCAGACAGTAATGAGGAAGAACCCGGGAATAAGGATAAAGAATCACACAACCAATCTACGTTGCCTCACAGCTGCTCACCCAATCATCTGACCCTTCCCACTTCTCAAAGCCCTGTTGAACAGACTCAAATAACACAAGAAGACAAAGTGACAGGTGACCTTGAAGATGAAGATGAAAAGGATGATATGGTAAATTTATTCAAGAGTGCTTTGGGGAGGGGAAGGGGGAGGAGGGGCTGTTATTACTTCTATAATCTATGCTCAAGTACAATAATGAGCTTTGTGTTAACAATGTCACTCCTATACTCACTTTTAACGAGAACACACATACTTCATGAATATTAGCATCCCCATAGTGTACACATTAATTTTAATGAAGAGTACAATCTATCTATTCTCATATTTTCTCCAGGTGAGTGCACTTCCCTCTGCACCACAATCTAAAACTAGAGGAAGAAGATTCATGGCCTCTGTGAAGAAAAGTTTTACTAGTGTTCGTATCAAAAGAAAGTCACCAGCACTTACTGCAGAAAAGTCGAGATTACGCTCAGATTCTGCCCTTGTTCTTCCCGATAGTTCAATGTATCCTGGTAAGTATTTGTTGTAATTTTATTATTGTAGATAAAGTTTTGTCATTGTTGCTTACTTTACTGTGGTGATGAGAAATTATTTTAAGGAGAAGAGTAGCATTCTCTGTGTGGGAATGGTGTCCCCATCATGCCATAAAAGAAGTTGTAGCTATGACTATATTTCTTTGTTACTATAGAACGTCTTCCACAAGGTATTATTCATCCCATTGTGGTACAGTCTGTGGCTTATCTGAACAGAGAATCAATCCTCCAAGAAGAAGGACTGTTTCGCATTCCAGGCGATCTGTGTACCATACGCAAACTCAGACAGGACTTTATGCATGGTATGTATAATAATCACAACAACAACAATAACAACAACAACAGTTTTACATCAGTTATAGTTGCATTGGGTAACATTTAGCAGGTCGTAATAGATTTAACCCACAAAACCACCAGTAATTAAAAGGTTATTCACCTTCACACTTTTCCTTCACACTTTTCCTTCATATCATTTTATTTTTTATAGTTTTTAATGAGTTCTCAAATATTTACTTCTCTTCCCTACACCTTCCATGCATACAACTTAATCTTTCACTGCTGTCTGTATCTCTGTCCTTAGGTCATGATGTTGACTTGATGGCCATCCTTGATCCACACACAGTAGCTGGTCTACTCAAACTTCATTTCAGAGAATTGAAGTGCTCCCTCATTCCCAGAGGAGAACCGCTAGATAACATCATGAACCACGTCAGAAAAGGAGATGTAAGCTAAAACTCAAGTAGTTTTATTGTTAGTCACTATGAACAAAGCATATATACCACATGAAAATTCCAACATAATTACAATTGAAGCATAGATCTGGTTATTTTCAAGGCATATAACCTCTGTTTTAATAATTTTTACTATTATGTGAGGCCATATTTCTATTAAGTAATAAAAAGACACTTAATTTTTCATGGTCAATAGCTAGTAATAGAGTATATAGCTAACGGTGAAATTAACCAGATCCACTGTACCTATCCAAAGATATAGTTATACTGTACATTTCTTCAATCAGCCCAAAAGCTCTAAATTTAGGACTAATCATTATTGTTGCACCTGACATAGATAATTATTATGCATAGGTTGCTGCAGTTCATCATGAGTTTGAGAAAATAGAGGTGCTCAATATAGCCACTCTGAGAATAGTGGTTGAAGTGTTAGCCAAGGCAAGTAAAAATATAATCTGCCATTTTAATAATTAGCTAAAATTTCTCATAAGCATAATTGATTTTTATACATGTGCTGTATAATACTAGCTAAAATTTTTATACAGATTTCCGCTCGTTCTTCCAAGAACATGATGACATCTGGTACTCTAGCAACATCTTGTGGACCTTCCTTGCTTCCCTACCTGCCCCCTAGCAATGCCAACCAGATTACAAAGTTTCTCATTGATAACTGTGATGACATCTTTAAGAAATGATGCTTAAAATCACCAGAATAATCTATTTAAATTCATAAACTAGCTATATACGTATATGACTAACCCATTTTGTGTGATAAATATTATATAATTTTTTTATTTTTGTCTGTTTGCTTGTTTAAATAATCCCTAATCTTTATTGATTTTTCCTCCTCCTATTTAGACACTTGTGTGAATCTGCACACAGTTTCAACAGTTACACAACTAACAGTTACACAACTTGGAAGCACAGGTTATTAGTTTACTTTCACCAATAGATGCTGTACCCACAAATGAACTGTGAAAAAACATCTCTTAAAAAATCTCTCTTAAAAAATCTCTCTTAAAAAATCTCTCTTAAAAAATCTCTCTTAAATAGGAGAAAAGTACCATCAAAACAATGTTAATACCACTGACTTTCACACAGTTAATTAACTGCACTACCGGTCAACAAATTATACCACAGAGCTAACCTCAGTATATACCATAAATCTGGAGTACCCTTAATTAGATTGTAATAATTTCTAAAAGTATTTTACTCTCAAGAAATGGTATAATTATAGGTGCTTATGTCTCTAGACACTATGACATGAACACCTGGATAAAATATATTTACCTCAAGAAGAATATTATACTATATTCAAGCATACAGCTACTTCATGAGTATAGCTAATGCATTTAAATAACAAGACATTAAAGTTGAATTGATGGTAACAGTAAAGATGCTACCATATGTCATCATTATTGTATATCAGGAAATCCCAAATATTCCTCCACACTGCACTGTCGTGAAAGATATATGTCATGGAGTTTTGCAGTGACTGTTGCAAGGTTTCCTGTTGGTACTCAAACAGACAGAGAACTGTGCCCCACATTAGACCAGCAAACAGAGGGAAAACTTGGAATTTTGGCTCAGGAAGATATCCCTTTTTCACAGCCACTTTGACTAAACCCAGAGTTATCCTTGATAGCAGGTAGAGATTAACCTATAGTAAAAATGTAACACAGATTATGAATAAGTCTATCTTCAGAGAATAGGTACATTGCCAAATGCCTACTATTTTGAAGTACAAGAGTCATTATCAGCAGTTACCTATACTTTAATAGTACCAAGAGGCATAATTGTTAGCTGCTAAAAATATAAAGTGTTTCTGGTTCATTAGAGAGAACATCTCAGGAGTTCCATTATAGATCAATTCTTGGTTAGGAGAGACGAGGAATGGAGGGTAGAATTAATAGCTTACTCCTGAACATTGCATTGTGCTGTGTATACTAACTAAAGGGTATGCTCCTCCAGAAGCTATATATCCTTTGAGATGCCTACAGTTGTAGGGAAGGAATGGACACTCTGTGTACTAACTAAAGGGTATGCTCCTTCACCCAAGCAGGAATCAAAAGTTATATGCATCCTATGAGGTGCCTACAGTTGTGGGGGAAGAGGCAGACTATGAACCACACAAGTACCTGCATGCAGAGGCAGACTGTGAACCAGACAGTGTTAAGTACCTGCATATTGACTTTGTTATTTTCACCAAAAACGAAATAACCTGCACTGAAACCTCCAAGGAATGTTAGCAATGGGTGATCTCTCCCGGTCAATTTTCGACAGAGTATGGTAACTATCTTATAGACAGTATTAAGAAAGGCAAGGTTACGAGCATGCTGGAAAGTTGCCTGCAGGATGAACTTCATTTTTTCTTGAAAGCTGTAAGAGAGAAAATGATAACATTACTTTGTTTCAGTCACAAGAATAGAACTAAACCACACCCATTACATTACTACCGTAAACTAAAGGAGCTATCAGAAGTACACATCCACAGATGAAATGTGTGGATAGAAATTCTATTAATACATAGCTTACCTTCCTTCATGGAACAAAAATGTCATCACCAAAGAATGAGGGAAGCGTATTTTGACTCCATACCTACTCAAGAAGATAAATACACAATAGCCATGAAAGAGGTAACCTCACTTACAGAATTGAACCCCTCGATAACAGATAGAAGAAGATAGGCCAACTTCCTTTAGCGCTTTACTTTGGAGGAGCTCAAATTTCACAAATAGGTCATCCTAAAGCCTTTAACGAACAACCTTCACAAGGCCAGAGACCAGAAGAAAATTGAAGATTAGTAGTTTCAAGAGCAAAAGTATGACGGGTCTTTAAAAATGAGAAAGTTGAGCTCCTCCAAAATAAAGTGATCTACACTAATATACTCTGTTCAAAATGCTTTGGGGTGGAAGTTAGAGGGTTTGGGAGGCATCCAGTTTAGAACAGCAATTTGGTAGTTAAGTGGTTATCAATAAACTTAATCTTTATGCCAAAAGACAACCACCACATTATCATAGATATAGTTATTTTTAAGACATCACTAATTTCAGTAGTTGTATTAAGACTCTAATCCTACAATTATGTAAAAAATTTTACTGTTAATGGACATCTATGACTGTTAAGAAAAAAATTATGTGACTGTGACAGCAAAATTAACCAGTTACTACCCATAAACTATTGTGGCTTCTTACATGAATCCATTGCGAAAGCCTTTAATGATGGAGAGTATCACTTGATGTTGAGGATTTTGCAAGATGGAGTCCATATCTATAATAAATATGCTCATCATGATGGCACTGACATTATTAAGCTAACTACGGTGGAACATCTCCATAAAGGACATCATATAATAATAATAAATAGGTCAACCTCTCTATAAGGACACAGTGAGACCTTGGTATTGTCCTATATAGTGGAACATCTCCATAAAGGACATGGTGGGGTCTTGGAAACTCAGAGATTTGGGCAGAGACATTAATTAGGACAGGAAACAGTCAAGAATTTGATGGACTATTCGTGCAGGTGGTTAAATTTTTTCACGAAAGTCTCATGGAAACTAACTGTAGAGAAAGCTATGGCATTGGCAGAGATTCTTACTCACACCATGAACACTAAACATTGATTATTAATAGTGAAGGTATGAAAGATGGCTGAATTACAGTGAAATCTCTCTATTCCAGACTTCAAAGAACAAATTAAACTGTAAGGTGTGGATTCATTTCAGGAAGTGAAGTTCCATTGATGTTAATATACAAGCTGTTATTAGAAGTGTCTTTTGATATAGGTATGTCCTCATCTGAAGGGGGAAGGTGGATGAAGAGGGGTTCCACTATATTATGTAGTTCAATAGTAAAGGTCATCAAAATGACGGACGAGCCAGCGTGAATCTCTCCCCACTATCACTAATATTTAATAACAATGTCTGGAACACAATAGGAAAGAGCATGAGCATAGTAAGGTGGAAAGAGTGACTCTTTAGCTGTGGGCATGACAAGAGTGACTGCTTAACCAGCTAACTAACATGGATGACAGAACTCCAACACACAATGAATGAATGCATTATTACCCAACACCTCCTATATCTCATAATAATGTAGATAGCTAGTTAGTTAGTTAATATTAAATTATAAAGCTAGCTAGCTAGCTATAAGCAGCTATTATCTTATTGCTTACGTACCTCACTCTTTGTCTTCGGCAAAAATCCTCAGTACACGTAAGATAAATTATAAAGCTAGCTAGCTAGCTATAAGCAGCTATTATCTTATTGCTTACGTACCTCACTCTTTGTCTTCGGCAAAAATCCTCATTACACGTAAGATAAAAACATACTGTAAAGATTTATATTGCTTCCACCACCATTGCCTTCACTACCTGTACAGTTTCAGATGCTGTCTATCTCTACCTAACTAGCTACACCGCCTCCCCAGCAATGGACGCTCTAATTAAGCGATAAATTGAGAACCTAAGTAATATTGGAAGACTCTGTCCCGTATTACGTGTGAATGGTGATGGCGTTGGTACAGGAATCAGCTGGAGTTGATGATTCTGCTAAGGTAAGTTAACCATTAATCACTGTTGACACGGGATATGTTCCCAAGCTACTGGCTAGTATCTATGTATGTACCACAGCTCAATTAAGCCTAAGCATTGTCCAGGACCTTGGTTTGACTGTTAATACCACTGTTGAAGGAGATGAAGCTGTTCTGCCCAATGGAGAAGATGTAATTGATAAGTGTGGTGCAGAGGAAGAAAGTACTGAAATAAAGAAGAAGAAAAAGAAGAAGAAGAAGAAGAAAGGTGTTGACGAGGGACGTGATGGGTCAGCCCCTGGTAATGAGGATCAGAATGGTGAGCAAGTAGGTCATCTGTACAATAGCTAACTTCTATGATATCACAGGCCACCTCTGTATAATAGCCAATTGGTTGTGTCCCAAGGGTAATCAGGTTCCACTGTATAAACAGGTCACCTCTGTATGGTTATGTCCCAGGGATGACCACTATAATACAGGTTCCACTGTATAAGGAGGCCACATCTGTACAACAGCCAACTGGTTGTGTTCCAAGGATGACCACTAGAGTTAATTTACCACTCTTTGCAATAAGAGTGGCATCTCTATGAATACACTTGCTTGTTGCTTCTCAATATCACAGAGGTGTCTAAGCCCCCTGATAAAGGCAGGACCGAAGGTACTGAGGGAGGAGGGGCTGAGGGAGGAGAAGCAACAAAGAAGAAGAAGAAAAAGAAGAAGAAGGGTGGAACTGATCCAGACTTTCTGCACCCAATGAAAAATCCAACAGGTACAAGAAAATTATTTCTTTGTAGTATTTGTGAGCAAGAAAGGCATTCCCTTGTTGTTATTTGTTGTTTGTTGTTGTTGTTATTGTTGATATAAGAAAGTTTCTAAAGGCTAAGATTTCATGGATAAGCAAATATTTCAAATAATAATAATATTATTATTATTATTATTATCATTTATTATATCTAATCCACAATTTTTTTTTTCTCCTTGGAAATTTTCCTCTGTAGTTTATAGTACTATTCTGTAGTATATAGTACTGTTGTAATGATATGAAAGTCAGTGAGGTTCTAAAAACACACTGATGGTGTGTTGCTACGTATAATTTGTCAATGATATATAGAGAAAGAGAGGGACGGAGGGGAGAAGGGGGAGATATCGGCATCCTCTAGCAATTTCTTATATTCATTATTTTAGAGATAAGATTGCTCTATGAAGGAGGATACAGGGAACCATTGACCCCTGTCCCTGCTCAGAGACAGACAGATCCTCCCACTGTCCCTATCACCCAGCTGTACCCTGGAGCTAATTACCCCAGGGGCAAGGAAGAGCCATACACGGTGAGTCTTTTCACTTAACTGTTAGTTAAGAGATGTTAGCCAAAAGTTCCTTTAAAAATAAAATATTCTTATTCATAGATATTAGGAATTGTAGACATTTGTGAGTAACTGGAAGTGGGTGGAAGTGAAATGGGTGTAGTTTATTAGGTGTTCATGAGCAAAGAGAAATTATTTGCCCTTATAAAGGATACTTACAATCCAATGAAGGGTTTTAAAGAGATAGATATCATCCATCTTCTTCTATCTGTGTTTAGTATGACATAATGGCTGCTCAGAGAATGACCAGTGAGGAGAAGAGAGTTCTTGACAGTCTCCAGAATAGCATATACTCAGACTTCAGGAGAGCAGCTGAGGTCCATAGGTATGGATTACATCAGTACCTTTAAAGGGACACTCTCTGCAATACAATTCCTCTTATTAAGGACATCTTCTATACATATTTAGGACACTCTCCATAAAATTCCTCCATTTTCAGGACATTCTCTATATGTATTTAGGACACCTTTTGTGAATTCCTCACTACTATATGTATTTAGGTTGCCCTCTATAAATCCCTCTATTTTTAACTTTGACCTCTAACCTACAACATGTGCAGTTCTTCCTATTTCTGTAGCCCTCCTTGCATGCGCAAGTCTCCCCACATGTGTGGTCTCCCCACATGTGCAGTCTCCCCGCATGTGCAGTCTCCCCACATGTACAGTCTCCCCACATGTACAGTCTCCCCACATGTGCAGTCGCCCCACATGTGCAGTCTTCCCCACATGTGCAGTCTCCCCACATGTGCAGTCTCCCCTATGTGCAGTCTCCCCATATGTGCAGTCTCCCCACATGTACAGTCTCCCTGCATGTGCAGTCTCCCCACATGTGCAGTCTTCCCCACATGTGCAGTCTCCCCACATGTGCAGACTCCCCACATGTGCTGTCTCCCCACATGTGCAGTTTCCCCATATGTGTAGTCTCCCCGCATGTGCAGTCGCCCCGCATGTGCTTTCTCCCCACATGTGCAGTCGCTCCACATGTGCAGTCTCCCTGCATGTGCTGTCTCCCCACATGTGCAGTCGCCCCACATGTATAGTCTTCCCTTTATATTCAGTACTTACATGTGCAGTCCTCCTAGTCCATCCTCCTTAACCTCTAATCACTGATGTATCATTGTTGGCCATGTATAACGTTCACAAACACTCTTCCTGTTGTAATGACATGTGATGCTATATTACTCTATCAGACATACTCGTAAGTACATACAAAATTGGATCAAGCCAGGAGTTAAACTGATTGACATGTGTGAACACCTAGAGGAAACTGTTCGAACTCTTGTGGAAGCCAATAAATTGGAAGCAGGTACGTTGTTCTATGTGGCTGGGGTGGAGAGTCTGGGAAGGAGATTGGGTGAGCCATGGCAAACCTTACACCAGCAAGTAAACTGTCCCTGTGAAGTATACAAGTCACTGCTCAAGGTGGAGGTTTTTTGAAGCTGCTATATATAATATACCCATAACATATCTGACACTGGACACTGAGGGACTTAGACTCTGGTAGCCATCAGAGAGACAGTTGACTGGTCGGTCATTAAGATAAGGTGGTAATTACATAGTTTTATTGAACCTTGATACTTCAAAGGATGCAAGCATAACTTGGTGGTTATCTGTGATAAGATTTTCTGTACCTAGGCATTTTACACCTTTTGGCCACATCCACCCACCTTTGGTTGTCCCAGCCTGATATTAGAGCATAAATGCAGAGCATGTCATGCTGTGTTGCTTTTATTTTGAAAAGCTTGCCATTTTTTAAATTTACCTAGTGATGCACATGCGTAGTAGCAAAAATAAAATTATATGATTTAATGCTTTTACAGTGGAAAAAATTAATACTGAGCAGAATTAAGTTCAAGTTCTTGTTGGTTCATCTCTCCAACACAACTCAGGTTTCTCATGTGGCCCTTTGTATATTAGTTACTCACCCCTGGTCTATGAAGACCATTTCTGACCCCACAATGTCCCTACCCTGTGCTGTCCAATCAATCATATGATTTTCCTAGGACATGCTTTTCCAACGGGTTGTTCCATTAATCACTGTGCGGCTCACTACACTCCCAATGCCGGAGACAATACTGTCCTTCAGTATGACGATGTGATGAAGCTTGATTTTGGCACACATATTAATGGCCACATCATAGACTGTGCTTTCACCGTGGCATTCAATCCGAGGTACGATCCGTTATTGACTGCTGTCAAGGCTGCAACTTATGCTGGTAAGTCCTGGTACGAGTTAGAATAAGCATATACAGCAACACCCAGAACCACTCTACAAGACACCTCTAGAACCCTCCAATGAGGACTCACCTCTATGTACAGCGGAACCCCTTAATGAGACACCTCTGTATGCAGCAAATCCCCTCTAGAGTTTCCAATGAGGACACCTTCTGTATAGAGTGGAACCCTCCATTTAGGGTACAATGGAACTCATTTGTTATATATTATTTGTAGCCTGTATACTCCAACCCCCTAATATGAGAAGACTTCTTTAAGAGCCTTCCTGTACCTTATCTCATGTTTCTAGGTATTAAAGAGGCAGGTATTGATGTACGTCTTTGTGATATTGGAGAGACTATTCAAGAAGTGATGGAGTCTTACGAAGTCGAACTTGATGGGAAAACATACCCAGTCAAGTCCATACGAAACCTTAATGGCCATTCCATTGGACCTTATAGAATTCACGCTGGGAAAACTGTCCCAATAGTAAAAGGTGAACTGTTGAAAGAGCTCATTTTTAATCACATATAGACCCTGCTTCTTTGGCCAGTTTTCCAGGTTTCTGTATACCTAACTAGAGGCAGTATAGACGGATGGGCCACCCTGCTTTTTTAGTCAGTTTTCCAGCCTTCTAGCTAAGCAACATGGAAGGGTTGGTTCTCCAAAAGGAATTTCCTAGTTTATATTATAATATGAAAACTACATGATGGTCACCCTCTGCTGGTTCTCATAGTGTTAGTGGACATACATCATCAGAGGGAGAAAATGCTTCTTTAGATTCACATGTTATAATCATCTTTATTCTGTTGTTGTTGCTGTTGTTTTATAGGTGGTGAGTCCACCCGTATGGAAGAAGGAGAATTTTATGCTATCGAAACATTTGGTTCTACAGGAAGAGGAATCGTTCATGATGACATGGAATGTTCCCACTACATGAAGAACTTTGAGATTGGCCATGTGCCTCTTAGGCTTCCTCGTGCCAAAAACCTCCTTAATGTTATCAACCACAACTTTAGCACTTTGGCTTTCTGCAGGAGATGGCTTGACAGGTCAGAATTGCAGTATAGTGAAACTTCATTTATACAGACCAGTTAATAGGGCTACTCTGATGAAACCAACTCCAAATTGATGAAAACTGATTACATTCATTGCCAATTTGCTATGCATTAAAACACTGCTTCCATTCAAAATGCATTCCCAGTCTCATAGGGTTTGTATAACTGAGGTTCCATTGTGTATAGATAGATAGTAACTGATTGAAAGTATAACTATCATGGTTCTGTTTATATATGTATAGACATGTCACTATTTTTATCTTTAAACCACTATCTAACCTGTACGTTAGTCACTAAGACACCTGTAGTAAGTCATGAAACTTTATAGAGTGCTTCCTTGGACAGTTAAATCCATGACTAGTTACTAATACTGACTGATGAAGAGTCTGGGCTTCAGAGCAGATCGTGGCTATGAGGTAATAATTATAAGTGGGAAGTCTTGGCTAGAAGACACAGGTGAAATCATTAATATACTTTATGTAATTTTATTATGGTTACTACCTATCAGGTATTGTGACTCTGCATGTCTCATGAGCTACATTTCCGTGTGATTCATGATCTTGATTCTTCTGTTTTAGACTTGGACAGACCAAGTACCTGATGGCCTTGAAGAACCTGTGTGATTCTGGGATCATCAACCCATATCCACCCCTATGTGACATCAAGGGTAGCTATACGGCACAGTATGAACATACTATACTCCTCAGACCCACTTGCAAGGAGATAGTGAGCAAAGGAGAAGACTATTAACTTACCAATAGCATAACTAATTATTTTCTAATTCCCCTGTCATTAATCAGCTTCTTATCATAAATAGATTCCCTATTATAAGAGCCCCATTCATTCTATTCCATATACCCTCCCTCCCTGATATATTATTTTGAGTTACCCACATTAATTTTTGGATGTTGTTGTTGTTGTTTGTTGTTGTTTATATTCAACTAGAGTGTCCATAGGACAAATCCATGGAAATTTCTGCATGAATATGTACCATATTTATACTATGTAGTTTGAAGTAGGTGGAGCCATAACTGCTTAAAGAGCAAAAGCGTTGTTTCTGTGATTCATCAACTGCAGTTAACAAATACGATTGAATGTGTATGGTTTTGCATGCAGTTATTAATGTTTTGTGCTGTCACTGTTACAGAGACTATTTAGACTAATGGACACTTTGTTGATATAACTACTACACAACATTTTTACCCAAAGATTAGCATCTATAATGACATGTTTGACTTCAACTAGCAAATTTGGCTAGCAAGTTTGCTGAATATCTAGTATAAAGTGTATCTCGAGATTACAAAAAAAAGCATTTATCTTCCTAAAATCTATTGTTTCAGATTCCACTGTAGTTTCATATGTAGCTACAGGGTCATAGTATTTCCCATGGTGGTTGTATGGTCCAGCATGAGGTACGTCCTGTAATAACCCTTGTGTTTCCACATTATTTTTAACCCGTGTTCTTAAAGCTTTATTCCCTCACTATTCACTGCATGATCATGGCATGGGAAGTCACCCTGAATTAGGGCATCCATGCTACACCCCATGGGAAGATCATAAACCAGACTCCCCCATTCCACATTCAGTTAACACCACAACATCCTAATGGAGTGTAACTAACACCACAACATCCTGTAATATAGTTTCTAAATGCATTCATTAAAAAATGTGTGTGATATTGCTAGCAATTAGCTACTGTCACAAATAATTACTGCATGAAGTTCCAGTGTTTCTCTGTCATCATCAATCTGCTTCTAGAAATACTACACAGAAAAGAAAGAGTTAAATGACTAATTATAGTGAATGTTTAATGCCTTACCTCAACACTTTGAAGGAGGTATGCATCTCTTAGTCTTTTGATTAAATATCTTTCCTTTTGGGCACTCGCATCGAGGCACACACTGGAGTGTACATACTATATCTGGTTTCTTACAAGTAGGAGTACAAGCTGACCCACAGTCATTGAAGATTTGAGTGGGGGGACACTCTAAATATGAAAATTAATATTGATAGAGTAGAATTTCTAAATAAAAGGCACATCTGGGATCAGATCTACTACTGTCCCTTGTACAGTACAGTGGAACCTCTGAATAAAGGATGCAAGATCAGGTACACTGTCCCTTGAAGGGAGATTCTTACCTCAGAGTTTATTGATAAACTATCTGACTAGCTGATATATTTTTAATTGTCATTTGCATAGAGGTTGTCCTGATTTTATCAAAGTTTCTACTGTATAGTGAAGTATATATTTTTATACTTTTTCTTTTTGGACATTTCTTGATTGTAGTACACATGTTCTTCCTCTCATTGATAACAGTTTTTCTTGGGCACTCACAGCGAGCCACACACTGTTTAGTACAGATAGGGTTAGGAGTGGTGCAGTTAGCTGGACAGGCTGAGCCACAGGTGGTGAAGAGCTGGCCTTTTACTGGACAGTCTATAATAATAGATTATTTTTAGTGCCCATTTAACTAACAGTCTGATCACTGGGCTAAGGCTGATCACTGGACCAAGGGCTGAACACTGGCCGGACCAAGGGCTGATCACTGGCCGGACCAAGGGCTGATCACTTAGGAACCTACTTGTTCATCATCAATGGCCAGCTAGCTGTTATTTTATTGTGTTATTGAACATACCGCAACTGTCGGTGACTTCATTTCCCTTGGAATCAAAGAATCTTGCATTGCAACCTCCACAGAAATCAGCTCTACATTTAGCATAAGGATGGGCACGACACTTGGCAAAGCGACACGGATTGACAAAACAATTAACTGGTGGCTTATCCGGTGGACAGTGGGTAGGACACTCACTGATTCGAACACAGGTGTTAGATAGTTCATCGATCACTTGCCCCTTGGGACATTCACACCGACGCACACACAGTTTATTGCAGACTGGAATAGGGATGGTGCAATTGGGGGGACAGTCTAATCCACATTCTGTAAAGACTTGACCCTTCACTGGACAAGACACTGATAAGACAATGGCTTGTTGTAGTTGTTGCAGAAGTCAATGATCAGCTTTAACTTACCACATGCCTTCTTTGTGCAAGCTATTTTTCCATTACTTGAACATTTGCTGCATTTTTAAGATAGTTGTCCTTTTGTTTACATGCTCATGAATGTGCATGCATTCTTACCATACATTGCACCCATCTGGAGCAGGAAAAGTCTCTCCAACATCATAATACACTCCATTTACCTTGCATCTTCTAGCTGTATAATTATATTATGTTATTCCAACTAAACAAGTTTGTCTCCTGCATGTTTTTACTTACGACAAGCTTTCTCTGTGCAGGCAATTCGATAAGGGGCAACACAGGTGCTAAATTAGAGACAAGAATTAGCCTTATGTGTACTATATATTAGTATGTGTACTATATATTAGTATATTTGATGGTGTGATGGATATAGCTAGTACGTAGCTTAAAAAAGCAGGCAAGCATTGTGCGATGTTAGGCTACCAACTATCTAGCTAGCATTTTTGCCTTCTCACGGGCCATACAGTTTCAATCACCTCAAGAAGTCAATTTTTATTGAATACTTGATATTGAACCGTAATAATATAATTAGCTATTTTAACTTTTTGCAATCTTGTGAAACCTCAATTATCCAGATACTATTATATTACATGTGAAGTAATACATTTTGAATGGAAACAGTCTTGCATACATAGCTAGCATCAATTTGAAGTTTGTATAAGCATTAAACCTAAAATCTAGCTAATAGCTACATTGAAAAATACATGAATGTCAGTATTAGGGGGGAGTTAATTAAAAGTGAGGGGTTTGCAGCTTTCTGTTCTACACGCATACACATGCATGTTGACAAAAGCTTGTTCTGACATTAACTAGCTACCATGACAGGATGCTTCACTACATACCATGTATTGCAGCCATCCTTTGCAGGAAATCTCTTACCAACTGAGTAGAAGTACCCTCTATAGAAACATCCGGCTAAGTGATAAAACAATATCATTATTATCATAGCCTTTATCATAATTTTTGTAGCTACTTACAAAAAAATCTTCTATCTTTGTCAGCTTTAGGTGTGGCCACTGCCATGCATGCTGCAACCACCACAATAACAAGTAGCTTCTTATCCAACATCTTGTTTTGTTCTATTGAAAAGATAATTTAATCAGAGTCAGGTGTAGGGTTGAATATGAACAGTCCAGCTACTTTCAATTCTTTTATAGTTGCTCTTCTTCAATTTTGACTAACATCAAGATGAAACATTCAACAATCAAAAAGCATCTCCTAGGATAACAACATAAAACAGTAATTAGCGAACATATTGGGCATGACTCCATTGATATTAATTACAGAATTACAGACATAAGAATCACTTGTAATACTTAAACATTGACACTGGTAGTTACATGAATCTCGGTATTTAGTCTACCTGGCTACCAATGTGGGTGTTTTGTTTCACTTTCAGTATTACAATGTCTATAAAATATAGTCATAATGGACATTATTTTTGTCTGGTGTTATAGACAATCTCAGTTACTTCTCCTGCAAAGACATGCCTATTATATCGAAATGCTTCATTTAAGTTGCTGTGGAGGGAAAGAGAAACACTATTGCAGAATGTGGTAGTTAGCTACCACGATTAGGTTCTCACTTGAATCATTAATGACATAGTTAAGTGGTGGGTCCAGGGAGGCTGGTCATGGTTTAGTGGTTGGTCCAGGGATCGAAGCTTGTCATGATTTAGTGGTTGGTCCAGGGATCGAGGCTTGTCATGATTTAGTGGTGGGTCCAGGGATCGAGGCTGGTCATGATTTAGTGGTGGGTCCAGGGATCGAGGCTGGTCATGGTTTAGTGGTTGGTCCAGGGTGGCTGGTTATGGTTTAGTGATGGGTCCAGGGGGCTGGTCATGAAAGTCAAGTCATGGAGGTCTAGACTCAATCCCTCCTCTACTTCCACCTTAAAGTACCTCAAATCATCTTTGATAATCACTCATTATAAACCTTTCTCGAATAAACAGTGCTCATACAACAATCACATAATGGGTTGGGTCCCTCCCCTCTAGATCCATCCCTGTCCCCTGTGATTTATTTGTATGAATTGTGACCTTAAATGGCAATAAGAACTAGTGAAAAGGATCTAAAATGGCTGTACTCTTCAGAATAAAATAGCAACGTATGTATTAACATAGATGCAATTCTACAGAACTGCTCTTTATAATTTCTCTGTACTCTAACTTTATTACTTGTTACATTGTATATGACTAAACCCAATACAGCCATTCTGTGCTGTATGTAACAAATTCGTTACTAAGAATGACCCCCCACCTCTTCTTCCTATACTTTCCAACATCCTTGTTTCAGGGATACACTGCAGGTAGCCCTTAAAACAAGCTCAGAAAACCTTGATTCAGGGCACTATTGTAGGACAGCCCTGAAGATGGTTAAAATCTAACCCTGAGAATGAGACAAAGACCCTCATATACGTATGAAGCACAACTGAATTTCATTTTGTTCATCACTTCTTCAGTAGCTATACACAATTAAGCCTTTTCTTGTAGTATCATCACATCTCCATTTACAAGTGCATTAGTGCATTAGTGCTACCTATTAATTGCTCGAGACTGCAGATTTGTTACATGTCCAAGACCATCTTGTCTTACCCCTCTACCACCTCTTGTGGGAGAATGTTGTGAATTTTGCCCAGGAATATAATAATGTCTTAATGAGGCAATAGCTAGCTAGTTAGTATTGTGGAAACTGTTATATAGCTTTCTTACAAGGGACACTTTGTTCTGGTAGATTGTTCAATACCTGGTCAAGTATTCAATCGATGTGGCTCAGCCTGCGCCCATACTTGCTCCAATCCCTTTCCTCTCTGCTCAAGGAGATGTGTGCCTCGTTGTGAGTGCTTCTTGGGAACTTTCCTTAATGAAGAAAGCAATATTTGTGTAATGAGTGTCCTAAAACTATTGCATCGCCTCAAAATTTTAGTGAGTTAAAAAATTAAAGATATTATATAACTCTTTTGCTTCATTAGTTATTAGCTAGCTACTGTTGGTCAATAGTTGTCCTTTTAACAAGCCACAAGAGTTTTGTAAAGTTGATCCATGTCTTACTTATTATTCTTATGCAGTGTCATGAAGCCAGAATTCTCTACAGATGGAAGAGTTCTTATAATCTTTAATCTTTGTCTTAGACTTAACCCTCGTTATAATATAGCTATTTTGCATTTTTTGTGTTATAACTTTGTATAGCCAACTATGTTTTCATGTTTAACCCCTTTACAAGGAAGCCTTTTCAAGGCGTGAAATTTCACAGGAAGGTGGGAGAGAGATAGTAGATACTAAATAAGCAGTGTTTTACACCAGCTAGCTACTAGTGTTCAGTTGTTGTTGTTGTTGTTGTTGTTGTTGTTGTTGTTGTTGTTGTTGTTGTTGTTTTCGAAAAATCCATAATTTCATGAAGTGATTGGTTTTTTCAGAGCCAGTCACATAATTATATCCACTCACCCCATACCCTCCAAGTTTTCAAAATCAAAATCAGGGACAAACCTCACCCTTCAATTAATTATGACCACACCCACTATGAATTTCATTAAATACCAATGAGTTTTGTAGCCTTGGTGTGTTTACATAACACTTGTTGAACTTGTGGTAATGGTTTGTTGATACCCTCTTCTTTACTCTATTATTCAGACATTTTGAGGTACTGGATACTATGCAATGTCATGCAGAGGGTTGGATCCAGGAATTTGTAAAAGTAGTGGCTGAATCTTTCCATGACACCTAGGAGCACACATTTAGGGGGTAAAGTTCTAATGCACAAGTTGTTATGTGACATATCCAAGTGTCCTTAGTGCAGAGCGAGGTTTCCACATTTCTGGGGTTAGATTAGAACAGTACCACTGTATTATACAAAGAGAAGTTGCATTAGGAATGGCTTTACAAAGTGCTGCATGGAGAATGATCAAAATTGGTGCTTTCATTTGTACTCTTAAAAGCACAACAGATAAAATCATTATGAAGAACAAACCCTGAAGCTGTGGTGGATGGGAATTTCGACCATTAAAATTTAAAACTTAGTTCAGCATGAATGTAAGATCACATTGTATACATACATGACTGACTACGTATAAAACCACACACAATGCAGCCATTTTCTATCAATGTCCTAGTTCACAATTTTTGACTAATACCATCTCAGAAAGACCCCTTTCCCTATAATTACTATATCCCTGCTTCAGGGATACACTGCAGATAGCCCTGAAAACAAGATGAGAAAACTTTTGATTCAGGGCACTATTACAGGACAGCCCTGAAAAAATAGTTTCTAGTAACCTTCCTGTTTTCCCCCAGATCTCTTTATTTTAGCTATACTCAAAAATATATCCTGCTGTTTTCTTCTTGTAAGGGCTAAAATATTTTTGGCATTGAGCTCTATGAATATAATAATATGCCTCAAGAATAGAGTACTATTAGCTGTCTCTAGTGCCTTAGCAGGCTACACAGTGATATGGAATAGCAGGCTTGTCAACCCACAAAGAAAAGATTATCCTGGATCTGGGTTCCATTTTCCCTAGATATTGAGTGGCTTGATTCAGTGTATGGTGGTAACAAACAAATAAACAAACAAATATAAATGGGACGTAGAAAAGTAAATTTGACAAATTTACTTCACTGATTGCTCCAATTCTTATTAACTAAGGGAGAGAATGGATAGTTATGGTATATAGCTAGTATACTCTATGGTTTGTTGGTACGTAATAGATACCTCTATTCATTGAAGTTTCTGTATGTAGGGGGATGGTGTGGGAACATCCTCTCCACACACACAGATTTGAGGCAATACCCTACCCAATACATCCATCTCTATTAGTGTGCTATTACACTAAATTCTGTCTCAGAAAGACCCCTCACCTTATCTTCACATCCTTGTTTCAGGATACACTACAGATATGTAGACCTGAAAGCAAAAGCTCTTGATTCAGGGCTATTGTGGAAAAATTTTGGAAATAGCCAAAATCTACCTATCAGGGCTGAATATATATCCTGAAAAAGAAACAAGGGCTTTAGTCATAGTTTATAAAAAGCACAGCTAACTTACATAGCTAATTCTACCTTCTCTGTAAGAAGCTACATCAACACTTCATCTTCTTAGCCAGAGTTAATAGCTATCACTAATAATATTATGATGAAGTTTTTTCTAGTAGCAGTGGCTGTAGTACTATTCATATCTCCATTTACAAGTGCAATACCACCTTTTAATCCAGAATGCTTACTTGTTTTTTGTCTGAGGCCATCTTGTCCAAATCCTATACCACCTCCCCCAGGACAATGCTGTGATAGATGCCCAAATGATAATAGTATGTATAATTGTTTTAGTGATAGACTAATTATAATAATGGAGACTATGATAATAATATGGACACTTTGTTCTGTGGCCATGTAACATTGTATATTGACTGTAGTTTGTCTAGTGCCTGGTCAAGTATTCAATCGATGTGGCTCACCCTGCACTCCTACCTGCTCCAATCCCATTCCTTCCTGCTTGCTGAGGTGTGTGCCTCGTTGTGAGTGCTCTGGGAACACTGTCCTCAATCAAGTGACCAACACTTGTGTCCCTAGGAGTTGGTGCCATCATTCAGCAACTTCTCAGAATTTTGGTAAGTAAAATTAAATTAAAGATTTAATGTGCTTCATTATCATTGTTGTTGGCCATCAGTTGAACCTTCCTTGTCCCTTTAACAAGCCACCAGAGTCAGACTTGTAAAATTTCCATGTCTTGTTACTTGTCCTGCTCACTCTAATGCAACTTGAATTTCTGATAACTGTGGAGATTACAGGGCTAGGTACTTTGAAGGCAGAATGACCTTTGTTGTAAGTGTAGTTAGCTAGCAGGGGTAGAATGGAAGTCACTGACCTCTGTTGTAAGTGTAGTTAGCTAGTAGATAGTAAATTCAAAGGAGAGCATTGTGTTCTTTGATGTCTCTTACTTGTTATTGTTACGCAGTGTCGTGAAGCCAGAATTCCCTTCAGTTAAAACAGTTGATAAACTTTTACTCTCTGTAGTAGTAGTTATTGATTTTGACATTGTTTGTGTTATAACTTTGTATAGCCAACTAGCTAGATCAATACTGTTATAATGTCTTTGGTACTTTTCATGTTTAACCTCCTTACATTCCAATCAAGTGGCATGTTAACTAATCATACGCAAGAGGCAAGCTGCGCGCATGCACACACACACACACACACACACACACTTATAATCCACTCACCCACAATGCCAGTCTGAGTATCATGGTGTTTATAGCTACAATGGTGGGATGATAAGGTCCTCTAGTATACTTGCTATTTTGAGATATTGACTACAGTTACTGAAATATTATATGAACAGCCTGAAATAGAAGATCTATCTACACTCCATGTTATAATAGTATTACACACAAACCTCAATGCAAAAGACACGACTATAGGTATACCACTGTTGTATTAGTTAACTAAAACTAAAACTAAAATGGATAATAGTTCACTAATTTCTTCACTACTAAAACTAAACTAAACTGTAGTTCACTTACTTGCCAAAACTATAACTAAACTATTTACATCATATTGCACCAAAAACTAAACTAAAACTAATGAGAGCAGAGGTTGAATCTAATATTAGTTGAGCACACCTCCAGCTGATAATTATTGTATTAATGTTTGTAGTTAACAAGCAGCATTCATCCCATGGAAGCAAAAAATTACATTTCCAACTAATATGATTGTATAAGTTGATTGCCCCAAAATAGCTACCATGGTCTTGTAACTAACTAGAACTAAACTAATGCTAGGCTCTTGTAACTAACTAAAACTAAACTAAAAGAAACACCAGTCTCTTGTAACTAACTAAAACTAAACTAAAAGAAATATCAGGCTCTTGTAACTAACTAAAACTAAACTAAAAGAAATACCAGGCTCTTGTAACTATACTAAAAGAAATACCAGGCTCTTGTAACTAACTAAAACTAAACTAAAAGAAATATCAGGCTCTTGTAACTAACTAAAACTAAACTAAAAGAAATACCAGGCTCTTGTAACTAACTAAAACTAAACTAAAATGTTGTAAGATTCCAATAACTAACTGAAAACTAAACTAAAATGTTGTAAGATTCCAATAACTAACAGTCCAAAACTACTAACTAAACAACAATAAGGTATACTCACCTCTAGAAATAGAAATAGGAGGACTTTTAGATCAACAGTTCAGTTACATTAACCCAGAGAACTCTGGTGAACACTTTGACTGGTAATCATTAAAGAATGAATGGATTAACTTGTGGTAAATAGTTTGTTGATACCTTACACAATACATTTACTATTATTCAAACATTTTGATGTAGCTACTGGATACTGCAATATGGCTTGAGATAATGCAGTGCCATGCAGGGTAGGATCCAAAGTGGGCTGTTGTATCTTTGTTCACAGGCCATGACACCTTAGGATGGAGATGAGTATTCCTTCTCCAGTACACAGTATGAAAGCATTAGCAATTGCTTTACAGCAAGTTATGTTATAAAAAACAGAAGTGATAAGCATTAGCCTTATAAGGGGAGAAGGGGTTAGAAGAAAAAGGTGGGGCATCCTAACCCTCCCCTAGGGTCCTCTGTCTGTGACATATTCTGCAATGGCAAATATAGCTATAGACTATAGTGAAACCTCTCTATTCTAGGCTAAAATTTTCTTCCTATTAATTCAATGGTCAAAATCTCAAATTATTGAAACTAGCTACATAAATAAGCTACACTAGAATATAACAGTTTGCACAAACTATTATTAACCCAGTTTTCTCATTTTGTTGGAGGTGGGTGGGTAGGTGGGTGGGTGGGGTGTGTGGTATCCCAACATTATAGTTATCATTAATTATTCATATTACATATTTGTGGTATTATTATTATTATTCCGAACTAGTTCTTTTAATCATTATAAATATAGTCATTCATGTGCGTATAGTTCAGTTGTCAGTAGATGTTCAGTTACTGTCAGTTGATTCACTGTTGTAAAACTAATTGCATGCAATCTCGGAACACCACAGGGGGGAGATGTTGCAATTAACTTTTTAAATAGTTAGAAGGTACTTCTTGGCATTGAGCTCTATGAATATAATATGGGAATACTATCTCTAGTGCCTTAGCAGGCTACACAGTTACATGAAATATATCCGATAGACTTGTCAACCCACAAAGAAAAGATTATGACCTGGGTTCCATTTTCCCTAGATATTGAGTGGCTTGATTCAGTGTATGGTAGCTAGTTTAGTAACAAACAAGAAAACAAACAAACAAACAAACAAATGGGACATAGAAAAGTGGTTGCTCTCCAATTATTATTAAGGGGAGAGAAAGTGCATTATGATATATATATATATAATACGTATATAATAATATATAGTATACTCTATAGTTTGTTGGTCTGGTAAACTATGAACAGAAAACTGGATGTAATATTATAACGTGATGTCTTACAGGTATAATTACATAATTATAATTGTGATGTGTGTTTAAGCTTGTGTATATAGTCATTATCAATTGTCAGTCATTTTGAATAAAATGTTAATGTTTGAGATATACTTGGTGACACTGCTAGCTAGCTAGGGTGTTACAGATATTATAATCCTTGTTTCAGGGATGCACTGCATATAGCTAGCCCTGAAAGCAAGCTCTTGACTCAGGGCTATTGTAGGACAGTTAACTTTCAGGGTTAAATTATAGGAACATCCTGAAAAGGAAATAAGGGCTTTAGTCATAGTTTATAAAAAGCACAGCTAACTAGCTAATTCCACTTTCTCATAAGAAGCTACATCAACACTTCATCTTCTTAGCCAGAGTTAATAGCTATCATGAAGTTTTTTCTAGCAGCAGTGGCTGTAGTAATCTTCATATCTCCATTTACAAGTGCAATGCCTTTTAATCCAGAATGCCGACGTGTTTTGTGTCTGAGGTTACCTTGTTCAAATCCTATACCACCTCCCCCAAGACAGTGCTGTCCAAGATGCCCAAGTATGTAGCTATATGTAATTATTAGTGATAGACTAATGTTATATGGAAACTCTGAAATACAGACAACTTTACTACAATGGACACTTTGTTCTGGGGCCATGTAACACTGTTGTATTAGTTAACTAAAACTAAAACTAAAATGGATAATAGTTCAGTAAAACTAAACTAAACTGTAGTTCACTTACTTGCCAAAACTATAACTAAACTATTTACATCATATTGCACCAAAAACTAAACTAAAACTAACGAGAGCAGAGGTTGAATCTAATATTAGTTGAGCACACCTCCAGCTGATAATTATTGTATTAATGTTTGTAGTTAACAAGCAGCATTCATCCCATGGAAGCAAAAAATTACATTTCCAACTAACTTAAACTATGATTGTATAAGTTGATTGCCCCAAAATAGCTACCATGGTCTTATAACTAACTAGAACTAAACTAATGCTAGGCTCTTGTAACTAACTAAAACTAAACTAAAAGAAATATCAGGCTCTTGTAACTAACTAAAACTAAACTAAAAGAAATACCAGGCTCTTGTAACTAACTAAAACTATACTAAAATGTTGTAAGATTCCAATAACTAACTGAAAACTAACTAATAGTCCAAAACAACTAACTAAACAACAATACCATGTAACCTTATATTGACTGTCATTATTATTTCTTAGATATTTGGAACCCAATTGATAAACCATTCCCTAGACCTGATATAGCAATCCCTCAAAATTTCCGTAAGTAAAATTAAAGATTAATAGCTTATGTGCTTCATTATCATTATTGTTGGCCCCTAGTTAAACCTCCCTGTCCCTTTGAAGAGCAAGTGTTTTGTTTTGTTGAGCCATGCCTCACTGCTTCGTGTCCTTCTCACCCACAAGCCATTTGTATTTCTGATACTTGTGGAAGCTGCAGGGCCAGGTTTTTTGAAGGCCGGAGAGAAGTCACTGACATTTGTTGTAAGCATGCTTAGCTAACAGAGAACTAGCTAGTAAGTTCAAAGGAGAGGCAGCATTCATGTAAGGCATTGTGTTCCTTGATTACAAAGATATCTCTTACTCACTAATAATATTGTTATGCAGTTCATCAAGTGGCATGAAGTCAGAAATGACTCCTTACAAGTTGAAACAGTTCCTCCATCATAGTTAGAGTTATTTCCCCTAGTCAATAGACTCATATACTACTAGCTATATATCTGATTTTGTTATTGTTATTAGCTATGAGTAGAAGATAAATGTTTTAGTCCAAGAAGTATGATGATTAAATTTTACTTCACTTTCTTGTACTCCATACAACCTATTATAGAAGTACAGGTAATAAGATAGATGGATGACTCTAGTCAAAATGCTATACCAGTTAATTATATGTATCTGTATACCCACTCTCCAGAGGAGTAGCCAGGAATATTTACATACTTACTGCTGAGGCAGGAGCAATTTGTGATTAGCTAATTAACTATACAATAGCAAATAATAATATACTGAGACAAGTGCCTCAGTTGCCTCTATGGTAGCTACTCCTATGCTCTCAAAGATAGCTGTTTGTTATCAAGATGGTTGTGATGTGTATTGTATTAGTTATTATACAAAGATGCCATTGAGGTTACGTATCTGTAGAGAATAATCAACTAAATTATACAAGATAATGTGAGCAGCCTGAAATATACAAAAATGGATCAATTTGTAACTCATTCAGACCAAAACGCAATACTGATAGCTACTTTGGTGGGAAATAATTTCAAAGCTATAACATAGACTTTTTGAAACCACACCCACCAGTACAACTATTCCATACAACATGCTAACCCACAATTTCAGGTTCATTCTTGACCCACTCTCACACTGGATTGACTAATCCTCAGAGATCTGATGTCAATATGTAAGTTAGGCCTATACAGCTAAAGGTTAAAGCCTGATGCTAGGGCTGGATATAGAGTCAGTATTAGCTATCACATGATGATTTAGGACAGAAGTTTTCCTATTTCAGGGATGCACTACTGATTCAGGGCTGTATTTGGAGGACAGCCCTTGAAATTATAGGAGAGACCGAGACATGGGCTCTCTTTATAAAGCTAAATATAATAAGGTATTTCACTTAACTCAGTGAGAAGCTAGTTAGCTACATTACTATTTCTTCTTTGGCACAGTTCGTATCAGAGTTGGGTACCACCATGTTGAAGTTTTTCGTTGCCGCTTTTACTGTAGTGATCATTAAATCTCAATTTGCAAATTCGATGGTTCCTTTTAATCGACGTTGTAAAGTATTTTTTTGCCCTGATCTACCTTGTGAGAGCCCACGACCACCTCTCTTTGGTGAATGTTGTCCAGTCTGTCGTCCAAGTATGTAGTTCTAGTTAGTAATCATTTAGACAAATATCTAGCTAGCTGGCTATTAATTGAGCGACCTGATTGGAACTCTATCTGCTTGGTCATGTTGAGGGGTGTATAGATAGCTAGTTAAATCAGTTTGAGCGCTCAGAATCTATAGTCACAAGTCATGGTTATTGTTCTCGATATTATTTCCAAGTGTCTCAGGCAGAATGCCATGGACTATAAGTAGTCTGATCTATGAGTCACAACTCTATACCAGCTAGGTATCATCATAAGTGTACACACTGCTTTGAAGACTTTTTCTGCTCTGTGTTTACAACATTGTTAGCAAAATAATAGCTAATAAATTGCAGTATTGCAACCAACAACAACAACAACAACAACAACAACAATTCTCTGTAATAGCCAACTAATAATATTCATTAGGAGCTAGTATTTCTAGATCTTGTCCAGTGAAGGGTCAAGTATCTATGTGGCTCATTATGCCACCAAGGAACCTGTGCCAGGCATCCTCCTCATTTCTGCAATGGGATATGCGTACCTGGTTGTCAGTGCTCTGATGGGGGAATTGAAGAGATCAATGCTTGTGTCCCTATGGAAGAGTGCAGTTATTTGACAGCATAATTTAAAATTTTGTGACCATAGATTCTGAAACGAGAGAAGCACTCAAACACGATACTGACATAGAAAAGTAAATTTGACAAATTTACTTCACTAGTTGCTCTAATTACGTAACTATAGTAATAATTATTAAGAGGAGAGAAATGGTATAGTATACTCTATAGTCTGTTAGTAATAGATTGTTTCAGAGATACATTGCATATAGCTAGCCCTGAAAGCAAGCTCTTGACTCAGGGCTATTGTAGGACAGTTAATATTCAGGGTTAAATTATAGGAATATCCTGAGAAAGGAAACAAGGGCTTTAGTCATAGTTTATAAATAGCACAGCTAACTTACATATGTAGCTAATTCCACCTTCTCTGTAAGAAGCTACATCACTACTTCATCTTCTTAGCCGTCACTAATAATAATGAAGTTGTTTTTTTTTCTAGCAGCAGTGGCTATAGTATTCTTCATATCTCCATTTACAAGTGCAATACCTACTAATTTAGAATGCAAACCTTTTCTGTGTGTGAGGCCACCTTGTTGAAATCCTATACACATACTAGGACAATGCTGAGATGCCTGAGTATGTAGCTAGCAATTAGTGATAAGCTAATGTTATAAATTATGGAGACTCTGAAAAACGGCTAACTTTCCATTCCTACAAAGAACACTTTGTTCTATAGCCACATAACATTATGCTATTATTATTTTAGGTACGGGGATATCTGATACAGCAATCCTTCAAAATTTCCGTAAGTAAAATTAAAGATTTAGCTAGCTAATCTGCTTCATTATCATTATTGTTGGCCCCTAGTTAAACCTCCCTGTCCCTTTGAAGAGCAAGTATTTTGTTTTGTTGAACCATGCCTCACTGCTTCGTGTCCTTCTCACCCTCAAGCCATTTGTATTTCTGATACTTGTGGAAGCTGCAGGGCCAGGTTTTTTGAAGGCCGGAGAGAAGTCACCGACATTTGTTGTAAGCATGCTAAGCTAACAGAGAACTAGCTAGTAAGTTCAAAGGAGAGGCAGCATTCATGTAAGACATTGTGTTCCTTGATTACAAAGATATCTCTTACTCACTAATAATATTGTTATGCAGTTCATCAAGTGGCATGAAGTCAGAAATGACTCCTTACAAGTTGAAACAGTTCCTCCATCATAGTTAGAGTTATTTCCCCTAGTCAATAGACTCATATACTACTAGCTATATATCTGACTATAACAATTTTTATTAGCTATGAGTAGAAGATAAATGTTTTTAGTTCAAGAAGTGTGATTACTTCACTTTCTTGTACTCCATACATCCTATTATAGAAGTGCTGGTAAATGATACATGGGATGACTCTAGTCAAAATGCTATACCAGTTATGTATCTACATACCAACTCTCCAGAGGAGTATTTACATATGTAAGTACGTATGTACTGCTGAGGCAGGAGCAATTTGTGATTACGTAGCTAATTAGCTATACAATAATATTTTTTATTATACTGAGACAAGTGCCTCAGTTGCCTCTATGGTAGCTACTCCTATGCTCTCACAAGTAGCTGTCTGTTATCAAGATGGTTGTGATGTGTATTTAGCTATTATACAAAGATGCCATTGAGGTTACGTATCTGTACTGTAACAACTATAATATTTGCACAAGATAACATGTGAGCAGCCTGAATTATATGAAAATGGATCAGTTTGTACTCATTCAGAACACGCAGTGCTTCCAATACTGATACTTTGGTGGGAAAATAATTATTGCAGTCACTCTTTAAAGCTATAACATAGAGACTTTTAGAAACCACACCCACCAGTACAACTATTCTATACAACATGCTAACCCACAATTTCAGTTCAATATTTACCCTGGATTGGCTAATCCTCAGAGATCTGATGTCAGCTTACAGTTAAGGGTTAAAGCCTGATGCTGGGGCTGGACAGAGTCAGTGTGATGATAATTGAGGATGAAAGTTAGCTAACAGCACAGTTTCCCTTTTCAGGGATGCACTACAGATAACCCTGAAAACAAGCTGATTCAGGGCTGTACTTGGAGGACAGCCCTTGAAATTATAGGAAAGTCTGTGGGAATAAGACATGGGCTCTAGCTATTTATAAAAAGCACAGACATTTCACTTCACTCAGTAAGAAGCTAGCTAGCTACTACATTACTATTTCTTCTTTGACACAGTTCATACGTATCAGAGTTGGGTACCACCATGTTGAAGTTTTTTGTTGCTGCATTTATTATAGTGATCATTAAATCTCAATTTGCAAATTCGATGGTTTCTATTGATCCAGGTTGCAGATTTGTTTTATGCCCTTTGCTACGTTGTTCTAACCCACAACGATCTCCTTTTGAATGTTGTCCATTCTGTGGTCCAAGTATGTACCTAGCTATAGTAATAAGTTAGACTAGCTAATAGCTCTCTAGTTAGCTAGCTAGCTGGCCATAAATTGAACGACCTGGTTGGAACAATCTGGTTGGACAGATAAATTTGACAAATTTACTTCAATGATTGCTCTAACTTTTATTAGTAATTATTAAGGGGAGAGAAAGATGGATAGTTATGGTATAATAGTTTGCTAATCGCTGTATTCATTGAAGTTTCTGTATCTTGGAGGGACGAACATTCACTCCACCCACTCTCTCATTGCAACACAGATGTTCGAAGCAATACCCTACCCAATGCAGCTATCTTTATTAGTTTTAAATATGCAGATAACTTTCCTACAATGGACACTTTGTTCTGGGGCCATGTAACATTATATTGACTGTCATTATTATTTCTTAGATAGTGGGTTACCTGACACAGCAATCCCTCAAAATTTCCGTAAGTAAAATTAAAGATTAATAGCTAATGTGCTTCATTATCATTATTGTTGGGCCCTAGTTAAACCTCCCTGTCCCTTTGAAGAGCAAGTATTTTGTTTTGTTGAGCCATGCCTCACTGCTTCGTGTCCTTCTCACCCACAAGCCATTTGTATTTCTGATACTTGTGGAAGCTGCAGGGCCAGGTTTTTTGAAGGCCGGAGAGAAGTCACTGACATTTGTTGTAAGCCTGCTTAGCTAACAGAGAACTAGCTAGTAAGTTCAAAGGAGAGGCAGCATTCATGTAAGGCATTGTGTTCCTTGATTACAAAGATATCTCTTACTCACTAATAATATTGTTATGCAGTTCATCAAGTGGCATGAAGTCAGAAATGACTCCTTACAAGTTGAAACAGTTCCTCCATCATAGTTAGAGTTATTTCCCCTAGTCAATAGACTCATATACTACTAGCTATATATCTGACTATAACCATTTTTATTAGCTATGAGTAGAAGATAAATGTTTTTAGTTCAAGAAGTGTGATTACTTCACTTTCTTGTACTCCATACATCCTATTATAGAAGTACTCACTGGTAATATGATACATGGGATGACTCTAGTCAAAATGCTATACCAGTTATGTATCTACATACCAACTCTCCAGAGGAGTAGCCAGGAATATTTACATACTGAGGCAGGAGCAATTATTAGCTAATTAGCTATACAATAGCAAAAAATAATTATTATACTGAGACAAGTGCCTCAGTTGCCTCTATGGTAGCTACTCCTATACTCTCACAAAGCTGTCTGTTATCGATGGTTGTGATATGTATTGTATTAGCTATTATACAAAGAAGCCATTGAGGTTATGTATCTGTAGAGAATGGATTGCTACGTATATAAAATTGTACAAGATAACAAGCAGCCTGAAATAAAAATGGATTAATTTGTACTCATTCAGACCACAAAATACAAGGAGTGCAATATACTAATACTTTGGTGGGAAAGTATAGCAGTCACTCTTTTAAAGCTATAGCATAGACTTTTAGAAACCACACCCACCAGTACAACTATTCTATATATACAACATGCTAACCCACAATTTTAGTTCATTCTTGACCCACTCTCACACTGGATTGACTATCTAATCCTCAGAGATCTGATGTCAGTTAAGGGTTAATTAAAGCCTGCTAGAGATTAAGTCAGTATTATCAGGTGATGATAATTGAGGATGAAAGTTAGCTAACAGCACAGTTTCCCATTTCAGGGATGCACCACAGATAACCCTGAAAACAAGCTGATTCAGGGCTGTACTTGGAGGACAGCCCTTGAAATTATAGGAAAGTCCGTGGGAATAAGACATGGGCTCTGGCTATTTATAAAAAGCACAGACATTTCACTTCACTCAGTAAGAAGGTAGCTAACTACTACATTACTATTTCTTCTTTGGCACAGTTCGTATCAGAGTTGGGTACCACCATGTTGAAGTTTTTCGTTGCCGCTTTTACTGTAGTGATCATTAAATCTCAATTTGCAAATTCGCTGGTTCCTTTTGATCCAGCTTGCAGATTTACTTTGTGCCCTTTTCCACGTTGTCCTAACCCACAACCACCTCGCTTTGGTGGATGTTGTCCAGTCTGTGGTATGTAGCTATAGTATAGCTAGTTAGCTAGCTAGTTGGCTATAAATTGAGCGACCTGATTGGAACAATCTGGTTGGTCAGGTTGAGGGGTATAGCTAGATAGTTGAATCAGTTTGAGCGCTTTTCTCATCTCAGAATCTATGGTTACAAGTCATTGTTATTGTTCTCGATATTATTTCCAAGTGTCTCAGGCAGAATGCCACTATAAGTAGTCTGATCTATGAGTCACAACTTCATACCATAAGTGTACACACTGCTTTGAAAACTTTTTTGCTCTGTGCTTAGAACATTGTTAGCAAAATAATAGCTAATTGTACATATTAGTAATATTGCAACAACAACAACAACAACAGCAACAGCAACAACAGCAACAACAACAACAACAACAGCAACAGCAACAACAGCAACAACAACAACAACAACAACAACAACAACAACAACAACTTTGTGATAGCGCTACCTAATATTTAATTTGTTCATTAGGACCAGTTAGTAGCTATTTCAAGTGCATATAGCTAGCTAGCCCTGTAAGTAAGCTCTTGTTAACTTTGTTATAAATTATAGGAACATCCTGAAATGGAAACAAGGGCTTTAGTCATAGTTTATAAAAAGCACAGCTAACTTGCATAATTCCACCTTCTCTGTAAGAAGCTACATCGCCACTTCATCTTCTTAGCCAGAGTTAATAGCTATCACTAATAATAATGATAAAGTTTTTTCTAGCAGCAGTGGCTGTAGTACTCCTCATATCTCCATTTACAAGTGCAATGCCTACTAATTTAGAATGCAAACCTTTTCTGTGTGTGAGGCCACCTTGTTGAAATCCTATACGACCTTCTCCCAGGACAATGCTGTCCAAGATGCCCAAGGATGTAGCTATGAGTAATTATTAGTGATAGACTAACGTTATATGGAAACTCTGAAATACAGACAACTTTCCTATAATAGACACTCTATTCTGTGGCCATGTATGTAATTACTGCTATTATTAATTTTTTAGATTCTTGGGGTCCTATAGCAATCCCTCAAAATTTCCGTAAGTAAAATTAAAGATTAATAGCTAATGTGCTTCATTATCATTATTGTTGGCCCCTAGTTAAACCTCCCTGTCCCTTTGAAGAGCAAGTATTTTGTTTTGTTGAGCCATGCCTCACTGCTTCGTGTCCTTCTCACCCACAAGCCATTTGTATTTCTGATACTTGTGGAAGCTGCAGGGCCAGGTTTTTTGAAGGCCGGAGAGAAGTCACTGACATTTGTTGTAAGCCTGCTTAGCTAACAGAGAACTAGCTAGTAAGTTCAAAGGAGAGGCAGCATTCATGTAAGGCATTGTGTTCCTTGATTACAAAGATATCTCTTACTCACTAATAATATTGTTATATATACAGTTCATCAAGTGGCATGAAGTCAGAATTACAAGTTGAAACAGTTCCTCCATCATAGTTAGAGTTATTTCCCCTAGTCAATAGACTCATATACTACTAGCTATATATCTGACTATAACAATTTTGTTATTGTTATTAGCTATGAGTAGAAGATAAATGTTTTTAGTTCAAGAAGTGTGATTACTTCACTTTCTTGTACTCCATACATCCTATTATAGAAGTACTCACTGGTAATAATTATGATGACTCTAGTCAAAATGCTATACCAGTTATGTATCTACATACCAACTCTCCAGAGGAGTAGCCAGGAATATTTACATACTGAGGCAGGAGCAATTATTAGCTAATTAACTATACAATAGCAAAAAATAATTATTATACTGAGACAAGTGCCTCAGTTGCCTCTATGGTAGCTACTCCTATACTCTCACAAAGCTGTCTGTTATCGATGGTTGTGATATGTATTGTATTAGCTATTATACAAAGAAGCCATTGAGGTTACGTATCTGTAGAGAATGGATTGCTACGTATATAAAATTGTACAAGATAACAAGCAGCCTGAAATAATATACAAAAATGGATTAATTTGTACTCATTCAGACCACAAAATACAAGGAGTGCAATATACTAATACTTTGGTGGGAAAGTATAGCAGTCACTCTTTTAAAGCTATAGCATAGACTTTTAGAAACCACACCCACCAGTACAACTATTCTATATATACAACATGCTAACCCACAATTTTAGTTCATTCTTGACCCACTCTCACACTGGATTGACTATCTAATCCTCAGAGATCTGATGTCAGTTAAGGGTTAATTAAAGCCTGCTAGAGATTAAGTCAGTATTATCAGGTGATGATAATTGAGGATGAAAGTTAGCTAACAGCACAGTTTCCCATTTCAGGGATGCACTACAGATAACCCTGAAAACAAGCTGATTCAGGGCTGTATTTGGAGGACAGCCCTTGAAATTATAGGAGAGACCGTGGGAATGTCTTTCTTTATAAAGCTAAATAAGGCATTTCACTTCACTCAGTAAGAAGCTAGTTAGCTACATTACTATTTCTTCTTTGACACAGTTCATACGTATCAGAGTTGGGTACCACCATGTTGAAGTTTTTTGTTGCTGCATTTATTATAGTGATCATTAAATCTCAATTTGCAAATTCGATGGTTCCTTTTGATCCAAGTTGTAGATTATTTTTGTGCCCTTTTCCACCTTGTGCTAACCCACAACCACCTCCCCATGGTGGATGTTGTCCAGTCTGTGGTCCAAGTATGTAGCTAACTATAAGTTAATAATCATCTAAACTACTAGCTAGTTTCTAGCTAGCTAGCTGGCTATAAATTGAGGGACCTGATTGGAACTATCTGGTTGGTCAGGTTGAGGGGTATAGATAGTTAAATCAGTTTTAGCACTTCAGAATCTATGGTCACAAGTCATTGTTATTGTTCTTGATATTATTTCATGCTCCAAGTGTCTCAGGCAGAATGCCACTATAAGTAGTGTGATCTATGAGTCACAACTTTATACCAACTATCATCATAAGTGTACACACTGCTTTGAAAACTTTTTTGCTCTGTGCTTACAACATTGTTAGCAAAATAATAGCTAACTGTAGTAGCAGTATTGCAACAACAACAACAACAACAACAACAACAACTTTGTGAAAGCGCTACTTAATATTTAACTTTTTCATTAGGATCAGCTAGCATTTCTGGATCTTGTCCAGTGAAAGGTCAAGTATTTGATCTGTGTGGCTCATTATGCCGCCAAGGAACCTGTGCCAGGCCTCCTCCTCCTTTCTGCAATGGGATGTGTGTACCTGGTTGTCAGTGCCCTTGGGGAATGGTTGTCAATGAAGAGATCAATGCTTGTGTCCCTATGGAAGAGTGTCCTGAAAGTAAGTTATTTGACAGCATAATTAAATATTCAAAACTTTACAGTGCAATGCCCATATTCATTTCCCCTTTTCCATTTCCCCTAAATATTGAGTGGCTTTATTCAGTGTATGGTAGCTAGTTTAGTAACAAACAAACAAACAAACAAACAAACAAATAAATCGGACATAGAAAAGTAGATTTGACAAAATTTAATAACTATAGTAATTATTAAGGGAAGAGAAAGTTCATTATGGTATATACATAGCTAGTATATAGTTTGTTGGTAATATAATATAATACTGTTATAATCCCTGTATTCATTGTATCTTGGAAGGATGGAATGGGAACATTCCCTCCACCCACTCCCTCATGCAACACAGATGTTCAAGGCAATACCCTACCCAATGCAGCCATCTTTATTACACTAAATTCTGTCTCATAAAGACTATCACCCTACCTTTACATCCTTGTTTCAGAAATAACACTGCATATAGCTAGCCCTGAAAACAAGCTATTGATTCAGGGCTATTGTAGGACAGTTAACTTTTAGGGTTAAATTATAGGAATATCCTGAAATGGAAACAAGGGCTTTATCTTTGATTACAAAGATATCTCTTACTCACTAATAATATTGTTATATATACAGTTCATCAAGTGGCATGAAGTCAGAATTACAAGTTGAAACAGTTCCTCCATCATAGTTAGAGTTATTTCCCCTAGTCAATAGACTCATATACTACTAGCTATATATCTGACTATAACAATTTTGTTATTGTTATTAGCTATGAGTAGAAGATAAATGTTTGTCCAAATTTAAATTTTACTTCACTTTCTTGTACTCCATACATCCTATTATAAAAGTACTGGTAATACTAACTTAGTTTTTGTACATGGGATGACTCTAGTCTTATATACCGATGAGTAGCCAAGAATTTTTGGGTATGCTCCTACCCTCTAGGAAATTTTTGTGTTTTAGACCTCTTTGATTCAATCTGGTGGCATCTCAGGCTAATAGGCACTCTACCACACTATAGAGAGAATTGTCAGTTAAACTGTTGCACCAAAATTTAATGTATTAATTTTAGTTATACAATAGCAAAAATAATACTGAGACAAGTGCCTCAAGGAGTGCAATACTGATATATACTTTGGTGGAAAAATATTGCAGTCAGTATTATCACGTGATGATTTGAGGATGAAAGTTAGCTAACAGCACAGTTTCCCGTTTCAGGGATGCACTACAGATAACCCTGAAAACAAGCTGATTCAGGGCTGTATTTGGAGGACAGCCCTTGAAATTATAGGGGAGACCGTGGGAATGAGACATGGGCTCTCTTTATAAAGAGCACAACTAAATAAGACAGTTCACTTCACTCAGTAAGAAGCTAGCTAGCTACTACATTACTATTTCTTCTTTGGCACAGTTCATATCAGAGTTGGGTACCACCATGTTGAAGTTTTTTGTTGCTGCATTTATTATAGTGATCATTAAATCTCAATTTGCAAATTCGATGGTTCCTTTTGATCCACAATGTAGATTTGCTTTGTGCCCTCTTCCACGTTGTCCTAACCCACAACGACCTCGCCATGGTGGATGTTGTCCAGTCTGTGGTCCAAGTATGTAGCTATAGTTATAGTATTAATAGCTAGCTAGTTAGTTAGCTAGCTAGCTATAGCTGGCTATAAATTGAGCGACCTGGTTGGAACGATCCGATCTGGTTGGTCACGATATTGCTCCAAGTGTCTCAGGCAGAATGCCACTAATTAGTCTAATACAACTTTATACCAGCTATCATTATAGCTAAGTGTACACACTGCTTTGAAAACTTTTCTTGCTCTGTGTAAGGCTGTGTTTACAACATTGTTGACAAAATAATAGCTAATTGTAATCCTAGTAGTAGTAACATTGCAACAACAACAACAGCAGCAGCAACAACAACAACAACAACAACAATTCTCTGTGATAGCCAACTAATATTTAACTTTTCATTAGGACCAGCTAGTATTTCTAGATCTTGTCCAGTGAAAGGTCAAGTATTTGATCCATGTGGCTCATTATGCCGCCAAGGAACCTGTGCCAGGCCTCCTCCTCCTTTCTGCAATGGGATGTGCGTACCTGGTTGTCAGTGCCCTAGTGGAATGGTTGTCAATGAAGAGATCAATGCTTGTGTCCCTATGGAAGAATGTCCTGAAAGTAAGTTTTTTGACAGCATGATTTTAAAATTAATATTTCAATTTTACAGTGCGATGCCCAATAAAGGGTCAAGTATTTAATCCATGTGGCTCAGCTTGCTCTGATATCTGCGACCCTGATATTTTCTGTATATTGGTGTGTGTACCACGTTGTGAGTGTCCAGTGGGAACAATCCTCAATAAAGAAGGCAATGCTTGTGTCCCTGGAGAAAAGTGCCCTAAGAGTGAGTATAACGTAGGTCTTTGACAGTGTGTGAAATTCACAAAATTATATCACTGCAGGATGCCCAGTGAATGGTCAAATACGCACTAAATGTGCCTCAGCTTGTCCTGGTACCTGCACTAATCCCATTTCTTTATGTAAAAAACCATGTTCTCCTGGTTGTGAGTGTCCCGAAGGAACTGTCATCAATGAAGATACTAACACTTGTGTCCCTGTGAAAAAGTGTCCCCCTAAATGTGCTTTATCTCAGCACCGTAAGTAAAGACTAAAGATGAGAAGTATTTTGTTATCATTGTTACTGCTACTACGTATATAGATAACACTCATCACTGTCCCATTGACAAGCCATTAGTGAACTGTTTTAGCGATCCATGTGACCTTGTCTTGTGTACCACTTTCCCTAAAGCCACTTGTGTTGCTGATTTTTGTGGAGGCTGCAATGCCAGGTTCTTTGTCGGCAGGAAAGAAGTCACTCCCTTTTGTCGTAAGCATAATTAATTGACAGAAAAGTAGCTAATAAATTTCAAGTGTGTGTGTGTGTGTGTGTGTGTGTGTGTGTGTGTGTGTGTGTGTGTGCGCGCGTGTGTGTGTGTGTGTGTGTGTGTGTGTGTGTGTGTGTGTGTGTGTGTGTGCGCGCGTGTGTGTGTGTGTGTGTGTGTGTGTGTGTGTGTGTGTGTGTGTGTGTGTGTGTGTGTAAAACTTTTAGAAGTATAGAACTATAATAACAATGTAACTATTCTACTTATTGTTATATGCAGCTCCTCAAAAGGGATGAAAATATCTTCACAAAATCATCTCAAGACTTATCTCCTTATATATAATTTGACTAAGATGTAGCTATGTCATTGTGATTAATCTGTGTGACTACTCAATGATAGTTAACTGTTAGCCTCAAGTACTCACAAATAGATATTTCACATGCAGTTTGTATAAAATTTAATGTATCTCTGTTGTACAAAATTATCTTATGATGACGAATCCTTGGTACATAGGTCTGTACGCTTCCACTGCATAACTATATAAAGATTCAGATTCTTGAGAATGTATAAACCACTTCTAGTTTACTTATAAATCCCAATTTTATTTTTATATCCACAACATCAATAATTAATTTAATATTAATTATTATTCTTACTCAATGAGTTCTATTCTTCATTGAATCAATTAAAGCTCACCTTTCAAAAGTTTGCTGAAACCTTTAAACAATGAAGTAGTTATACCTTTTATTGAATTAGTGGTTATATTTGAGGATGTGGACTCTTTTATCAATATTTGACTATCCTAACCAAAATTACTAAACAAAAAGAGATCATTAAGTAAATATTATAGGCAATACAGTAAATAACAAAATTTGGTTTCAAAAACAGTACCATTAGTTAATTAGATATCTGAATGATTCTGGCTTATGAAACTTTTGAAAAATTCACAGTAGCTAGAAGTACAATAGTTTTAAGCATTATTCTTTTCAATTTACAGGAGTTTCCCCAAATTTAAAAATCATCAGTGTAAGATGTGCACATACCAAATAGTAGCTATTAGTGGAACGATAGGTGTATACATTATTATTAATGATTGTTGGCAGTTGTTTGTTTGTTTGTTTGTTTGACTTAGGGAGGACCTGGATAGACCATTAGAAAGTTTATCAAAAGAACATACATTTTGGCAACAAAGTATGGCCAAGTTAAACCTCTGAGAATGTTAAATTTTGAGCAAATTCTGGAAGAATATACCATGGCATGAAATTTTTTTCCATAGTAAGTTTCAACTAACTGTAACACTCTAATAATGTTCCATGAACAGACTAACTAGCTAAACTAAAACTGTTGGTTGCGTATATATCAACAGAACGTGTAACTAATAGTTACATAGTTAAACTTCAACTGCATCTTTGTAAACAGTCACCACCTCCAGCTCTATAGCACCTTCTTTTATCATACTATCATCCTTGTCATGGCCTATTTCAGCTGCAGATGTTGGCGAAACAGGGGCTGGGAAACCAAGTGACGTGGCTGATTTTTGTCTTGGAAGAACATCACTTCTTCCCCCAGCACTCTTGTTGCTACGAATGGAGTCACGAACATGTGAAATTGTACCTTTTCGCTGAATCTTTCCCCCTGCTCCTCTACCGTAACTGATCTTGCTTACTTTACGTTCAAGCCCTTCAAATTCTTCCTCTTCTTCCTCCAATATACCCTGAAATTAAAATTGCCATTGAGTTAGTGAGTTAGTACCAATATACAGTACTCCACACATTGACACAGCTAAGGAAATTATACAGCAGCTCTTCAAATTCTTCCTCCAATTAAGTCAAAATTGCCATTGAATTAGAGTAGGACCTCTCCACACATTGGAAATTACACTTTAGCTATTATAGCTAGAGGTCCCTGCAATTCACTATAAGCAGACAAGACAAGTGCTACCTTAAAATGTTTGGTCAAAAGCTTGTCATTAGTTCATTAGTTTTTCCTTCTTATTCCTCCACTGTTAGAGTGGAACTTCTCTGTTCTAACCCCCTGAAATGAGGATACCACTGTATACAGCAGAACACCTCTATTCCAACCACTGAAATTCTTTATATGGTGGAACTCCTCTACTCCAACCCCCCTGAAATGAGGACACCTCTGTATACACTGAAACTCCTCTATTCCAATCTCTTAAAATGAGGACACCTTTCTATACAGTGGAATCCCCTATTCCAATCTCCTGAAATCAGGACACTTCTATATACAGTGGAACCCCTTTATTCCATTCCCCTTAAATGAGGACATATGGTAATTACAGCTTACCTCAAAGATAGCATCATCCTCAATCAAACCATGATGGAAGAATGCTGCCGTTTTCCTCGGATATAAAAAGTCCATCACTATAATCACAATTGCTGCCACACACGTGCAGAACCCCGTAAACAGTGATAAGTAGAAAGCATAGTTAAACTTTGGTCTGATTATGCCATCAGGGAAATGAATACGAAAGGAAGGGTCATTCTGAATTATAACCGAGTAAGAGAGAATAGCCAATAGAAGCATGCTACCTGTCAGGAACATAAACCATGCTCCATAACGAATGTTGTAGATAAAGAGAAGTATAGAGATAAGATATGTAGCGAAACCAGTCCTGTAAATAACCACAACAACAACAACAACAAAGTTATATATAATATTATTTTATAATGCATTTTTATTACATGCTACAGAGTCACTATAGTCAGCTACTGACAATAACAAAGAATTGACAATTTTCACTCGATCCTTTATATATAGCTTATTTGTTTTTAGATACTTCTAAGGAAGGATCAATCCCTCCATTTTGGTACTGCAGGAAAAGCTTCCCCTCCAAAATTCTCAACTTCTTCCACTAAAAAACATTACACAATGCATTAAACTGCTATTCAAAGTTAGAAAGTGAGGTTTTTGCTGTTTAAAAGCTCATAATAGCTAGCACCGTCATGGCTTCATCTAATGTTTCAGCACATAGTCTATTTTTGAGCCTTGTTTTGTTTCACTGAAGCTTTTGGAAGTGTGCATAAAGAGGAGTAGCTACAGTAGAGGTAGCTGAGGCACTTGCCTCATTATATTTTAAAAGTAGCTAAATGCATTAATTTTGGTGTAACAGTTAACTGACAGTTTCTGTTTGTAATGTGGTAGAGCACCTAATAAACACATGATGTTATAATAGCCGAGAACACATGACATGACATGATGCCACAGCAGCAGCAAGTATATTTCCTGAGAACCTAAACCCATGGCAGAGGCAGATCAGTCTGATTGACTACCACCTAGCAAAAATGCTTAGTATCTTCAAGATCTTCAAGTTCTTAACATAGTGCATGTGGGAGCCTATTAGTCAACCTGAGATGCCACCAGATTGAATCAAAGAGGTCTAAAATACAAAAAGTTTCTGCCAATCCCCCTAGATGGTGCACTTTGTGCACTATGATGGTCACAAATCCCAACCCTATCTCCTGCCTCAGTATAGAAATTCCTGGCTACTCCCCTGGACTGTAGCTTATAGAAGCTAAAAGTGCAACGTTGCATGATTCCTAAAAACTGGCATGTCATGTTGGCTTTTAGAATGAAGTAAGTATTGTTATTATTATTATTATTACATGGGATCTCAGCATCAGTGAAAATAAAGAGCTTTAAAAATAACCTGATCTAAGGTATTTCATGTTCTATAATAGTCATGGGTGGAGGAAGCATTTTTGTTTTGGGGGGTGGGAGTGTGTTAGACTGTTAGTGTTATAGCAGTGCTGCCAAAGTCTTGGATTTTATCCAAACTGCTTGGATTTTAGACCCTTCAATGTTTGCTTTGGATTTGATCAATGATAATCACCTAACCCTAGCCTTAGCACAAAAACAGTCTTGGAATTTCTACACTTAATGCATTTTTAAGTGTTGAATTTAATGTACCTCAAAGGTGCTAACCAAACCAAACACTGATCTTAGCTATAAAGGTGTGTCAAAATGCTATAAAAGAATTTATGTTCATAAGCCATTCATTCCATTGTATAAATTTTTGGATAAAAATATTGTGCTTGGATTTCTTTGGATTTTTTGGTACAGAAAAATTTGGATAACTTTGTTGACTACTTAGGATATTACAAAAATTATTTTGGCAGCACTGTTATAGCTACTTACAGTTGGGTAGTAAGGATTGTCTTCTTTGGTCAGGAGGTATAAAGAAAGAGGCAATTCTTGTAGGTCAAGTTTATCTGTTTCTTCTTTGTGAACGTGATAAAGCGTATTATTCTATCATTTGTCAGTCATGGTAGATCAGTAAGGTAGCGTTCTTTCAGCCATAGCTACTATTTTGGCCAGCAAATGCTATGCATGTGGCATATTCTGATCTTTTGATTGTGGTTTCATGCTATTAGGCATGGATCTTGGTTATCCAGTCAATTTTTAGGAGGAGCCGTATGATATAGGTATAGCCACCCCCTAAACTCACCACATCCAAATATGTGTGTACCAGCCAGCAACTCTAAACCTTCTATACCAAATATACTGGTCACCATCCATCAAAAAATGTTCAGCTACCCAAAGGATTGGATAAGGTAGCCCTTGATACTGAGCTTCACGGTATTCCTGTCTGAGCTGTCCTCCAAACTTTCCATAATCAAGCCTTCCTTGAGCCCAGGTTGGGGCCCAACGGAAACTTTCAACATAATCTATTTCTTCTCCAGGAAATGGACGTACATATCCATCAGAACCTGAAATAACATCATTGATTGAGCATAGTGTTTCTCAATGCCTCTTAAATCTTTTATGGGCTAAATGTTTAATATCAAGGCACCAGCCAGCACATGGGAATAACATGAGCTGTGCATGATTGTGGTATTGAGTGATTACATGATGCATGAATCAGTGTGACATGTATAATGACAATAAACAGAAGGCACAGACTGTTCAACTAACATCTCACAACATCATCTCTATTATAATAAAAGTTGAATACAGATATACCATTCTATCTTGATTACCTAACTTAGCAAGTCACCTTTCTATTTATGATTTTAGAATTGTGTATCAATAATGAAATTTATAATTTAGTACAATACCTTCTTAGAGGGACTAAGTTGTGTCCATTACAAATACATAATCACTAAGCTGGATACTTTCTTTATAGAAAATGTCATCTATGGGGCCATGCATAACACAGTTTAATTGCTTCTAGTAAGTTTAGTATTATTATGCTTCCTGTTTAGCTTGATAATTCTCTTTGAAACAACAATGCATACCCACATCAACACTCTTACAAGACTAAGAACATAATACAAATAGTTACTTAAATCAATCCACTTGCCTAGAGTACTACTAAGAACATAATACAAATAGTTACTTAAATCAATCCACTTGCCTAGAGTACTTAATCCACTAGTCTAAATTACTTAATCCACTTCGCCTAGATTATTCCACCAGATAACTTACCTGCCAAAAGAGTTCCAGTGTAAATTAAGGTATGAAGCATGTGTTTACAAGTACAAAGAAAAGCAGGTATAGTTGCTAATTCTAATGGTATGCAAATGCTTGAAAAAAATAATAATAATAAATAACTTTAAGGGCCACTAACTCCGTCTATAGAATTTCTATCTAGCTTCTGCGCTATATCTTATTAACCTGCTTACCACATCCATCCTTACTCTCCTTCAACGTCACATTGAACCCTCTGAGGCTGATAGAAATACCAACTTTGGCATAAATCAATTGATCTGAATTTGGTTTAGTATGGGCCTTGTATTGGGTTTTCGTACAGATGCTATCAGCATACCAGGATCCATAGTTGCAGATTAACAGGATAGCCCCTATCCATAATGCTGTGAAGACACGAATAGTGGACCATAATCTCTATAATGAAAATATTCAATAATTAATTATGGAGTCATCGTAATTCCAGTTCATCTAATGATCGCTAATTGCATAATAATAGGGGTCTTTTTTCTGAAAAAATAGCAATTACTTGTCAATAGATTATCATGACTTATGTGCAGTGTTTTTCTTCACATTGAGTGGTCCAGTTTCAGCATGACTCACTGTTATGCTTGCCAAATATTAATGGCACCACTAGCTAAATCAACTTTTATGCAGTTACATATGTAACATGAGTCAAAAGCACCAGGTGTCTTAGTGAAACATAATAATTATGACCACTTTAGAAAAATCACAAAAAATGAAATTTAGCTATTATAACCTCATCCATGACTGTCCACGAGTGATAAGCTACAGCTATAGTTTATTTTAATAGCTAGCTAGCTAACTGGTTACTTACTTCCCACCCTCTTATGCCTGGGATGATGAGAATGAAAGAAAATGCAATGATAGCAAATGCAAAGATGAGGCCCATCTGTGTGATATCTTGCGTAACAGGAGTCTGCAACTCTCCATACATCGTCGGATAAGGTTGATTCCTAAAAGAGTTACCCATCTCTGCTTTTCTCAGTTACTTACAGTTTTGATTACAATCACCACCAGGAGAGCAATAGCTACAAACTTGTGCAATGGCCTCACAAAAATTTTTCTGCAGCTAAGTTTTCAGAGGAAGTTAAAGTCACTGCCCGCACTTCCGCACCAGGCCGGACTATTACGTAAAGAGGATACGTGATTGATAATTGCTGCTGCTCTGCTGGCTGAACTTTACTGCAGGAGAGAGCATGTTGACAGCACAACTCATGGAAGGACCATACAAGAGCTTTAAGAAATCTTGCTTGTTTTGACTGGAAGGACATTAGCAATGGTCACATCCACCAAATCAGTTATCCCTACATATAGCTAGAGACCACACCACTTGATCAAGAGGAACAGGAGAGACTGACTACAGCAGTAGACACTGGAAGGCTTCTATGAACACCTGGATATGTCCCAAATACAGCTAGTGTATTATTAGAACTTTATCCCCAGAAATGATGCCATCCTCCCCTAAACAGAATTTAATCCATCCCTAGATGACCTCTGTATAAGGGTTAATGCTTAAGCATGCCAGTTATATTATAGGTATACGGTAAAGTGCTCTATTAAGATAAGATGGGCAGGACCTGGTGAGGCGTTTTTAATAGCATACTAGAAGACAGCACACAGCTTATATTGAAAGAAACCATACTTAAGTTTACTATGGGGAAGATAAGGAAGGAAACACTTGCATACACAGCCCTTACTACCTGATCAGCTTCAATGTGTACAGTGACCTTTAATTACAGTAGGTAGCCTTGTAATTTAACCACACAGGAATCTGAGTCCCAATTACTTGAAGCTAGGACAAGTTAAAATTAATAATGATCTGACTAGGCAAACACATACTTCACACATTCACACCCACAGTGACCACACACAATATAAAGAAAAAACAACAAACAAACAACTTGAGACAACAACAACAGGAAAAAGAAGGAAATAGAATATAATAGCAATAGGAACAATTTGGAGAGAAATAGATGAAGAAATTCAAAGCCTATAACTAACAATTCTATCATACAATTACACCACTAAATCATTAATCAGTGGTCATTGGATTCAGTGTCTAAAAATTGAAGCAGAAGTCTAAGAAATGCCATTTCCTTTCTTGTGTTCTGGAATATAAGTGCGTGATCATCAGATGGACAACGAAGGAAGTTTGGTGCCCAGACCATAGCTATGTTCTCTAATCCCATCTTTGTCCTCTCTATATTCTCAGGTGTAACGAATTGCTATAAAAAAAAAGTTTGAAAAATATTTGTCTGGATGGATTAACAGACTGTCATCAAAATTTTATTATTAATCAAAATAGCTCACAATCATATACCAAATATATTTCCAAGCAGTTGTACAGTGGATCCTCTCCCTGAAATGTGGACACCATTGACACTAGGATATATACAGTTTGTGTAGTAACATTAATAGAATTTTACCCCATGAAATGAGGCCACCCCTTTAATAAGGTGCCCAGAATAGAGAGGGTCTACTGCATTATGTTCCATTATATATAAAGATTTGCCCTTTAGAGAAGTTCTAACACTATAGTTTCCCCCATCACAAATGTGCATGTGACAATAATGCCTAATGAGTCCTTTAATTAAAGGCTAATACAAACTGTATATAGCTATATATGATTCTGCACACCTTCAAGAATCTCACAAGGTAGAAGAGCAGCTCCCTGTTCAAATCAGGCAAGGAGTGGATCAAAGAGAGGGCATTGACCTCATCATCACAATTGTCAATACACTCTTGACTGAATAAGGGTCAAGGAAGTAAAATTTTTATGGTTTCATTGACTTCACCAGTACTAGACCACACTTCATTATAGATATGTAGTCATAAGATATTGTACAGTGCTTCTCACCAGTAGGCTACCATCTGGCCATTGCACACAGGATACTATGAGCTATTAAACCTTAAAGTTTAATTTATCGTTAACATAAGACTAGTGTTTGAAAATAAGGAATTACATATTTATTATTGAAAGGATACTAGTATTCAGCTGGAATGAGGGGTTCTTCAAGTTCTCTAAACCATAGCTTCAGTAGAGATGCAGGTACATGAGGGTCTCGTAACGTGTCCATTGGTAATAACCCTTTATCCATCTGGAGTTTTAGCCCATTCACTTCATCAATATCACCAGGCACTCTGAGAATAGAGATCCTTATTATCTCTTAGCATTGTTATAAAGTTTACTGGTATTATCAGGGCTACCATAGCACTTTGCCCAAATATTACTGAGTTTCACTTCTTTCATCATTATGTTTGCTTCTGAATAAGCCATTATTGATATTTATAATGTCAGTGCAACATAATTATGCTGATGCTGTGATCTAGAGTCATATGAGCTATTATGTGTAATAAATTTTTAGTTTTGAGTTAGCCAGGAATCTGAATCTGTTATCAAGTGAGCTTTCTATGTTCAGTCCAAGATTAGTACCATAACTCATAGTGCTATAGATGTTTGGATTTGGAGACTAGGAAACATGCTTAGAAAATAGACTACACAATGTTGTTGACCCTGAACATATCATTGAACTACCTCAAGAAAGTCCCTATACCTTGGGTAAACATAATATTTGGGTGCTAAAAGAATGTTGGGCATTACCTCTTAATATCCACCCAAGAAACACACCAGCATAATAACCCCAACCCACTCCCAACCAGCTATAGCCCTAATCTACCAGAAACCTCCTATTCCTCACACCACAGGCAAGGGAAGATTCTGTTAATGTTAATGGCACAAGCTCTTACTTGGGACACACTCAAGTGTCCCTACCACAGAGATATCTCATTTCAGGGGTTTGAAATGGAGGGATTCAGCTTGTTTGCTTCTGTAGAGGGAGATGCACCAGTAACACCCTTGTAGGTACATATTAACAGAGCCCTAGCTACATAATATTCACTAACCTGAAGATTCCCTCAGTGCTGGGTCCTTGGAGCTGCACAACAGCATCAACTAGAGCCTGGACTACCCATGGCATTCTATAAGATGGGAACTTATCTTTCTGTAGTTCCATAACTTCCTCTAAACTGGTTCCAAACATAGAAGGATGGAATGGCGCACGCTGTAATGTACAGAGAAGCATAGAAAACTGGGCTACTAAACTCTGATATTATCATGTATTTCATGGGAGGGAGAGGCTACGAAGAGCATAAGGTAGAAGGGGGGAAGGGGGAGACTGTTTGGAAATGTTTTCATTGACAAAGTTGTGATACTAGACCATCCTCCCACACAACTCCCTAGTGGTTAGCTCCACCCACCCCTACCCCAATTAATAATAAAAATATCTTGCTTGACCATAAATAAATTTAATTTCATGAGTAAGCTAACATGTTTACCTTAGCATGGACAACTTCCTCTATATTGGGTTTCTTCAGGCCCTTCTTTGCCCCACTTTGTGCCATCTTCTCAACTTTCTTGTGACAATACTGTGCAAAAACCTCCACATGGATCTAGACCAGCAAAAATAAAGTCATGACATATTTTCTAATTTAAGCTTCAAATAGTAATAATCCCAACACTCCAGTACAATACTTTACATACTATTTACTAGCACAAGTCAACTAGTTTCAAGTACACTAATAAGGACTACCACAAGGATATGTCCTTAGGTAGTGAATATAACTCCCCCTCCCTCCCTCCCTCCCTCCCCCAGTATTTAAGGAGTTACAGACAACTCCTGCTCCTAAGTCACAGTCCCCAGTCTGTCCTCAACTGAGATATAGTACCCTCTTCCCACAGTATTTAAGGGTCATTTAATAATATTTAAGGAAATACACACCAGACAACTCCAGCAAACAGAAGCCTCATCCCAAAATTTCCTTAGACATTATAAGGGCCACTATTTGGGGGAGGGGGGCAGTATATCAATTTAGCTAACCCTTATCTTTCTTTCTTAGACCCCTTTCTCCTCTGTGATGGACTCCTATAAAATACACTCCTTACTCCTCTGTAATCTATAATAGACTCCCTATTCCTATGTATTTTACAATAGACTCCTTACTCCTTTGTATTCTGGTTTTGGTTCCACATGTCTCCACAAGTAACCCTCCAGGTATGAGCGGAAGCGAATGGAAGGAGGGAAGAATGCAAGACATATTGCTATCATTTCCCAGCCCTTCTCAAGACTCTTCCTGCAGTTACAGACAAGGTAGAGGGTGGGTAGAGGGTGGGTAGAGGGTATGTGGGTAGAGGGGGTAGGCAGAGGATAGGTATAGGTTGAGGGGGCAGAGATAAGTAATAGTGTGAGAGACTATAAATCCACTATTACTACTATTACAGTGTTATGGTGCTATCTAAACTTGCCCAACCTCTTCAAAATGCTCATCATCACCCCCATATTTACAAACCCCCTCAAAATGGGCATCTCACTAACAAACTTCCTCAAAATGGGAGATCATACCTCATTAAAATGTCTATTCTATAATCACAATATGGGAGATCCTACATCATCATCAAACCCATACCCATTCAACCCCCTCAAAATGGGACTCTCAAACTGAGATATCACACCCCTTTCAAATGGGAAGACTCCAACTTCATCAAAATGGACTATCCCTCAAATAACTCAACCCCTTAAAATTGGAGACTGACACATCCAAGAGAGCCTAGAGCTCCAGTTGCTAACAATAATCTAAACAAATACTCCTGCACTATAACCGTTCTCTCCATCCTCTCTCCCCATACCCTGACCAGAATACTGGCTTCTCCAAAGTCTTTCCATGAGCAAAAGATAACAATATTGTGTGATGTAATATTTATTACTCACGGCTTATCGTTGGCGGAAGTCTGTCGACAGAGCTGGATATAGATCTCATCTCTCAGACCTTTCTTCTCCCATGCTCTAATGGCAATCTCTAGAGCCAGTAGATTAGTGTCTTTGTACTTTGTCTTCCTGTCTCCCATGTACTGGAGCAATAGCTTGAACAGTTCAACTGCTTCCTTCCTTTGCTGTTTGTCCCTCGTCTGAATCATCGGCTTCTTGATGGGTTCCTAATTATAGGGGAGAAGGAAAATTGAGTGCTATAGATTTTCATATCTCAAGCCCTATGTAGCTAAATACACATGAAATAGTAGTAATACTGTTAACATGCAATGGTTATATTTTCGTGGGTTAATTTTTCACCAATAGCAATACTGTTAACATGCAATGGCTATATTTTCGTGGGTTAATTTTTCACCAATAGTAATACTATTAACATGCAATGGTTATATTTTCGTGGGTTAATTTTTCCACCAATAACATTAACCTATACCTCTAGTCTAACAGTAAAATGAGTAAATTTTTGTTTTTCTCACTTTGGTCCATGACAACATGTTAGCAATGGTGACTTTCTTCTTGAAAATGAAGCCAGTACGATGTTGCTCAAGTTCTTTGAATTCTGTCAAGGCAACACCAGAATTTATAGCCTTTCCAGGTAAAGTTCTAGCATTATGTGGGGGAGGTGGCTTGAAGGGAGGGGCAGCTGGGGGGACAGCAGCATCACTTTTTGTTCTCGAAAGAGCCTGTATGTAAACAGAAGAGATGATGTGACCAACCAATATTAATATTATCGATGTAGCCACTCTCAATGCCGTAGTAATATTAATAATAATAATTTTTATCAGGTAAAAATTAAATCAGTATTTTGTTACTAAAATTATAGTAGTTAGCTAAAATGTAGCTAGGGCATAGTTGCCAACTTTTCCTGATGAGAGATAGAGACAGGACCTGTTGATCATGACCATTTCATCTTGGCCACACCTATTTTCTAGCCAATTATCAGAAGGAAATATTGAACTTCAACTATTTCACTAGTTTTGAATAATTCTCTGTTTGTTCAGAGTTGCAAGAGTTCAGACAAGTAATTGTAGGAAGTCTTATCAGGCTGACAACATTCAAAAGGTGAGTGACCCTCTCCTTATAAGGACAGTTGGTAACTCTGCTAGAGACACCTTATTAGGTCAAAGCTCTCTAGTCCCAATAGCATGAAACCCATTAGGGACTCTTGTTACTACATTCACAGTAGTAATGTGATTAAAATTGCAGGGGCACACCATTGTACCTTCTTTGAATTATTTTTAACCTCATTATTAGTGGCTGTGGCTATGGCTGCTGAAGTATGAAAGACAGGAGTTAGGTTGACTGGAGACCTCAGTTTGGAGTCAGGAGACTAATGGAATGGAACAGAATTTAACAATCACAAAATTGAACGATAACAGTAGTGTGTGCTGTATGTAGTATACTTGTAGGGTATTGGTGTTGCATGTAGTATACTGGTAGGTAATGGCACTGCATGAAAGTAATGGTATGTGTTGTATTAAATGGTATTGTATGTAGTATATTGGTACTGGTGTTGCAATATACTAATAGTTTACTACTGTAGTATACTGGTGTTATACAGAGTATACTAGTCATGACATTCCATGTAATTGCAATGTTACATACCTGGGGCTGGTAGACACATACCTTATTAGGAGGAGCAGCTGGTGCAGGTCTGACCGGAACGTGCTGCCGCTTCTTGCTTCCTCTATGCTCTAAAGTGTAAGCCTTTTCCGTGTAACCACCAAGTCCTAACTGATCCCTCCCACGATCAGTCTAAGGAATTATATGTATCTTAGTCATTTTGTTACTTCATATTACACATTTTGATGGATAATGTTTATGCTCTATCAAGGAAAAGCTCATAAGATTCCTCACACAAAGGAAGAGAAGTAAGAAAGACCTGGTAACCCACCTCTCTATGCTGCTTTAGCTAGAACTCTGGAGAACTAACTGAAGAAGCAGGCCTGAGGGCGACCCACCTCTCTAAGCTGCTTTAGCTAGAACCTTGGAAAACTGACCAGGAAGGTAACCCACCTCTATGCTGCACTTACTCTATCCAGACTTCCTCCCAAAATCGTCCTCTCATCTAGATCCCTTCTTTCTCTATCAGTTGAACCAGAAGAATGCCTAGAAGTATTCTTTACTACCTTGATATTAACCCACGAATCTCTTTCATGTGCTTGATACTGGATACCAGATTCATCACCATACAGTTTAGTAGATTTCCGGAACTCAACATCTGGAACAGAAGTGAGCCCGTCAGTTCGTGTGTTTGCCTCTTCAGTAGCACTCAAGTCCTTGGAAAAATTGAATGTAGGATCTGGAAAATTGAATTGGAGTGGACTCAAAGGTTTGACTTCTTGTTCCAGCAATTCTGACAGCTTTCTTTTAGGTTCTGGGTGGGGCATGACCTCTGGCTGATAGCTACTGTTGTTCCCATCCACAAACACCTGTTAGGAATTCAATTATGCAAAGTTTAAAAGATGATAAGGTAAAGTGCCGTCAATATAGTATGTTCATTTGTTAACTTTGCCCACCTCATCCTGGCGATAGCCATCTGTCTCTTCAATAACTGGTTCCAGCACTGGTACAGGAGACTCTGATGCTTGTGTAGGAGATACAGATCCAGTGTGGTCTGAATCTGATGTGGACTAGAGAAAAGGAGCGTTAGCAGTAAGTGGTCACTAGCCACTAGGTTTCCATAGAGAGGCTGGGATTTCTCACCCTCTGCTAGAGTCCAAAGTTTTATTACAATGTACTCCAATAAGTTATGTAGTGATTGGTGTGGTAAGGTGAGTTGTGTGGCAAGTGGTGTGGTGGTGAGTGGTGTGGTGGTGAGTGGTGTGGTGGTGAGTGTGTTGAGTGGTGTGGCTCACAGTGGTTGATTACAAGGTTAGACTCCAGTAAATTATGCCGGACATAATTGAGCATAATAGGGAGCTTAAACCATTATGATTGGCATAGTTTGGAATTGATCATGACTGACTAGTACATGGCCTAAGTGCATGTTGTAGCTAGTTAGCTGAATTAGTCCTAAGTTTTCCTGCTCTAGTACTTCTAATCCTGAGATCAAGAGTAGTAGCAGCAGTGAATCATAGAGTGAGAGATCTTTAGTTCAACAAAAAATAGGACTGCTTCATGGCTAAGTAGATTAAGAGCCCCTACTAAGTGTGATTTGTGAAGATACTAACTCAATTTGTTCCTAAAAAGTAGGGCATAATGGGTAGAATTCAGAGCATAATAGGCTTAGATTTTGAGCAATGCTCCAAAGCATAATGGGCAAAAATTTGAGCATAATTTACTGGACTCTACTTACAGCTGAAAGTACCCACCCCCACATTCCTCATCTGAAACTCTGGTTTTAAACTCTAACAGCTCTCTATTACAGCATGCAGTAGTTGTATACATATTATACAGTGTTCTATAGTATATACCTGCAGTTTAGTAAGTGATATGATGTCAGCATCATTCCCTGGTTTATTCCATATGGTCTCTCCAGTAATGGCATTATAATAGTAATTCCTACTGGTTGACTGATCAAACAACTCCCACCACTGGTTATCGCTCATGGGCTTACTAGAGAACAAGAGAGAGAGGATAAGGATGTTTCCACACATAAGTGAGTGGAGAGACACTATATACCTCTTAGGAAGAGGTAAGGTATTACCACCACATAAACGTTAGGGAGTGGGAGACAACCTCTTAACATAGTGGAGAGGGGATAAGGGTGTGGTGTCTACAAATAAAGGATGGGGAGACCACCTAGCTGAGAGGGGATAAGGGTGTTTCCATACAGGTAACCAATAAGGACTGGGAGAGAGACTACTCCTTAACTAGATGGGAAGGGATAAAGATGACCTCCCCCCCTCCCCCCAAGTAAAGGGAAAATACCCATCCATTCCCACAACACCCTCTCCCAGTGTACTATAATATAGAGTGGGTGTGTTTTAATTCCTAACATACATCCCACACAGTTTACAATAAACTGGTGAAGGCTCTGACAACACCCTTTATTGCTAAAGTGTTTGTTTATCAAGAGTGAATTAACAAGAGGGAACAAAGTAGTGTATATTAGCAACACTAATGAAAGCAATGGGGCTTGCTACATGGTTATTAATACTGAAGATGAAAATACATAACTTTATGGAAAAAGGTATGATAACCAGTGGTGTGCATGTCACAATGTAAATTGATGTCATAAGAACTATGTGAATGAGGAGTAATGAATAGGGTACAAAGTGAAGTGACTCAAATAGGATATTATGTATATAGGAACCTCATTTATACAAACTTCTTTCTGCTCAGACTCCAAATTGATGATATTTCATTGTCAATTTGCTATGCAGAAAGGAACACAGCTTCTATTCATGGACCAGTGCTAATCAGGGTACCTTATAACTGAGGTTTATTCCTCACTGATAAGACTCACACTATTGCTCCTTCAGGTGGCGTGAAGAGTATCTCTCCCGACAAGGGGTTAGCAAACATTTTCTCCCTGGATGTGGGTTCTATAATCTCCACCCACTCATTCTTTCTGCATCAGGAAAGAGGTATTAAAAGTAGGAGGGGCTAACAAGAAGATATGGAAAGAGGAAAGGACTAAAGATGGGAGTGGAAGGAGAGGTAAGTTAATAGTGGGTGAATTCATAAACATGCATGACACATGTATAAAGGCCACATAATTGTATAGAGCCGTCTAAAAAATGTATGGAGCCATCAACATGTGTATAGAGGCCACCTCATAGGCCACCAGCCACCACATTATGTATAGAGGTTACCACATGTATATCCACATCATAAGTGTATTGTATAGTCCACCACATATACAATAGAGGCCACCACATGTATACAAGTCACTAGCACATACAGATCCTATGCATGTATACAAGTCACCTAGCACATTCACACTCACACATATAGAGGGCCACCACACACATAGAGGTACATTATTAAGGGTTGCCCAATTATGCTAATTTTTTTGCCTATTATTCTATTCTCATATGCCACAAAGTTTGCCTATTATTCTGCCTATTATTCTTTATATGGGTCAAAGAAATTATCATGTGAACTATCCAGAGTTATTATTGTAAAATAATTGAGTTTTCAATACGTATAGTCTTTTAAAGATCTACACTGTTGTTCTTTAAATGAGTTAGCAAGGAGTGAAAAAACATGTTCTGTAGCTGCAGAAGGAGGTTGTATCAATTACAAGCACTAGACCAGAAAGGAAGCTCATGTTCTCAGTAAATTTTGTAGACCCCACCCACTATCTCCACCCACTTCCTCCTGAAATTTACCTATTATTCTGGCATTGTTCTCCTGTGCTAGGGCATGCCTATTCTTCTCAAAATTATGCTAGCACATTTGGGCAATCCCTATACATTATCTCGCTATCTACAGTCACCTCTAAAGACACCTAGACGGCTGTAATTTACATAAGCCTGTATAGCAATACTTGCTACAAACCACACTTAAAATCAACCAGTCTTGTTTACATAGGACAACAGTTAGCTGTGGCTTTGACTATACAGCAGACTAGGCTTGTGTAGTCTATTCAGACTCGGAGAATAATACTATTCAAAACACTTCATTATTGTATTACCAGATATAAACTCTTGGTATTTTGAAGGAGAGAAAAGACTTATTCAAAGAAACAGGAGCCACATTTGTTAGTTGTGACCAGGAATTTAATTATTATAGTCTTTGATTGACTGTAGCCTCATAATTACACTAGGATATCCACATTTTATACTGAATGCTGAATATACTGTATTTACACAGCTATTAATGTGGCTGGCATAGTAGTGTATAGAGTCACCAATCAAAGAATAGACAGTGTGGTGTGTGTGTGGTGGTGGTGGTGGGGGGGGGGGGAGTGGCAGCGCAGGTGAATGCCACTACCATGGAGATTAAGGAGGCTTTGGGGTGACCACTTACACATCAACCTAATTATATATCAACTCTTGGCTGGTTAAAAAAAAAACAACTTTATATAGAGGTAGCATATAAACTGAGAGCTCAGATCAAAGCATTCAATCCCACACACAACACACCTATCAATACCAACACAGCACATGTAATCCCAATGCCCCATCCAGAAGTACCACTAAACAATACCCTCCCTAAGTATACATCAGATTAAAGAACAGTACATCTATATTGATCTGGAGTACATCTGTGTGGTTAGTATAGAACAGTTGTCTATCTATAGAGATGGGTGTGGTGGCTCTGAAGTGTATCTCTGTATTACTAGGGTCAGTATAGCAGTTGTCCATCTTAGAGACAATCGGTACATAGTCAGTTATGTACATTAATAATAATCACATACACATCCTGAGCCACACCACCCACCTCTACACTAGCACCTGCAATCTGCATATCTTTTTAATAAGGCTACAAAACAAACATTAAACAGATACCATACTTTTAAATCTCACTCATTCCACTTATAAGTCTATTTTAAGGCTTTTCAGCTCACTCACTTGTACTGAAATACCCACTAAGTGAAAGACTAGTCACAAACCCATTCCAATTGATGCTCACCTGACTTGTACACACATACTGGACTCAAAAGAAAAATGCATACACACCAAGTACAGTCAGGAGTGAGGTGTATTACAGCCTGATAGTCAGTAAAATTGTCTGGCCAAAAATGGAGATTGTCAGGTCATTAAGATTTAAGATCCTTCTGGTATCTAAACTTGCTAGAGTCCAGCCTCTGATTGTGATAAAAGAAATGTAACTGGATATCTGATTAGCATGGTAAGGTAGAGTCCCAAGAGAATTTTTAACACACATAAGGCACATTGCTACCTGGTGAAATTTGAGTAATCACCTTCATTATGCACACTTTTATAGAGAATAGGGATTCCACTATTGAAGTACAATGGGTAGTAGTTTCCTTCTAAATAATGCCCACCAACTTATTAACATGTGACTCCATCAGGATCAAAACAGGGATTATTGAAACACATTGCAACCCCCCCCCCCCCCCCCCCCCAATAAACAATGGCACCTGTAAGCTAAGTACACTAATAAGCCAGGTTCAGTGTTTGCATAATAAGTTTACAGTAATCATATACAACTTCACAACAAAACAAAACCCACCAACAGAACTCAACACCCCAAAACCTAGCCACGTCACAGATATTTTAAAACATTTCCCCAAGGACCCCACACCCCCAGGTCCACTCCATCCTCTCCCCCCCCCCCCCCCCCCCCCACTGGCTAACTACCTGCAGAATTATTAACCACACTTTTACCAAGTATTTCTACAGACTTCAGTTTATTTAGCTCAGTTCAAGTAACCATAATATTTAACTCTACAAGACTTCAACCTCTATAGAAATCTAGAGGCCTTTGACCTAGCCTTTGCCTTACTGGGAGGAAGTACCCTAAACAATTCCTACATTGTATTAAAATATACATAGAAAGTAAATCAACAACACAACACTCCTTATATGGCAATCATCCCATGACAAAATGTTTTCAATCTGATTGAAGGTGTAGCTGGGAGGAAAAAAGAAAGGTTACAGAGATGCTCAGCAGAATATTGATTTCTTTACACCTAATTCTCAAGTGCATTGTACAGAATTGCTCCCTTCAAGTCAGCTAGAGCCATATATGAACATTTAGCAGCATAAAGTACCAGTGAGATGTGTGGACTCGGTGTCACTATACCACCACAATCTAACATAAGTACATCCTCCTAAGGTCATTACTGAGAGTGCTAGGTGAAGGGAGGGGGTGGAGAGTAGGTAACTTATTCACCCCCATTGATCTCCCATGTTTTCAGGTTAAAGTATGTGCCATACTCCCTCATATGAATGAAGATGACATTTTTCTTTGAAATCACTAGCTTGGTGTGGCAAGTATATAATTTTATTTCCCCTCCTAATGAAAATTATACTGAGGAATATACGATCTTAGGAAACCTCTAGTGATTACAACTGTACTAACCTCTGAGGGAGAACTTATTAAGGGTCTTATCATCTCAATACTTTACTTATTTCCCAAATGGACAAGACAGAACATTCCATTGATTTCCCACATATTGGAAGGGGGGTGATAACCTTATAAACTGTACTGTATTTTAGAACTATGCTAATAGCCTTCAGTTGACTATTCTTTCTCAACAAATATTCAACATTCATACACATGACCAAGTTATGACAATCTTATTGTTATAAACATAGCAACCTATACCACACCATAACAGGGTGCCACAGGATATCACTATACTAACCGAATTTAATTCAGGTCCAAGAACCTACTTACCAAAAAATCTGTCAAGGTAACATGCAAAGTATAGGATTCCCTGGCCAAGCTAGTATATACATACCACCAGCAAATACAGCAGACTCTTTGTGGTTAACCTCAAGTGGTCTAATTGTACCCTCCAATTTAGGAATCCAAAGAATGCATTCTCCAAACCCAGCAGTCAATAATGGTTGTCACAAAACTGGTGTGTTCTCACTGATAACAGACAGTTGTATACCTTTATACAATAGCTATATAAATAACTTGTTGGAAGAAAAGGTGAGAGGGTACTGTAGACATAAAACTCAGTGATTTCGGCTGTAACTTCAACTTACCCGCTATAAACTGCGGCTAGCTAACTTAATATACATAGTCATACTTACTTATCTTCCGACATGGCGTTAAGCAAAATATCGCACAGTCCCGGCTCAGAAACCTTGACCTTCGTGGACAAAGATTATTTACTTCCTACCCAGAGCTAGTTAGCTAACTCGAATGCCAGTCACAAGCTAAGTGGTATTAGCCAGTGAAATCTTACACCAGCTAGCTCACGGGTAAGAGGACTCACTGTCTAGCTCCGCTCAACCATAAAATACTAAGTGGCTAACAAAGTAGCTCGAACTCTGTATCGTAATCTGGACCCCATCGAAGTACAAATTGTGCGGATAATTGTAGAACTATCACGTGACATGGGGCGCCGGATGGGTGTGTGGTGTGGACCATGGTGGAACTCTTGTTCCGGGTCATAGTTGAAAGTTCGAGGTTCAATTGACGTAATAGGGTAGGCTGAAACTGTATGCTCAGTCTTGGTAGAGAACTGAGAGTATATCTATGATACCTAGCAAGAGTATTTCTTTTTCTTCTAAGACTTGGAACCTTATACATATTCTTCACATGCATGTGTATGTATCTGTCAATTTCATAACTTTAACCTTATTGATCTCCTACTAATATAAACTTTGCCATAAAGAATGTAATCTGTATCACTGAGTTCTCAGTGTTTGCTCTTTATTTTAAATACAAAAGTGACAGTATTAGTTGTTGGAAAGCTTTTCCTAGTTTCCTAGGGACTTACAGCTACACTCTATGTGAATCTACCATGTCTACAAACTCCAGACTACTACCTCGACCTGTGTGTGAAATCATGTGAAGTTTACAGCACGAATTTTCACTCCCTCGACAACCATGCATTGACGATCTTTACCGAAGTATTTGTGCTGCTGTGGGTACACGATAAAACAGAACTGTTACATTGCTCAACCCCTCACCCCACTTTTCTCTTGAGACTACCATGAACTGAAAACCATGATTTATAGCAATACTTCCGTCTATTTTACCTGAAGAGTACGTAAGTTATCTGCTACTCAAGAACTCTTGAGCATGCGTATTTAACCAAAAAGTCCGTAATAATAATAATTTTTATTATTAATAATAATAAAATTAATTTTAATTATTGTTTTGATAATTATGCGCATAATAATAATTATCATCTTAGTGTACTGTTGTTCAGAATAGAGTTGAGGGAGATGGTCCACCATACATATTGCTCCAGGAACTGGGACAAAGCCACTGTAGAGTAGACATTCCTTCCACCTATGTGAGTAATTATACTAAGTTGCAGGTCAAAACATAACATACAGTGGAAAGCAGCCATTGAAGAATAATAATATTATTGTTGCTAGCACTGGTTACTTTCATATTCACCTTGGCTATTGACAACCAAATTAGGTCTTACTTCTACAAATTGTATATAGCATAATTAAAAATTAGAAACACTTTTAATAGGGATCCTAATTCAAGGTTACTCTAGCCTCCTGGAGCATGTTGGAGGGAGGGCATTATCATTACAACCTTGCTTTCTCTTTGTGGGCATTCAAAGTCTGTTCTTGTTAAACTTTTGCATGTAAACATTTTTTTATTACATAAGACAGAGCACAAAGTTGAGGTCAAAGGTCTAAATAAAATTATGGTAATTTGCAGATGGAATGAAACATATGGTCATTGTGCCTTGAGAGTGAGTAAAATAGGCAAAGAAGAATGACTATTAGAGAATTAGAGTTAGTTTAAATGCCACACCTAGCAGCTTATTTGGAAGACCCAATCATATTATCATGTCACTACTAGTATTATATAGTATACCTGCTTCTTGCTGATGCCAATCCACTTGTCTATATGTCCAGCCATGACTATAGCATCTTGAATGTTATCTCCTTGAGTACAGAATGCTATCAGTACTATTAGACGAATACCAAGCAGATTACTAAGTAATAAAAACAGATTATATGTCAAATGTGACAAAAATGTATACACTTTAATGCTAAGAACAAGTTATATCCATGTCAAAGCACGTAACACCTAACCATAAAATCTTCCAACTAAGGCTAACCTGTTGTCTGAACAATTACTTGTAGTATACCTGCTGGGGAGCATGGAGCCCAGGGCTAGCTGGCTAGGTTTGTGGAGTTCCATGGCATCTTAGCAGAGAAAACTCAAAAACTTGCTGAACACTTGCTAGCAAACTTGCTGAGCAAAATTGTGGAGAACTTGTTGCAAGTAAATTTAAACTTGAGGAGCACTTTGAGTTTGTTCCACAAGGTGCCCTTCTGGACTGCAAGTGCCCTACACAAGTTTTGAGTTTATCCTACAAGGTGCCCTTTTTCACTCTGCAATTGATCTTCTGGGTTCTGTTTTCTATAAGTTTTTCACAAGTGATTATCACTGCGAAATAAAGTGCCCTCCTCAAGGTGGGTATTGTTAACTAGCTAGATGGAAGGGATAGCCTCAGGTAATATAGGTACCTACCAGCAACTAAATGTGTGCTATGTCTGTTGTTATTCAGAGAATTGAATAAAGCTATCATACATTTTTTGCATACCTCTGCTTGTACAGCTTCTTAGCTAGTCCAGCTCCTGGTAAGAACACATGTGAATCCTGGAGAATTCCCTGTGGCTGATCTTCAGTTGAGGTATGAGGAGAAGAGGAAACATTCCAGTTGTCAAATTCTGAATATCTAGGCTCCAATGAGGTCCACTGGAGCTTGTCATTGAAGAGGGGGTTTAGATCACTTGCTGATGAGCTCAGGAGATACCGAAATGGCTCTCTAAAAAATAAATGAACTTACTCAACTTTGTACAGGAACATAGGAGCTTGTGGTAAGCTGAGAACTTGTGCAGGAACCTAAGGGTTTGTGGGTAACCTGGGGACCTGTCAGTATCCTGGGAACCTGTGGGTATCCTGAATATCCCTAATCAACAGTGTCTTCCTTGAGAAAATGTACATACCCTCTGATCTGAGAATCCCTCCTCTCGTGAGCATGTGAGCTAGTGAGCACAATAGCTTCTGACATTCCTTCTTCTTTCACCCACTCCAGGAGCTTCAAACAAAAATCTCCCTTCAGACTCTGTATAAGATCAGTCAGAGTATCTCTATTCCAACCCCTAACACCCATGTATACAGTGGAACATCTCTATTCCAATCCCCTCAACTGAGAACACCTTTGTATTTCATTGTCAACTTACTCATATTTGGTGTATTGGTTCATGCAAAGCAAAATGAACTTGAACTTTAACAATGGAACCAGTTTATCCTTGTTCTGAATATTGTTGTAATACAGGTACATCCCTACCTTTGCCAGAGGAGTTCTTAGTTGTACAATCAATAGCTTCAACTCCACACTAAGATACACTACAGATTTATAACAAAACAAATAAACAACTAAACAACCCCCCTTCCTAAACAACAAACAAACAAACAAACAAACAAACAAACAAACAAACAAAACTGAGCTGGATGAAATTACAAGTTAAAGGAATATGTGGTGTTTATAAAGCTGAAAGGCCCTGATCTGCAGAGACCTGAGCCCATGCAAGGGCTAGGGCTAGGGCAAGGGTTAAGGACTGAAGGGTTTTTATGTACCATAGGAAAATTACACTGCTTTTATTCCTGAATTATTTATAAGTTGACTAACACAAAACAAAATGTCAAATACTCAATAATATCTATTCATGAAATTGTTTTTATAGTACCATAGATCCCATTGGTCAAGGTATTAACCTACCCTAGATCTGGTTAATTTCACTATCACATCTAAAGCTAATTTTGTCACCATAGTTATTATCATAATGTAAAAGATCCAGCAAGTAATTTTGAGAAGCTTACTATAATTATGTAGAACAGCTAGAAATAATAAACTATATTGCAAAGTATAGTTAAAAATGCCTCTTATTCTCCCTGACTAGTCAGAATTAGCGAAAATAAAACAACGAATTATTATTTTGAGATCAGTGAAAAATAAAGTGCCAGAAATAACCAAATTTACTGGTAGAACCTAGCAAAGTGCATAAGAATTATTGAGGGATAAAATAAGAATTGCCTATGAAGAGGTGCATAAAATAAACCTCTGACAGGATATTTATTAACCCAATCAGAGGATCTATAACTGCAACTACTACAGTTTAAAGTGAATATTACCCTCAGCTGCAGTGTGGAGAAATCCGGCCGGCTGTGTGTGATCAAAGGCATCATTGCCCACAAGTGGGAGGATGGCTGAATGCTCCAGATATCCCACCCGGGAAAGACGTAAAGTATTGATTATAAGGTCCACTGTTAACTGACCTATGTTACCCACAGAGACACATGGCTGCCAATTAACCAAAGAGAAAGGAGAGATAGAGGTGAAGAATTAGTCTTGAGTACTCAGATTCTCATTCTTTCCTTATTTTGGCATTAGTATATGTGTGAGTCAGAGTTTATCCTTTGTTAAAATGTCAATAGATTACTACAGTGTAGTAACACATTTGTGGAAATGGTGATGCTGAATTTAAGATGGTATCCAGAGCTTCCATCAGCCAAGAATAAGAAAGAAATGAAACTGAGTATCCCATAGTAAGCAGACTTACCAATAAGATCTTGTGATTTTGAAAGGAGATTGCCCCTGCAAACTCAGAACTTCTTACAAACATTTCACCATGTACTTGTCTAGTCTTGACCCTTTACCTTTTTATATCACGAGGTAAAGGGTCGACTATGCGAAACACAAGCAAAAATGTGCATTATTAAGAATTAATCATTTTGTCTATTATTATGCTGGTAATTACCTATATATCTCTATTCCTTCTCTCTGTGCTGTGTGTGGGGGCTTACTTGAAGCTGAGGATAGCCAAGCATGAATCCACCAATAATCCGACCTTTCTAGAATTCCAGAGGAAGTATATTCCTGTTTACCTACTGGTAGTCCTTGGAGACTGGCTTCAAGGTAAGCAGAATGTCTCTTCTAGATAATCTAGTCATTATAAACTTCTGTTTTCAGGTCCCTATCTGTATCGTCTGTATCATTATCATGGATTTGTAGAAACTCAAGTAGCTGTCATATATGTGTGTGGTATTATATCCAGTGCAATCTTCTTTCCTGCAAAAGATATCATAACATCTAAGCTTGGTAGAAAGAAGACAGCCATTGTCTTCTGTGTGCTTTATATTGTTTCGTGTATCTTGATTCTTTACCCTTTGTATGGAGTTTTAATCCTCGGTCGATGCATTGCTGGCCTCACGAACACTATTCTTTTCTCTACTTTGGAGTCTTGGTGTGTTCATGAACATTTAGAGAACTTTGACTTCCCAAAGGAGTGGCTTCCTATCACTTTCAATCATGTGGCATTTGGGAGTAGCATGGTGGCTGTGATAGCCGGTTTACTGGCAGATATTTTTTCTAGATGGTTATCATTTGGACCAATTTCTCCATTTATTTTAGCTATTCCAGTTTTCATGGCATCAATAACGTGTTTATCAGTGGTATGGAATGAGAACTTTAGTGAGAAGAAAGAGTTATCTCAAGCCATCATCAGGAAGTCTTGTATGGAAGGTTTGAAGACGATCTTGCAGAACGCAGATTTGTTCCTTGTTGGTGCCATCCAGAGTTTATTTGAGAGTGTTGTCTTTATATTTGTATTCATCTGGACACCAGCTCTCGATGTTTTCCACGATCTCCCTCTTGGAATTGCTTTTGCCTCATTCATGGTATGTTTCCTGTTAGGAGGTATAATCTGTGACTACCTCATTGCTAAAGTAGGCTACACTATGACTAGACTTCTGATGCTTATCAGTGCAAGTGCTTGTGGTGTGTTTTTTATGGCTGCTTACCTCGCTCAATTTAAGAATGCTACTTTCTATCGGCTGAAGATGCTAATATGTTTGCAAGTTTTTGAAGTGATATGTGGGTTCTACTTTCCAATCATGCGAGTTCTCCGTGAGAAGGTGTTACCAGAAGAACATAGTCTTAGTATTACAAACTGGTTTCGTGTTCCACTTACCATCCTTTCCTCTTTAGCTCTGCTTTTCTTTCACGATACATCTGGAGGAATACCTGAAATATTTATCTTCTCTGGAGCAATGATGGCACTTGCTTTTGTCTGTTCTCTTCGCTTTGCAGGAAGTAATAATAGAACTGAAGAGAATGCAGGGCCATGATGACTATCAAGCATGCATACATGGTTCACAGTGGATGCACATAATATTCTTGTACTCCCATTGTACACATTGCCACTCAAAGAATTTTTTTTTATCATATAAAATCAAATATTGTACGTATTAGCTACACTGTATGTGTCAAAGAACATTAGCTGACGAGGTCAGATTAATTCTACATGTTAATATTATTATCATTAGATCAAAAATGTGTGTGTAGGTCAATAAAATTTATGGTGTAGTTTATAGAAGTCAGCAACTGGTTGTTGCATGTGTGAAAATGTGTGTACATTGAATTAGATGGCTTCTTCAAAAGTAGCAAGTTGCTCTTCAAAGTGGTCGATGTTTGTAGCGAGATCAATTTTTTCTAAGTTCTCCTTGACTGGGTCATCATAAACTGCCAGTGGCGAAGGAGCCACAGTTGATAGTACACTATGATTAGTAACAGCTGTCCTATATGCATAAGGACAGTATAAAATCAGTAATAGATGAATACTATTTCATAGAAAACTAGACTTCCTATAAATGAGCATTATCTCAATTTTATTTCTTGTTATGTTAAGATGGTCTTCCACCACCTGAATGACACTTGTCTGTTTCTGACAGATTTTTTTTTTTTTTGGCATTGATATGATAAAAGCAAGTCACTCAATAAGGAGGATATCAGGATTACTGTTAAGACTAACATGCCCTTGAGGAAAAAAAAAAAAAAAAAAAAACAGGAAGAGTTCCACTTATGAGACTAATTGAAACTAGCTAATATATATTGCAAGAGAAGTGGTAGATCAAGTTACTGCTGTTCATATCTGGAGACAGGAATCTGCCCTCTACTATGTAAACTAGATTTCCTCCCCTTCATGCTCTTAATTGATAAAGAACCCTCAATGTATGTGTAGAAGCCAGACATTACAGTCTTTAAAAGTTTTTATCCAGACCCATAGTTTTACCAACACACTGTACAGATTAAAGATTGGAGGAGACAGACAGGCGGGGCAGCATGCTATCTACCAGGCCACACTCCTTCATTAAAATCTTGAGGTCTATCTGCCTAAACCTATGGAATTATAATAATTATGGACCATAATTGCCATAAACTTGCATTACATTGAGAAGTACATAATTGCCAGATTCCAGTATTGATGATACTAACACATAGGCTAGCTGTGGGGGCAAGCATGTTTGGAAGATATAGAAATCTCTCATTTGACTTCATAGCATGGAGCTCACTACACTCTCCCCCAATAGCTATTGGTAATGGTAAATGATCAAAAAAAAAAAACTCACCTAATACTGTACTTAAAGTAGCTTAAAAATACAGCAGCACATGCAATGGAGATAATGAATACAACAAGGACAATGGTTATGCTTCCTGCTATTATCACAATGTGCCATTTGTTATTCTCATTCTCAGAGTTTGAGGCCTGGTCAGCTTCTAATGTGGGATCTGTGAGTTGTGCTGTTTGGAGATTAGTAGCAAGTGTGGACTCAGTTTGAGGAAGCTGAGATATGCCTGAAAGTAAAAATAGTTAACATCAGCTTTGTTTCATTTATTAGATATTAGAGTGTGGAAGTATGGTTATTGTCCACTCTGCATACAGAAACCTCTGTTCATGATTAGTAGTATATTTTGACAGTGTTAGTTCAGCAACTATTAAATTAATGCTTTCACCTATTGAACAGTAGTTCAAGAGGATTCAGTGAAAATCATTAGAGATTTTGGTAGTATCCACATGAATATACGTCTACTTGTCTACTGATAGGATTGATTTTTATAGAACATCTTACAACTTGTAGCCATGTCTATAACCTAACTCTCCTACTGAGAAAATTTCAGTGTTAAAATTAAGTCCTGTCCAGCATAAGATGCCCAGGAAATTAAAGCCAAAGTCTGAGATAGACATAAGATGCCCAGGAAATTAAAGCCAAAGTCTGACATAGACATCTAGTCTACATCTGATACCATTAATTGACTTGATTTGACCAAAAAAACGACAAAATTAAATTGGATTTCTAAATGGTTAGTGCTAGAATAACTAGGGCAGCTCAGTTCCACTCTTCAACCACATTGGTGATCATGATAGTACGACAGACATGCACAAACAGCACTCACTTGCTAGTGGAGTATGCTCTGTGGGAAAATAAGCCACAGTAGTGGTTTCCAGCAATAGGTCACACTCCTCAGAACTAAATGAGTCAACAACCACTTCACAGGTTGTATCTATATTCACCAGTACCCCACTGACTCCAAGAAAAGGATGTTGTTCTACCCATGCTGTCAAGTAGCCTAGCAATTGTCCAAGGCTAGCTTGATTTGTTTCATAGATCCGTGCATGGAATGTTATATGGTGTGCATCTTGTTGAAAACACCTGAAGACCGTATCTGAAATATGATTATCAGTGAATCCACAGTTATTGCATCTGTTCTGTATTTGGTTTACTATGGCCTCCTTCACTTGAGTAGTTTTTACCGTGGGAGATTCGTACTATAATAATAATAATAATAATAATAATAATAATAATAATAATAATAATAATAATAATAATAATAATAATAATAATAATAATAATAATAATAATAATAATAATAATAATAATAATAATAATAATAATGTAATTTACTTGAAGCAACCAATTACTGCAGTGTCCTACACCTATGAATCTCATTTGAAATATCCTGCTCTCAGATTCTATAATAATAAATAGATAATAATAATTATTATTACCTTAGTCTTTGAGGTGGCTATATTTAGCCTTTGAGACTACTATAGCTACCACCTTAACATGTCACAGTGGAACACCTCTATTCCACCCCCCTGAAATGATATAGTGGAACCTCTCTTTTCCAACCTCCTGAAGTGAGGACACTTCTGACACTTAGATATGACTCAAATAACAACATATAGCTATGGCACTTTTCCTACATAATTATAAGTTACATTTCCCACTTTCTATGTCATAAGTTATGTTTCCCATTTTCTTTATCAGGCATAATAGGTCTTGATTCTCTATTCTCTATGGCACTTTTCCTACATAAATTACATTCACTTTTCTATGTCATAAGTTATGTTTCCCATTTTCTGTATCAGGCATAGTAGGTCTTGATTCTCTAATCAACATGCCTTTAGCCTGGAACCCTTCTAGCTGAAGAAACCACAAAGTCATCAGCAGTAACCATGGTCACTGCTTGTACACAAAATAGGAGCCAAACTGTCTACCCTACTAATAATATTATATCATAATTATTATACTCACCCACTACATCCATAAATATAGAACTTGTGGCTTGGATAGTAAGTGGTTGTCCTGTAGAACTGGTTAGAACTCTTGACAAACAGGTGTAAGTTCCATTATCTGCTGGTTTTATAGAATATAGGAATAACGTCGATTCAAGGAAAACGTGTGAAGTTGTCCTGTCTCTCAACGCTGCATCAGTAATTGCATAATGAGTGGTATTTTGCAGTAGATGATTCTCCTTTGCCCACAATATCTTAATGCTGAGCTCATCTATGAGTGAGGTATTAACAATCACTCTACACATGAGAGTGGTTGGATTTGGAACACGATAAGGTGGCACAGGCGAAGGAGTGGGTATCTCTACCGTCACATTGTAATCTGATGAGATAAAGAAAGTTGTCTTTCATTGATATTTCCCTGTCTCCCATTAGCACAATACATAATTTTGGTTGCTACAAAGTTGCAGGAATAAAAATGGAAAGAGGAGAATGCATAACAATTTCAAAATAGTTAGTAGTATAAGTCTGAAAATCCTAAGCAAATAGTCATCCATGGTACATAGAAACTTACGTGGGTAGCATTTCACATATGCATGTTGACCTGTGGTACATTCAGTCACATCCCAGCTGTAAATGCAATCTATTAATCTGAGCTCTGACCCTGTGCACTGCACATCTTTAACAATGGTAGGCCACAGTGTCTTGTTTGATTGCATGGAATAAGCAACAGCTCCTAATATTATAGAAAATAGTATATATCATAAGAAGGGACTGTTTTAATGGATTCTGGATATTAGAGGATAATGATATATTATTATTTTAGACACATTGCATCTTGAAAACTGTCTAGTCTATCTATACTCATAAAACTATGTGACAATAAATTGACTGGCTACGTTGCCTATTTTCGAATTGTCCTATGGATTATGATTCCAATGTAACTATGTCAACCTAATAACAGAGATTAGCTAATTATTATGAAACTGTTCCATTCCTAGCCATTTGGAACTAACAAAGACGGTTTAAGAGTTTCTTGTTTAAATTATCTAGCTATGTTTACAAACAGTTAACAGGATTTGCTGGAAATAAAAACTAGCTACATAACTGCATGAGTATCATACTATATGAATGGAATACCAGCCTTGAGTATAATTATTATTACTAACCATATGGCGAGTATCCTAGTTGTTGGCATGCAACTGATGCCTCTTGAGTGGACCACTCACTGCTACACATGCTTGTCCATACACCATCAAGGCAAACCTCAATACTCCCAGACAAATCCTCAGTAGATGAAGAATCTAGCATGATATCACCATGTTGGCAAACATCTGAAACAAATAATATAGTAATAATTATAACAGGATAAAATAAGCATTATGAACAGCCTTCATGCACTAACATCTTCTTCAAACATAGTACAATAGAATCTCACACCTTTGGACAAAGTGTCCTACAACGGGTAATTCCAAGGCAAAATAATAATAATAATTATTATTATAATAAATAAAATACTAAATATTATTATTAGCAACCCTGGTCTTTTTCAATACACATGATAACAAAAAAAGAACTTGTGAAGTTCAGGACATATACCCAGATGTTGGATGTTCAATACAGGAGTATCATGTTTGCTACACATAAAAAAGGCTTCCTACCTGCTGTCCAGTCTAGTTCTAGTCCTGCCTGCAATCCATATCCATCATGGTATTCAAATCCATACACAGAAACTGACAGCTTAGCCTCTGAGTCACTGTGATATACCTTGTGTGTTCCCTGTTGAACAGCCGTACGTGTTCCATATCCACACACAGTTGAGTTAGAGCAATATATTGGCCACCAACCACTGAGCTCAGCACTGTCAAGAAGGATGCTACTACTATTATAATGTTCTAGAGGCACTGTTATTGTGATGTGATTGTTGTAGTTTGGAGGGGCTGTGAAAGTGTAGTTATTGCTGTATTGTTCAACTGGTGCAATTAAAAGCATGAAAGGGTCTCCAATTCTGTCCAGAGAATATCCTAATGAATATTGTATTAACTGAATAGGTTTATTAGATACTACACTGCAAAATGTGTCTCTTCCTAGTTCAAACTCTCTTGTGTCACCTGTAAAATTCAGTATCATTGTTATGTAATCTATTTCAGGATTACTTTCTCCTTCGACAACACAGCTCACTTTCACAGCTGTTGAATGCCTCATTCCAATCATTTTATAATGCTCGCCAACTAATCTAGAATGCAAAGATGTCAGAAGGAAAAATCTACCCCAAGTCACTGTGGGGGGAAACTGCTCAAGAATAATGTCACAAAATGCAACCCCGACTGGTACATCTACACACTCGTGACTGCCAAGTACTGTTAGAGGCTTATTAGAAATAATTTTTGTCCCTGTTAAGTCATAAATGCTATCAAAATGAAGCGTTTCCATTCTGTAAAGTAGAACTGTGTATGATTCTCTAGCATTGACATTACCCTGGGGGTAGCTTGAACTCAGAAAGTGTCGAGGGATTATAATATTCTGTGATGGCAGTATAGTCACACTAGTGTTTTGGTAATTTCCAACCAACAAAACCGACCCACTGTAATTTTGTGGAATACGATTGTTCCAATAGTGTGATGAGATGTAATAGACATATTCATGGAGCCCAGGGTATGTGACAGGTGGAAGAGCCAGGTAGGAACCAGACACTGTATTGTACATACCATTCTTCATCACAGAGACGGAGATTACTTTGTTAGGGTCAGAAGTATGAATCCAAAGTCCTTTGTTGTAGTCAGATCCATTAAGTATTTCAAATGAGGAGGGAACAGTGATTTCTCGAGTTGTTCCAGCCCTGACATTAGTTGTTGTAGAATATTCTCTCAGGGAAGTTATTGTTACAGATATGGCTTCAATGTGTGGAGTAGTGATGAACACCCTTAGAAGTTCACCTTCGAATGCACCCTTTGGAAATCCAATGAAAAAATCTCCTGCAAAGGTACTTCCACCTACATGTTCATTATGAAGTTACATTGTTGCAGGCTCCTGCTAGTTATAGCTACAAATAAAGCACCTGGTACCATCAACATTGTACATTTTGCTGTAAGTTGCATGGATCTCCATTACAAAACAATCTTGTAATATAGTGGGACCTATATTATAGGACACTACAAGGAGTGGCATATGACATACTAGTTAGCTAGCTAGAGACATAACCTATTTTGCAGGGTTTGAATGAACCCTAGCCCTAGCTTTAGCTATAAAACTTACACGACACCTCAGGTACCATCAAGCAAAAGAAACTCAAGCATAATAAAACAAACTTCATATCTCGTCAGTATAGCAATAAATAATTTTGAAGTAAAGTAAGCAAAGTCTGCCTTCTCATTTCCACAGCAGAAACTCTGTAGGTTATACCGGTGTCACCGGTACCCCTTGAAAGAACTACGCTCGCCTTTAAATATTATTAACTAAGATTTAATATCAAAATAATTATAACTTGCAGACCACATAAAGTTAATTATCACTTCCTGGATGTGTAACTATAACTATAACACCAGCGTAATGATAATGCAACTATTCTTATAATAATAATAATGTGTCTATTTTAGGGCTGATTCATGTTATAAGTACACAAGAGACTGGAAAGTGCCTCAGAGTTAAGTTCTATGGTATAATTATAAGATAGATCATGTCTTATTTTAGGACTTATAAAATCATATCCTTTTGTTTAAATAGCTACATAATTTATTGTAGCTACTCAGCCTTCTTAAATTGTTGCATATAATAGCTGCTTGATAGCAATCCTTTAACCCTTTGACTGCTGAATTTGATAGCAAGTTTCACATCATCATTATTATGTAAAATAGATTATCATTTTTTTTGTGTTTAGTTTATTTCAATTTCATTAACACTGTCAGATGATATAGCAACACCAGGTTCAGCTGCAATCTCACGATTTGACTCTTCAGTTGCAACCTCTACAACCCCTTGAATTTCCAAGTTCATAGCTGCCTTGAGAGTGACAATTGTGTCATCACCCATATGGAGCAAACTGTCCAAACTTGGAAGATAATAACTGTCCTGTTGGGTGGAGACAGCTCTGATATCAATATCATGCATGTCCACTGAAGAAACTGGTCCACATTTTTCACTACATGGTAAATTAGTTGATGGCTTATTGCAGTCAGTATAAGATACAGCTTCTTTTATGCTGTTATCGGTAATAGATTCAAATCCATCAATGAGCAGTGCACTTAAGTCAGTTGTTCCTGCCATTTCTTCCAGGTTTTCTTTTTCCTGAGTGCTGATGTGACACAGCTCAGCCAAAGGAAAAGATCTCTCCTTTCTTCTCTGTTGATTAAATATTGACATAATACTAGGCAGATCCTCGTCTTCTTCAGCCTCGCCATCGGAACAAGTACTATTAGCACTTACGTCTGCAAAATATGCAGATATACTCTCATCACCTACTCTTTCTATCCTAGAACCATCATCTATAACTTTCATTTTCTTCAGAGGTGAACTGAGATTGGTAACCTCAGAAAAGCTCCCTGAATCCTTTTGGTGTTTTCCTGTTTTAGCCGATATGCCATTCTGAGAAGAAAAATGGTGTTTCTCATTTGTACTTGCTAACTCTTCTTTTTCCACTTGGTCTGAACTGGATAGAACCTTGACTGATACAGGTGGTTCCATCACCATGTTTTCATTATTGTGCTGGGCAACATTTGGTCCAAATCCAGGAGGGCTAAAGCCATACAGATGAGGATACTGGCTGCCATATATGTACTGGATTGGTACAGGCCTGGCATACTGTGGAAACTGGGGGAAAAACCAGCTTGGTCCCATTGGATTATGGGGTGAGTTAGCAGAAGAACTGGAGGAGGAATTGCTCAATAGTTTGTCACAATTTTCAAAAGGTATCCCAAATTGACCCAGTTGTGGATAGAGAGGGAAAAAGGCCCCTCCATAACTCAGAGGTGGGTAGAAGGCATTAGGATTTTCTGGACTTGATCCAATTCCAAAAAGCTCCTTTGCAATTTCTTTTGGATCACCAGAGGGAGGCTTCATTCCTACATATTTTGATGGACTTTCATCGATGTCAAAGGCTGGATCAGTAACAGTTACTTTAGGTTGGACACAGATTTCTGAGGTATTTATTTCTTCCTATATACATACAATTATACAATTGTTAAGAATATTATAGCAATATACCTACCTGTATTTCAGTAGAGTATTTTTTTATTTCTTCATTCATAACCATATGTGTGCCATTGTCATCAGACGATGTGGATGATTCATGTGGTGTGGGGCTCAGAATTCTTGTACATCTACTGCAGATAATGGGGTGTGTGAAGAGTCCCAGACGTTTCTTAGCTCGTTGCTTATACTTGGCAGCAGATGCTGATATAAAGGTATTATAATACTACCTACTAAGTAAAACACACTAGCTATCATCTTGTTTATTTATCAGTCTAGTTTTAGGGGCAATTCAAAATAACCTTATCAACTTTTATCTGTGCATACACTGAAAATAGAGCAAGTTAAAAATGCTTTATAATGTTACCTTTAACTGGTGCTGTAAATTTGCCAAGTTTCTTCCCTGTACTGTGCAAGAATCTCAGAATCTCTTTGTCCACTAGATCCTGCTTATCTGGACACACCTCCCAGAGGTAGCCTTTCTTCCCTGTCCAACCATCACGATTGACCTTGCGAAATATTGGATTCAACGAGAGATTATGTCGGACGGAATTCTATATAATAAAGCCTGATTTATGAAAATATCCTAGAATATGACTAATCTCACCTTCCAGCCATCAGGGGCAGTCAAAAAATATGGAAATTCCTTCCTGTACAATAAATAAGCAATGTGCTTAGACAATTGAGCTTCAGACAAAAAGATGATATTGACTTACTCTACATATTGATAAATTGCATTCACAGGTAGACATCCAGTACTGGCTTTAAGAGCCATTCCAATCAAACAAGTATAGGAACAATTTGGTTTATCATGATATACCACAACTTCATCACCATCTTCTTCTTCTTCCTTTTCTTCTGTAGCTGACATATCTTTCGTAGCTGCTACATCTCTTATAGGTTCTTCTTTCTCCACCTCCTTATCAATGACCACACATACTTCATCATCAGCAACTGTCTTCTCATAAAGTGGGGCCAATTCAGGTCTGATAAGTTCATCATTACTAGAGGACACAATGTTTGCTAGAATCACAGAATCTCTCTTCTCAGGAGAGGACTGATTATTATTTGAAGATGAAGTGAAGTTAGCAGATTCAGGCTTGGAGTCTTTTAGAATAATTTTGTAAGTTGGTAAAGGTGTCTTTAGGGATTTTGTCCTAACAGGGACACTAAGGACAGGACTAATGGGAGGAGCATTAGTTTCATTTTGGTATTGTCCTAATAGATTTTTGCAATTGGGTCCGAAAAAGAGTCTTCTCGCTCTTGCGCCTTCTGGAGGGGAAACAGATGTGTTCATAGGAACTGGAATACCTGCTACCCAGTTCAGGTTGGTCAGGTCATCCTGAGTGGGTCCACGACCAGCTACTGAGTTACTCTTTCCTCGGTCATGGTGCTGGGGCCCGGGGCTAATGTTAACGTTAGGAATAGTGAATGACTCTCCTTCCATCGCGATAACGATCACCTCTGTTTCATTTTCTGAATCACGGCGGCTGGCAACGCACTCTTTTAAAAACGCAAAAAGAGAACGTTACCTACAGCAACCACATTGCGCATGCTCAGAGGTAAAATTAAAAATTAAAATAATAATAATAATAATAATTTATTATTATTATTAATTATTATTTAGCTTTTGTGTTGGTTTTAGTCTTTGTTCTGTGTAATTCATTATTGACAGTCCAAGGCCCAAGGCTATTATTGGCATAAAAGTCCATTGGATAGCTCTCATCCTGCCAACTTGCAGCATTCAGAACCACAGCTACTTCATATGGAGTTAGTAAAGGTTTCACAAAGGCGGTACCCCAATCAATTGAAAGCCTAGGACAAGCAATCTGTACCCACACATCAACATCTTCAAATAACTTCAGCTTCTCTGGGAAAATCTCAGACAGCAGAACAACAATGTAGCTAATTCCAGCTTTAGTCAAGGAATCCTTCAAATATTCCATAATTTTTGGGCTTCCCTGTCTCCCAAGAGTACCCAATATTAGTCCAAATTTCTTAGCAGTAGCAGCCTTCAAAATTGCATTTCTTCTTGTCTTTCTCATCAGATCATGGTCAAAGCATTCTCTTGAGAATACTTTAGCATATGGATCATATCTATAAGCAGACAACCTAGGATTGGCTATCATAACTGATTCTAAGTGAAATCTTCCATCTCCTATGTATATAACTGCATCTATATCAGTAGAGAGTTTGGGAGAAGTGCAGCCAAGAATTTCTCCTGGTGATAGGGGACGTGATTGCGGGACGGTAACTCTGTAATCACAGCTCAGGAGTTGCTGGATGTTTTGCAGAGCTGCAACAAACTGTATGGTACTGACGAGAGCTATGTGTGAACCATGTTTGAAATTGTACCTGGATAAATATTATAGAGTTGGAATGTTAATTCTAATCTACTATTCAGTTGTTCCATTTCTTTTGTTGGATATATAATATTTTCCGTCATCACAGTGGAACCCTCTATTCCTACCCACTGAAATGAAGACATCCCTGTATTAAGGACACTTGGATATGTCTCGAAATAACAGCATAACATTGATAGAACTTCATTCCCTGAAATGAGGCCATGTTTTTAATCAGGACAATTTAATTTGTCCCAAGGTGTCTGGAATAGAGAGGTTCCAAGTTAAATGACAATCCTAGATAAAAATCTGTCATGAACTAAGCCAACCAGTTGAAGCTACAGTATTAATAGACTAATGGCCAGGGTCATTCTGTAATGTGGTGATATAGAACTGAAGTTATGGTCCTATTCATTGTAATATATAAATCTCTACAAGTTGAGGAGTGATTTGGAACAAAGACAATACAGACACTGGAATTTCTTTGACCAGACCCTTAAATTGTAGCTTCACTCTAATTACAGCAAACTGACCATGCCTCCTTGACTCACAGAAAGTTTAAAGTTGTACTGTTCATAATACTCAAGTGTATCAAGAGACTGGTGAAACTATGCCCAAAGAGAAGAAACTGAAGGATAACTAGTTGACAGGCATGCATAAGTTCTATGATTCTCCCTGTCTCAGAATAGTCACTGCCCCCTCATGGAATGTAGTCACAAAGTCTGATCAAGGAAATCAGAATTTGAAGTGTTTCTATACTTTACCTGATTGTGTCAATTACATGTTGGTTATCAATTTTGATGTCCACAAACACATAGAGCATTTTAATCATGGTAGCATCAATAGGTACCAGGCAGCTATGTCCATAATGGACCATAAAGTCAGCTCCTAAGGCCCGTGCTGTGAAATCATCAACACAGCAGGCTCCATACGTCACATCCCCCATAATAATAGTCTCAGCTCCACTGAACTTTGTTATGATGTCAGCAATAGTGCATGCGTACATTAGGAGCCCTTCAGGAAATTGGAGTGCAACTTTTTTTGCACTTGTTTGCCGAACTCTCCATATTGTCTTATGGATTTCAAAATTGTAATTAGATGGTAGGACTGAAATAGCAGAATTCAACTCAGCATTTTCTGATATGTCACTGGGTATTTGATTAGCTATTTTTCTTCTTGGTATCATCTTCTTTTGCAGAGAATTGTCACGTGTTGATGAATCATCTTTCGTGCTGGTAGTGACTATAGTCTTTTTCTGATTACTTGTAAACCTTCTCTTTCTACCATCCTTTGCAGATACATTATTGGGCTCTTCATTCACAGAAGACTCCTCTTTATCCGCCATGGTCAAATGTTTTGGGTAGGTATCGTCAATAAAGTAAGTTCAAAGTTCAACTATACTAAGTTACATTACTGTGACGGCTGATGATGGCGTCAAGAAAAGGTTTGAGGAATGGATCCACCTCTAAGGAAGAGGGTGAGGGGTGGTATTCAAGTGTGGAGCGTCCTGAACAATTTTACTCGGATGCAGCAAACTACTGGAAGGTGAGACAAGATGATGTAATTGTTACCGAGACAGCTAGACCTTAGTGAGACCTTGGCCATCTGGAGTTACCTCAGTTGCTATAGCAGCAAACTGTGCAAAGCCACAGGTAGTACAGTGGTATCTTCATAACTCTATTTTCCATAGATCACTTGGAATGTGCTGCTTGTGGGTGTGGTCTATCATAGTAGGTTATTATTATTAATAATAATAGTATTGAAATGAACTCCAGGCTAAGGTCTATAATTACCAGGGGTCAGGGTTTTGATTAACAATAATTATTATTATTATTTTAGAATATTCCTAGCACAGTCAACGGAGTATTGGGAGGATTTGGTAATCTTTCATCAATAGACATTGCAGGATCTAAAAAATTCATTTTACCTCTGATTCAAGTGAGATTTCATTGTTTATTCAATAATTTTGTAGTGTTGTATGTACCTAACCACGAGATAGAATTATCTATTGTCTTAAAACTGGTGATAGTTATACGTTATGCTACTATTTCTGTCTCTGTTAATTGTTTTAGCAGGGTTTCATATTGACTTGGGGGAGATCTATTGGTGCATCACTGAATTGTGGAAATGTTGGTTGGGAGCATCCCAGAGAAATTTGGAAATTTGGGCTCCCAGTTTTTTTTGGGGGGGGGGGGGGGGAGGCAGAAAATTTTGATTTTGAGGATTTGGCCTCTCTAGCTAAGTTTGAGAAATTTACTGCCTATGCAAACATGGAGCTGCTCATACTTTTGGTGAGTTTCCATTTCCATGCCCATGCATTATCACCAAGAATCCTAGTTCTCCCCCCCCCTCCCCTATGTAAGGAAAATTATAGCAGCAGCTAGTTTGTGGTGCATGTTCTCTGACATGATACTAGATAGCTAACTCTGAGAGAGAGAGAGAAGACTTAACTTCATAAGATTTATGTCATACACACACACAAAATGACACAATGACTAATGATATCATTACTTCACAAGTTATATGTTGTTTCAGAGTCTTAGAAGTTTATTATTTTAGCATATCACATTCATTTCACTGTGCAGGGTGCCTCTGCTGTGATACAGCCTCGAAGAGCTTTAGACTGTGGGGCTGGTATTGGACGTGTCTCTAAAAGAGTTCTCCTCCCATATTTCTCAGAAGTGGACCTTGTAGAACAAAACCCTGCCTTCCTTGAGAAAGCCAAGACCTATCTAGTAAATATAGCTACTTAGAAAATATTCAGTGTTCTGACCTTTTTCCCAGGAAGGATAATGGGTGGTGAGGTGGAATTTCATTACCACCCATAGCAAAGACTAATGTACAATAAAGAATCATGAATATCCTATAGTGAGTACAATACCCTGTGGTGGGTATAATACACTGTGTGTCATTACTCTGTGGTGGGTATAATCTCCTCTGTGCCAGTACCCTGTGGTGTGTGTTAGTACTCTGTGGTGGGTACAAAACCTGGTGTGTCAATACCCTGTGATGGGTACTATCTCCGGTGTACCAATACCCTATTGTGTTATAGTGTATGTCATTGATTTTTGCTATGCTCTCAGTAGGTAAATAGTTCCCTGGATATAAAGGAAACTTTGGCTCATTACAATAATAATAATAATTACCATAGGCCAAGTGAAAACAAAGCAAACAAACAAACAAAAAAAACATAACAAAGCAACAACAACAACAACAACAAAAAACAAAAAACAAAACAAAAAAAAAATCCATCATGATTTAGTCTTAACACTATTATTGAAATCACTATTAACACTTCTAATAATTTCATTAGGGAGTAGGGAGCAGTCAGATTGGTAACTACTTTCCAATTGGATTGCAGGACTTCACACCTGAGGATGGCCGATATGACCTGATATGGATTCAATGGGTTATTGGACACCTCTATGATGGTATGAAGTAGTATTGAGCTAACATGGCCGTAGACAAACTGATTCTCTACTTTTACACGATTGTAGTCATTATCCCATGTCCAGAATGAGTGGAATACTGACTGTATTACCACCATGAGTCACTACAAAGTTCACATTTTTAAAGTTGGAGAATTCCTTTTAAAAATTCAAAATTGCATCATTCAAGAAGTTGTATTTTAGTAGCTAATTAAGGAGTGGGTGTGGTCAACTATAGGTAGATGGGTATTGGGTATAGTATTTGGACATACTAAGTGGAAGGGTTTCACTCATAGTGTATGGCCTAGTTAAAGATGTTTTGTGCATAGCAAAATGAGAAAAAATTAAATACGCAAATACGCATAATAATTAACTAATTTAGAGTATTATACCGTAATTCATTTAACACTGCTCACTAACTAAAGAAATGCTATGAAGTAAGGTAGGCTAGGGGTGTGACTAATGTTACCACACTACTTTCCCATAGTTTGAGGCCACTGAATAGTCTCTCTTTTTGTCGTGTTAGGCTTTATGTTCTGGGAGAGACCTATCTTATTGTCCTCAATAGGATTGGATTGAGAGAATTTTACTCAAGATTCTAATCTGTACAGATGATTTAGTGTCCTTTTTCCAACGCTGCTTGAAGGGGCTGAACCCAACCGGAGGATTGATAGTTATCAAGGACAACATCACAAGTGAAGACTTCTTTGATAGTCAAGATTCATCAGTTATAAGATCCTTGTCTTCCATCCTGGCATTGATAGAGAGGGCGGGGCTCACAGTCATCAAGGAGGAGGAACAGGAAGATTTTCCATCATCTATGTACACAGTGAAAATGTGAGTTATTCTGTAAAGACCATAAATTTAATATTAGATTATTGACCTTCAACATTTCTGGTTATTAGTGAGTTGAAGATCTAAGGCACTTCATTTTCAAATATAATTGCATTACATTATTTATTTATTTATTTATTTATTTATTTATTATTATTATTAATTTTTTTTTTTTTGTGTGTGTGTGTGTGTGTGTGTGTGTGTGTGTGTGTGTGTGTGTGTGTGTGTGTGTGTGTGTGTGTGTGTGTGTGTGTGTGTGTGTGTGTGTGTGTGTGTGCTTTTTTTTTTTTTTTTTAAATTTAATTCCATGGTTTCCAGTGAAAATATTGACAGTGAAATTAATGCAGATACAGTAACAATGTTTGGAGTGATATTATTCACAGTGAAACCGAAACCTTGTGTATCCTAGTAATCTCTCAGTGAAACCTTGTAACCCTATATAGTAATCTCTTTGGGATCTTTGATACTGGCCAATAAAATTATTTCTATACAGGTTAGCTCTACAATAACACTCAAATTTCATATGGAAGAATTCACACTGGAAACGCTAGGATCATTCTCTCCGTCAATATTATATTTTTAGAGGCTTTTTAAATTGACATAATTATTACAGCACATGTAGATTATAGATTTATTTTTTTAATTATAAAAGAAAATAATTATTGTGGTGATGTTCCTGTACACACAAATATTTCTTGAAGAAAAAAAAAAATTCTGTAACTAGCAGCTTCCCATCATCAGGACACAAACTCTCTCCCTCTTCCTCCTCAAAAACAAACAAACAAACTAATTAAAAAAAGAAAAATATTCAACTGTGAGACCTCTCCACAGTAAGGCATCTTGAAAATTACTTATTTTGTGATCTACTAGTTCTATCATGTTTATTTTTAGTTCTACAAGTTTTCATTGATTCTATTTTGTGAGAGAAGTAATCTTGAACACTCTGACTCTTAGTGATGGTAACAAGACCGTCTGACACCTTGGGTACATCTTTCAACACCACTTCCTCCAGGTCCTTTAAAAATGAAACACATCAGAGACACATCATTCATACACAAGAAACAAAGTGTGTACAGTAGGACTGGAAAAATTCATGAGTAGGAAATTTCATGAGTTTCACAAGTAGACAGAAAGTGAAATTATCTTCCACATTAATTATACCATGCATACCTCATCTTTTTTCCTCCTTTTCCTACCAAGAACACAATCCAGGTCCTCTGAACTTTGAACAGACAAGTCCTTGCTACGTAGAAATCGTTTATACCTGTGGCAACAACAGCAACATTACTATCTGGGTTATTAGAAGCAGACTCATAATGAATGTTTCTATGTGCCAAGCCAGTTATATTCTGTATGGAACATACAGCTAACTTTGTAGCAGGATGGTGTATAGACCCATAAAGAATGACCTTGTGTGATCAGGAGTCTGCTAGCTAATGTTTGTAGTTTTGGAAATGAGTGCAATATTATTTGCTATGGCTCAAATGAACTGAAATGGACTTTATTTAATATTCACCACTCACACTAATTTTTTAGCTTCTGTGGCAGTGTCCACCAATGCTTTCCTCGGTACTTCAACAGGCTTTCTGGCTCCCAGAACAGGAGAGGTAGATTCTCCTGTATTTTGTGCATTGAGACCTGCCAGAATCTTGTCAAAAGCATTTTGGTGCTCAATCCACTCAACATCTCTACCTCTTTTATAACCCACACCTACACAATTAAAAAAAAAATTTTTTTTTTACTGGCCATGGGTTTTTAATTTTACTGAACAAACAAGGCTTTGATAATTACTAGTACCCTGTGATCAGGTTAGCTAATGCATAAGACAGCATTTATCTCTGCTATCAGACTATAAGGCTAAAACAGGGCAGTGTCTGGATGTAATTTGGATTCCTCCCACTCCCTTTTTATAGTACCTTTATTGTCCTCCTTTTTCTTTATCCTAATATGTTCTGTATCTCCATCTTCTCTAGCCCCCAAACCTTTCCCTTCTTTCCAGCCCATTTGTTGAAGCATTCGGTAGCCATATTTGGATTTATCTGTGTACTTGGTGAAAATAATTTGATATCTAGCTAAATGGATTTTCTTCACCTCTACTCCAGTGAGAATTTTGGGGGTCTTGACTCCACTTTTGCTTTTGTTTTTTCTCAGCTAACATTACCACCAAGGTCCATGCGGTATTAATTGCTGGTACGGGGTCGACGAATCAATCGGTCGTTGCATATAGTGATTTCAAACAAGTTTCTAAAGCTAAGAAGCTTTAGGGGAAGGCTGGTGGTGAGAGAATTGAGAATGTCACGTTCTGCGGTAACCCGGGCCGCACTAGGATTTACCCAGGACATGAGGCGTGAGAACATTAAGAGTTTGAGCTGGTTTATGATTATGAAATACCTCAACTCACCGACCAACTCACCGACCAAAGTCTCTCCTATTTTTCTCAATTTCCTCACAGGTAGCTAGAAAGCTGTAACAGTAAAATAGCTTTAACGAGCTATGCTCTAGCTTCTCACTCATGTACCCAGGGAGCAACAGGATAGATCTAGAAGATAGGGGTGGGTGGGTCTCAAGTGATTTTCACAATGTCTAGCTGGGGTGGTTGCAAAATGGCTTTGAAGGTGATCAAGCTGATGAGGTTAGCTATGTATGTACATTTTTGATGGAGGGAAGGAAGGGGAAATACCAGAATTTGGTGATGGTGTGCAATGATGTGTTTATCATATGCTCTCTGAGTGTATGCTTCTGCTTGCCAGCAATAATGCAACCATCGCATGTCCACAAGTTACAGGTATAGTATTATGTTTTAATCATGGGACTCATTGTTGAGATAACATAAATAGAGAAAACATGCAGTTTATTAACATGGAGCCAACCTTTAACCTCCCTGTTTATGAAGCATGTGATTGTGACCTTTAACCTCTCCTACTCCCCCTTACCTTTCAGTGGTATATTCTTCTCATGTTCAGAGTATTGTGGTGACTGTGAAGATCCTGAAGACAGTATGGTGTTTGTAAGAATCCTCAACCTCTTAGTGCTGACTCAGCTTTCTGGTTCAGACTCAGATGATGTTGACCTTGTTAAGAAAGCTAGTGACCTCTTCCAGACACTGATCTCATTGAAAAAGTGAATTTTTTTATCAGGTGGTTTAAATACAATGTATTTGATTATGTCTGTTTCTGTTTCCTATAGACAATGTTCAGATGTGACACAGCCACATATAGTGCAGCTGAACAAGTTGATATCTGAAGCTCAGTGTCAAGTAATTTTACTTTGATGTTGTTGTTAGAAATAGGCTATGGCTCTAGAGTGTATTGTATATGTTATGGTTGGTAGTGTTTACATAGCTTAAAAATGAGTACAGTACCTGGAACCTAGTACACAACCAGTTGGCTGTTGTTGTACAAAGGTATCTGCTTATACAGTATATAGTTGGGACACAACCAGTTGGCTGTTATATAGAGGTGGTCTGCTTATACAGTGGAACCTGTATATAGTGGTCACCCTTGGGACATAACCAGTTGGCTGTTATACAGAGGTGGTCTGCTTATACAGTGGAACCTGTATATAGTGATCACCCTTGGGACATAACCAGTTGGCTGTTATACAGAGGAGCCTGTATAATATAGTTGTCATCCCTTGGAACATGCTAGCTAGATACAGCTTAATACATGCAGAGAATCTAGAGCCACCACTCATCTCTATAGAAGCATAACAGCTGTTCTGTAACCTGCTGTGTTGGGTATAGTATTGCCAATGGAACCTGAGCAGTCTCGGGCTCCTCCCAACTCATTCAAGTTGTGGGTAGGTGGTCTCTTTTTGGAGGTCAAAACAATAGTATGAGGGACAATGCCTAGTGGTATATGATATAGAGAGGTAGTCTTATTAAGGAGGGGTCTGATCAGACAAGTTTCACTACAGTGGCCTAAATAAAGATATCTTTCATTAAAAGGTGGTCAGTAATCTGGCTGTTCAGACTCCATAGTGATGAAATTCCTTATTTCCTCACAATTATAGTGCTAACTAGTGCCAGAACCCTAGGTTTATAACTGAGGTTTTTCACTCTACTAATGTGTTTGACAACTTGGCAGGTTATTCTGGCCTATATAAAGTGTGATGATATTGAAACAGCTATGAGCCACTGGGAGCGCTATTATGGAGGCCTCGTATTACCATTCCACATAAAGGTATCACTATAGCTGCCCAACCACTTCACACACAACTGTGACATGGCCATAGGAAGTAAATTTAAAGTCGTGTGTGTGTGTATATGTGGGGTGTGTGTGTGGGTGTGGGGTGTGTGTGCTTGCTGCTGATCATGTGGGGATGTGTACTTTCTGATCATTATGGTGAGGTATGTGGTATATGCTTGCTAATCATGTGGGGGGTTGTGCTTTAATTTAATTATAATACTATGGAACAAACTCTTGGAAAAGTAAAGCCACAAAACATGAGGAGAATTTAACCTACTCCTTTCCTATTATAGCCCAGTGGTTAGAATCAGGTAGCACTTCACTGAATGTCCAAACAAGAGCTACTTTATAGACTAAAACACTCAGTTTTATAGACATTAGACAGAGCATCTTCACCTCTCTCACACAGCACATGCACATGCATGCATGCATGCACACACGATTAAATCTAGAACCTTTTGTTGACTACTTTATGTTTATGGTGTTTGTAAACTCCTCCCACTTTAATGACTCCTCCCTCTTTTTTCAATATCCAGAAACTGTCTTCACAATTGAAGCACATTCTGAACTACCTCATAATGGGCAGAGACGCAGCCATACCAGAGGACGAAATGACCCTCTCCATGCAGATCTTCCTAAGCAAACACTCCTTTGAGGAGTTCTGCCAGAAAGTGAAAGGTTTTGTCACCCTCTGTGTCACAAAACTGGAAAATAAAGCCTCTATGTTCAAGGTAACTGGTTGTTCTTATGCATTATATTCAAATCGACAACAAATTGTTAACCAATGCCACCTATAAGCAGCCATCTTTTATCAGGCCCTGGTTATCGGGTGGGGTGGGGATGGCAGTGAAAGCAATGAAGCAGAACCCTCAAAACCATCAGAACTGAAGAGACATCTGAGAGCTAGGATCCAGAATTTTGGAAGGGAAGTGGGGCTAATCTGGCATTAAGTGTTATATACATTCACAGTACAGTGTTAATGAACATGTTAAAGTATGTTACATGTTTTTATGACTTGCATTGCATTGTCTAGCTCTCACAGTATCTTTATACATAATACTAGGAATCACTAGGAATATATCATTAACTAACAGGGGCTTCAGCCCCCAAAACACACACCCCCTTATTCGCCACTGCTAATAATTATATCGAAGTCACTTGTTACTGTGTGTACTTGATAGAATAATCTTACTGTGAGCACAGGACTAGACTCCATTTTTCTTAAAATTGTTCAAGCTAGGCAATCAGGGATTCATGTAGGATTTTCTGTTTGTGGTGGTGGGTATTTGGCCTTTGGGATCGAAAAGATCCAAGGGCTACTCCTCTTTATGTGAATCCGTGGCTCTTAACACTCTTTATTAGGCTAGGATGTATCATTAATAACAGCTGATCTATCAATAGGTTGTAGTAACCTTACACTAGATTTAGTACTTTTCAAAATCTTATTATTTTACGGACTGAACATAAATCACATTTACAGGAAATATATAACAATGGAAACCAAATAAGGAAATGATAACACGTAAATGAGATAATATAGCTATAGCTTAGATAGATAATCACTACATAGGTAAAAGGTTGTCACACAAATAAATGTTGGGTCTCTGATTTAAATGCCCATTTCCTTTCTGTGGAGACTCAGGCTCTTAACAGCACATGAATACAGTGCAGAGATAGACAGAAATAGCTAAATAGTACTACCTGTTAATAACAGTGGCAACAAGGAGTATCATATACAGTATGTTATCACATAAATTTGTTGATTATTGTTATTATTGTTATTGTTGTTATTGTTGTTTAGTATAACCAGGAATGCATATCCATGTCACATCCCATTGACTTTCAACCTCTTTCTCTTGAGGATCAGCACCAGCAGCAACTCGAAGTCAAAAAAAGTGATGGCATTGCAAGTGATGGAGATGCAGAAAGCCAAAGTAAACTTGTAGTCAGCCTGGGAAGGATCAGATTAGGAGAAAGAAAGCAAAGAACTAATAATGGCAGTGCATTAACTAAGATATCTAGTAAAAGTGGCTCAAGTGAAGATACTGATGACTTCTTACAGGAGTCACAGTAAGTGGTTAATCTATTATCTTAGCTATTATGTAAATATCAGCTTTTAATGGTGTGTACAGTCTTTTTAGTGTGCCCAGGACTGAAAGTTCCCTCCTTTCTTCAGCTCCTAGGCATTACTGTAATCCTCTTTCCTTGCAATTAGTACTCAAAGCCTAAAAAATAAAAAGTGTGTGTGTGTGAGGAGGGAGGCTTTGTATAACCCCTCCCCCTTTAGTCCCTTATCTCTCCTGCTACATTCAGGAGGGAGGAGATACATGACCACACCTATTTAGCAGCATCGATCGAAGGGGCTTCCCTCATTAATGGAGCCACTATTTATTTATTTATTTATTTATTTATTTATTTATTTATTTATTTATTTATTTATTTATTTATTTTGTATTTATCCACTTTCATTAATGGACTCTCTGAGCAGCTGAATGATAGTAATTGTTATCCTGCTTGCATTATAGACTCCGTAGACAGCTGAAAAGCAAAAAGAGGAAGGTGAAATTCAGTGAGAAACACAGGAAAAACTCTCCAGAACATCAGTCTAAATCCAGCCCCCTATCCAAGAAACCTATGTCCCCTAAACTACCAAAATCTCCTACATCACCTAAGTCCCTGAAATCTCCAAGGTTCCACATGTCTACTAGAAATACTCAAGTAGATAGCAAAGAAGCTCCTGATAAAGGAACAAAACAGCATGAAGTTGGAGAAATGCATATGGTTACAAGGTATCGTCTAAAAATGATAGATGAACACTCGTCTGGTGATAAAACTAACAAGAAAGCTGTTTCTTTGGATGATCCAACTCATGGTGACACCAACAGTAAATCTGATGTTAATCCCAAAGAATACGACATTGCAAAAACATCTGGTGAAACTAGCAGTAAACCACAGCCTGAAGAATCTGACATCACTAAAAGCAGCAGAAATATTACTAGGTCTAAAGTGAAATCTGATGCCATTAGTGACAATGCTAACACTGAGTCTGAGGAATTAAATATTAAAGAGAATAGCGTTAATGCTGGCACAAAACCTGATACTCCGAAAGGTAAAGGTGATGTCCAACCAGAGTTTAAAACCTTGCGAAATAGAAATATACCTGTAGAGGCATCTTCTAGCTTAAATGATAAGGCATCTTCTAGCTTAAATGATAAAGCATCTTCTAGTTTAAATGATAAGGAAAAGCTGAAGATTGTTACCAGGTCCATGTACAAGGCTTCCATTGAGGTATCCTCGGAGCCATCCTCGGAGCCATCCTTGGAGCCATCAGTGAAAGAGAAAAGTCCCTCCAAAAGGTTAGTGAGCTTAATGTATAGTAATGGAGTAGTATTTTTATCTCCTGTGTTGTTATTTAGTATGAAAGAACGTGATGTCTATGATTTTTCATTTGAGTGTACACCACCTTCAAGACTACCAGGTAAAATGACATATACTAATCAGACCATTCCTTAATAAGATTTTTAAATAAGACCTTTCCTTAACAAGACCATCCCTTATGAGTTAAACTCTAATCAGACCATCCCTTAGCCTAGTAGCTTGATTTAGTACCTACCCCCTCTTGTGAGACCTATCGCAAGACATTGTAGTTAGATAATATACTAGTCACTATGGTGAAACCTCTCTATTTTTGACACATTAGGAGAGTCAAGTTTAATACAGGAACAAGTTTCCTTAATACAGGTGTTCTCAGAGGGGTTTCACTATTACCATATTCTTCTAGTATAGCAATGTCTCCAGTCCTAATCCTCCACTTCTATGTAAGGGTATGGCTGTCTCCCCAAAAGAATTTACTATTGCTAATAATTATATTTTTCACCTCGTGCAGCACGGCTACCCAATTTGCAGATCAAACCTGCAATATCAAGAGTCCCCATAACACCAAGTGTAAAAGTGCCAGTGGTGAAAAAGAGTGCCAAGTTTTTTACTGTGCAAGAAACAGAGTTTCTCCAAGCAGGAATCAAGAAGTTTGGGTGGGGAAAGTGGAAGAACATTTTAGATTATTACCCATTTAAACCAGGTAGAAGTTCAACCAGTTTGAAAGATAAAGCTCGAAACATGAAGGGAAGGTAGATACAGTTTGTTATACTTTCTTTGTGCAATTCAGCTGTAATAGAAATAGTTTAGATTTTAGATTCTTCTTCTTTCTGTGACCTCTGTATGTATACCTGTACATATTGGCTATTTTCATTTACTGCTATGGTGAAATCTCTGATAAGGGACACACTGAAATAAGAACAACCTCTGTATAAAGAGACACTTGTCCTGTCCCCAACTAATATTACCTCTGAATTATTTATAAAGGACAGCTTCTAAGGTCCCAATGTGTCCTTTATAGAGAGGTACCACTGTATACATTGCAATACTCACTCATAATAAATACAATATTTCAAGGATTAAATTTTGCTGGGGGGGGGAGGGGCCTTCATTTATAAAATTTGAAGTAAAGCTGTATGTGTTGGTGAATGTATAAGTGTGAAAATTAATCTTCAAGGAATCCCACACAAAAACAAAAATAAATCATTCTCCAAAACTTTGTGGAGTCAGCAGGGTTTCCAGGGATGGATCCAGGAATTTGTAAAAGTGGGGGTTGTATCTTTGGCCAATGGCCATGACACCTAGTGATGTGTATTCCTTCTCCGCACACAGTGTGAAAGCATTAACAATGATTAATTATATAGAGTAACTACATTATTACTGCTTTAGGTTATAAAGCAGAAGTGATAAGCATAAGCTAAGGGGTTAGAAGCAAAAAGAGGTGTTGCAACTCCCCCCAGATTCCCGCCCCAGGTTTCTTATTAGATGAAGTGAACAAAGTGATGGTCATCATAAAAAAACATTGGTTTGTGTTATGGTCATTGTCACTATAAACTAAAATTAATGTAGTGTGTCACCCTCTCAAGTTATTGCCACATTGTCAAGGTGTATGGGTGTGTGTGAATCAGCACAAGGATGATCCTGCCAGTATAGGAAGGCCACCACACCTATATAGTGAGCATAAATGAAGGATGCCAGTACCATCAAGTGCCACCATTGGTGACTAGATCCAATGTAGTTCAGTCTCCCTATAAGATACAAGGTAAAGGTAAACTGGGACTAAGCGGAGTGATATGTCCACACTATATGGGAAGAGAAAGTGCTGAATAATGCTAACCTACTGTTATTACAAAAGACAGTATGTACTAGCAAACCAGCATTTTTCAAGATGAATTATTACCTTAATGTATTACTGCATTGTGGGTATTTGGAAAAGGTCACCACTGACAAAAGTAGTTAGAAGTTTTTTTTTTTGTTTTTTTTTTGCTAGGTCTCTAATAGCCATCAAAAACCTTTCACACACACAAATTATATTACATAGACACCAAAAATTAACCTCTACTCCAACTCCCCTAGTGTACTCCATTATCCTTTAATGGTGTTCATGCACCCTCCACCCACAAAGAGTAATCACCAATACTGCTCAACATGGTACAAGCACTGATCTATAGAATGCCACAACACATTGATAGAGTGCTGATGAATTATATGACCACACACACTCTCAAGATATAGGCTGCCCAGCTCAGTGATCACTAACTGTTTCTGGCTCATTCTTGCTTCTTTTATTGTACTCTAGGTCACAATATTTGAGTTTCAATTTTTAATTCTCCATGCTTAGACACATGAAATGCTCATTCCAGACCCAATAGCTAAAAAGATGTTACTGGAATGACCTTACTTACAGGAACTGCCTCCAAAATATGAGCCCAGACCCACCCGAGATGGACAGCTGTTCATGTTTTAAATAAGTGTGATCAATCTAGCATAATAATAACTTACCCCTCCCTTCGGTACAGTTTTAACAGATCAGTGTCTGAGGCACACTGCTAGGAGTTCTAAGTGTTATTTTACCCTTAGCAACAGTAATTGGTTTTCATGGGTATAGGGTGTATGAGTACCCTTAATACTAGGTAGCATAATAATTATTGTACCTGGAAATATTTTCTCTGGGAATTGTGTAACGTAGAATAGTCCACCAATCACAGTAATGACATACATCATCATGACCTTGGGAATAAAAAGCTGGAAAAAGGAAATAGTATACATTTCCTTTAACAGATTCAATGTTAATGTGATTTCTCTACTCTGACACATATGTTAGAGAGGTTTTCACAACAAAAGTAGTGCTCTCTCCAGGATAGTTATAATGCAGCAGAACTTCTCTTGACAGCCAGGGACAAATTAAACTGTCCCTATTAGAGGGTTGGCCTGGGAGTGAAGTTCTATTAAATACACAAGCTGTTATTTTTTTTATTTATTTTAATACATGAGTGTCCTTATTTCAGGGGGTTGGAATAAAGGGGTTCCACTGTTTTAATGGACCATTCTCTCTTGATGTAGGTGTGAAATGGATTTTAAATGCTCTGATGTCCACCTCATACTATAAATGATAGCAGTACATAGGTGTAGGAACTGGGGGAGGGGGGGGGGGGGCACTGGAGCATGTGCCCCCCCCCCCCCAATATTTTAGGTCACTAATACAAATATTATTCCAGTGCCCCCCCCCCCCAATCTGACAAAATGGATTGCAGGTTGCTTGAAGGAATCAAGGTCCTATTCAAACAAGCACTTAAAGTTAGCTGATGAATAGGCAGTTTCATAAGTCCTTATTGACTCCCTATACCTAGTATCAACATTTGTGGCCTATTGTGTCTCTCTTGATGCATGTAGCAGCTGCTTAGTATTAGCTAGAGCCAGGTATGTATTGCTGAGAAGTTTATAGGTGAAAATAAGCATTTTTGATTCTTATTAAATATGTGTGGCTAGTGGGTGTGGTCACTCAAAATTTTCGCCAACACACACACTTAGCCATTCCTTTCCATACGAGTGCCCCCCCCTCCCCCCAATCAAAATCTCATTCCTACACCTATACAGTAGATTCCAGGCAAGGTCCTCCTCACCAACTTCTATGCACACATTATAAACAGTTGATTTAAGGCAAGGTCCTCCTCACCAACATCAACCTTCTAGAATTGAATGCACACACTATTTCATCCACGGAGAAAGATATCTTTTGTATCACAGGAACACTCTAACATGAGAATTTCCCTCCCTCTTCTAACCTCATTGTTTATCTTATACTAATGAACTGTTTTCACAAAGAATGCTTCTCTGATTGTAGTCACTATAAGGGGCAGACCATTATAACTTGAGTTATCGTTATCAAAGAACATAAAATGTTGCACTGTTTGTACCTATTAACTGACCTGCACAAAAGAGTCATTGAACCCTCCACTCAGTATCATCCAGTGGGTTACAGGTACAACACTGGCAAACACAAAGGCAGAGTAAAGGCTGATCCTTCTGAAATACCAATGGTTGGAGAGGAAGTCATTGTGAGTCTGGGCAAACATACTGACAAACATCAGCATTCCTATTGAAAACATGTACGCTGATTGCCAAAACTGCAAGGAAAGAGAGATTTGTTATAAGTTAAAATACACACACACTGCATGTCTCTATGCACTTTAAAGTCAGGCTCACAGTATGATGTGATGCAAAAAGAATTCTTTTCATGAAAACATAATTAAAATGGTTCTTAGTAAATCTATATTTACTGCCAGTCACAACTTCCAAAATTAAAAATTAAGTGTTTACAATATTTTTTTTGTAGAAGTACCTCCTCACATAATTAGAATATACAACTATATTATAGAGATGGTTAATTCCACACAGTCACTCTATTTTCACTGTGTCATAATAATAATAATAATAATAATAATAATAATAATAATAATAATAATAATAATAATAATAATAACATTGTAATTATTAACACATGGACCTCAGAAATTATTAATGCCATACATTCCTTATTCTTAAGGGCAGATTCGCTGTCGGTGTTGTGTGTTATCCTTTACCATGTGACAGAGTCAATAGAAACATAAGTTACCTTATGACAGTGAAAGGCATAATAAGCTCCAGGGAAGTAGCAACCACACAGTCCAACAGACACACCAAATAGATCTAGTCTCAACCATCTTCTGCTGGAAAACTCTGATTGGCAGTAAAACATGTGGTAGCCAGCAGAAAGAAACATACAAACCTGCCAGTCATAGAAAATGTAGTTGATATGACATCTTAACAGAGGATAAAATGGGGGTGTAAATCCACTCCCCCCCCCCCCCCCCCCCCACACACACCTCTCTGGGAAAGAAATAGTTTATAAAATACAGGTTTATAAATTTGATTGAAGGGAGCTTTATGACCCACAGAGGAAGGTGTGTAGGAGAGGTGTGTACCCTTCTCACATGAAGCACAGAAGCATGAGTTTAAATTGCTAGCTTCAATTGAAAGTTTTTGTGAATAGTCACAACAATACACACGTACTTGAAAGCATAAGTTCATGATGGTAAAAGTGAGTTGATCTCCTATAGAGGCATTGTGATCAGGGAGAAAGTAGAGGTTGTCTTTAAACTGGAGCAGTGTGAAATAGATGAGGCCAAGGAGATGAGACCAGATGTTGACCGTCTCATTGGAGAGAATGAAAGCACTGAACAAAATTACCAAAAATAGCCACCATAATTATTCTAATCACTATAATATATAGTACAATGATATATGTACATGGTTCAGTACTACCTAGCCTAGAACCTAGCCTCTATTCTGACTGGCAGAAAGAGGAGAGCCATCAGAAGAGAGCTGGATACATACAGGTCTAGCGTGCATTAAAATTCCCATAAAAGCTGTTTATTTTACAGTATTCTTCGTCTATTTTTTTATGAGTGATTAAATGCAGATAAACATGTGCCTAATTGCAGATAAGAAAGTGCTCAACCCATGGCTATAATAAATACATGGAAAATAGCATTTTCCCCCCTTATATATCCTTCAGTGTTGAATGGGCTGCTTACCTCTTGACACAAAGCTTTGGTGATAGGTAGGCTCTGTAGCCCTCAGTGATGTAAGGGTTGCCCTGGAGGAAAGTTGGAAGGGACTTGTAAGAGTAGAGAGGAATGCCAAATCCAGCTATCACAGAAGGTGCCTCACTGGCTTCATGGATCATGCACTGTTCTTGGGGGGTCTCAGAATCCAGGTCTTTCTCAAGGTCTACCTCCATGATGATATTGATTAAATAAATTGTCTTCTAGATACTTGAGAAAGAAAGGAAATAGTACATATTGAAGTGTGGGGGTTGGTTAGTTGGAAGAGTGGGTGGAGCATGGGAACTTTTTTGTTTGAATACCATCAAAATAAGTTTTATCAGGTGACAACCATGTAACGAGTGCAACCTGCAACTGTGGATAACCAAGGTAGTGAACAGTCTGCTGGTATATCTATCTATAATATAGTCACACCCTCTCCCTCATTATTGATTTTAACTTCAAACAATGGAGAAAATAAATCATTTGACGAGTTATCTTTAGACTTACACTATAATCCAAGTCTTGAGTAAATGACAACAAGGAGGTTAAGAGCCTCGATCCAAGAAAAGAGGGTGGACCGCAGCTACAAAGCCTCTAGACCGATTCCCATTTGTAACACACCACATTAAGTTAAGTTAATTGAATATGGGCGGGCACGTAGTGAGCTCTATAATTTTTTTTAATTAGACACTTTAATAGGTCCTATTGTACTAAAGGCTTGCAGCTACATTTTTGTGGGGAAGAACTATAACAATGTCGTTGAGTTCAACTGAAGAGGATGTAAGGCCGTTAAACGGTACAGCTCAGCGCTCCAGATACAGAGACATCCCTCACAGAAGTTGTAACGAGGCTTTGAAATCTCATTCTAACTTCGTTGTGAAGCTGTCGGAGACGGGTAAGGTAGCTAGGAGCTGTATGGAGAGGTAGCTAGTAGCCGGTTACATACAATGGCTACCCATTGGTGTGATAGTGACAAATCGTATTTGCAGTGGATTATCTAGTTATCGTTTGGCTATCTTGGGCGCTATTCGGGTGTCTTAGAGCTTAAGTGTCACTGTAAAATGATGGAGTAATAGCTACTCTGGCGTTACTAGGTGTATGTAATGAATGTTACCTTCACGTACCATGTATAAATATAGCCTTGCTATATTGAACTGGGGTGCCATTAGCTGGTGTTAGCTCTCAATTCTTAAAAGAGTCCAATAACCTCAGTCTGTAATGAATTGATCTCTTTTGTTTTTGTGTTTGGCTCTTAGCAAAACTCTTGTCTGCAGTTAGGTCTGTTGGCTATATAGCCTTCTGTGAAGGTTTGTTTTGACCCTGTGAATACAAACAAAGAATGGTGCAGCTTGTACAGAGGTAGTTAATATGTAAACTGTTGAAACTTGGAGAAACAATTCTTCATTCTCCCACCCTTGAAATAAACATTTTATCATACCAGTCCTTCACACTATATGTAGAGAATTGATGCACTCACCATTATGCACACCAACCCACACACATGCACCTAAGAATGCACACACACAAGAATGGGCATGTTTTTTAGTGCATTTGATTGTATCTCTCTCCTTTGCTGGAGAGGAAGGAAACTTTTAAGTTACCAGAAGAGTATATAGATATAGTGCAGATTACATTGACCTATAATCTTGATTAGGAGAGTGTCCTTGATCAGGGTCAGACATTCCTTTGACTGTACATTAATGTGTCCTCAGAGATAACCTTGAGATTAGAGGGGTTCTTTCATAATAACTTGCTCTCTGGAAAATTGAAACTAAAATTTTTTCCCCTTGTGTATTATGCTTAGCAAGTTGAGTAAAATAAAGTAGAGGTTATTATCCTGATGGGAACCATTTATAGGTAGAACAATAAGCATTGTTGTACTACGTAGGTACACTCAAAGCTAGATATAACCTTTGAAGGAGGACATCCCTTAAAGTTTACACTCTAATCACCAGAAATTCTATTTTCTACTAGTCATTAATGGCTACCATACAATGTTCTCTTTCATTAATGTGCATTTTACTGAAACCAGATCAGAGCTATTTGCATTCTTGCCAAATCATCTCCATGTTATTTGGATGTGGTGGTGGATAAGGTATGGAGTGATACCCTTTTAAGTCTTAAGATGTTTTTCATTAATAGACCATTATAGCTAACAGGTGGGTGGCGCTACTGTGCACAAGCTAACAGGTGGATGGATATCTGAAGAAATTATGGGTATCCAACTTGATGTGGGTTAGCTGACATGTCTTAAGTTCATGTAGACAAGCTAACAGGTGGGCAAATATACTGTACCTAATTTAGCAGAGGAAATATCATCTTATTTACTATGAGGGAGGTATTGAATATCTCCATTACCATTCTTATGGTGTATGGAATGAGAATTAGTATAATGTGCACATTTGGAACTGTTGAAGTTTGAAGAAGTCACCTCCTTAGCCATGAGTATTATGACTGACTGGCAATGGCATTGATAAAGCTGTGTTATAATGATATTCATTTGTAGTCAATTGCTTGGAACTGCCTGGGCTTGAGCAGAGATTGTAGGTCATATTTTCCTACTTATATGACTCACTGCCTTGTGACTACCTACCCATCATAATTTCCTGGCTAAAGAGATGCTATGTAAATCCTAATAATAGTTATTGTTAACCCTGTAAAGACTTGTAATGATAGTAGAACTTTAAGTTAACCCTAACAATTAACCCTATAAAAGAGTAATCCTGTGTTATTAGGACTTAATAAGTTAACCTCATATAGGTAATTAACAATTAACCGTGTAATCCTGTGTAATTTCCCTTTAAAGTTAACCTAAGGGAATTAACAATTAACCGTGTAATCCTGTGTAATTTCCCTTTAATCCACTCTAAGTTAACCTCATATAGGGAATTAACAATTAACCATGTAATCCTGTGTAATTTCCCTTTAACAATCCACTTTAAGTTAACCTCATATAGGTAATTAACAATTAACCCATTAAAGACTTGGATATGTGTAATCCCGTGTTATTTTCCTTTAGTAGGACTTTTAAGTTAACTCTATTTAGTCTTGGAGTTAATTAATAATTAACCCTGTAAAGACTTGGATATGCGTGATTAAAGTGTAAGGGTGGTCTAATTGTGTTGTTGGGTATGTGAAGTGCCAATTTTGGACTATAGCAAATTGGTCACATATGGAGAAAATTGAATTTTAATATTGTTGGTGAGGTTTTGTTAAGGATGGTCTTCTTTTGGGATGTGATTACATACACTGCATGATTTGACCAGAGAAGGCTCACTACTACACTGACCTTTATTGACAGGTTTCACTATTTGTAGCAAGGCTACCACATTACTACAGACTCTGATCTGTGTGCAGATGATTCTGTAGCATACACTTCCTATAGTATAAACTCTCTATAGTATGCACATTTTAACCTTCTATAGTATACACCTTCTATATTATGCACCTTCTATAGTATACACCATATATCTTCTAGTACACACCTTCTATATTATACATCTTATGTACCTATATTCTATAGTATACACCTTCTATAATAATTATACACATACAAGGAACAGATTTGTACTAGGTAGAGGGAGGGTTTAATCAGTTACAGAGGTCATGAGAATTCTAAGTCTGTGCATTCCCTTTGACCTGCATAGTTGAGGGGTGGAGTTTGATGGTGAAGCTTAATGCCGTGAAACACCCACCTCACTGATATAATTACCTCTCCTAACTGAATTTGTAGAAGAGCATTACATAATTAGCCTATAATATGCCCTTAAGTCCCTATAATATGCCCTTAAATCCCTATATATGCCCTTACCCTTAAGTCCTTATATTATGCCCTTAAATCCCTATATATGCCCTTAAATCCCTATATATACCCTTAAGTCCTTATATTATGCCCTTAAATCCCTATATATGCCCTTAAGTCCCTATATATGCCCTTAAGCCCCTATAATTATGCCCTTAAGTCCCTATTATGTATGCTTAAGTCTCTATACATTGTATGAGCCCTTAATTTATTGTGTCCTAATTATACAGTATGCCTTTAAGTCCCTATATGTATGTATGTCCCAAGTGGATGTGTGGGTTTGGTAAAAATATGGACAAGTCATGAGTATTGACCCTAAAGTTGTAAGGTTAATCCTCCATAGGATTAGCATCGGCATGAAATGATATTATGAGCATGTAGCTATTGTGATCACATGACATTTTGCTACATGATTATATCCCTCTAGAATAATGTTCAGGGCACACTTTCTGAGTTGGTTGTAGCAGGTGATATTAGTAGTATGTGTATAAGGTATTTTGATGTGAGTTTGTGGGCTCTAGAGTGAACTGTGTATATTGTAGCTGGCTATACATAGAGACTATTGTTGTCCAGCTGGCAGAGTTTAGTATATGGCACCCTGAGCACATTGAAATATATTAATGTGATGAGAGGGATGGTGGGTGGGTGGTAGCAACTCACTTACAATTACAAAGGTTGGAGCTGTTGCTAAGGAGGTTAGTTAGTGGTTGCCTATAGAAACCTTGTGGTCTCAAGTTGTTAATCTAGCTGGGAAGTTGTGTCTATCTTAGCTCTCAGCTAGTGGAAGCTGATGCTTTATGATTGTCCTGAGAATTGAGAGTCCCAAGACTTGGAAGTGTGTATCTGGAGGAGCTGGTGAGGAGTGGAATGAGGGTCCTGACCTTCTTCTCCCTTCCAAGAAGAAAATAGCAAAAGGTCCCAGCAACTACCACTCAAACAGAACCTGTATTCACCATTCATGCCCCATCTATATCTAGTTACCTTCAAAGGTGCTATGAATCTTCAGTCAATCAATATCACCATAAAATTTTAAGATTTAAACTCTATAAAGTCTTCTGCTTGTTTTGACAGTGTTTGACTGCCTGTAATATATTTGCAAACTGTTAGGAAGAATCCTCTATCTTTGTATCTATTACCTATGCCAGGGCCTTTGAAACACCCAACATTGGGCCATAATATGCACATAACTCCAGAGCAGCCATTATATCTCAATCTACTATATACTCCTTATACGTAGAGTTACTGTACTTATGAATTGTTGCCATGTTGATTTTAGTATGCTGACTAAGGATGGTTGTGATATTTTACTGAATTGTAGTCACTAGTTGCTATATTGCTGTGTATGGTCTTGGTTTATGTGTGCTGATTATGAGTGGTTGTGATTTTACTGGACATTCATTTCTGACTGAATTGTTGCCAGGTTGTCTGTTAAATTATGTTTCTCTAAGGAAATTATGTACCAATGTTGCTCTCACACTTTAGAACATCAGTGCTCTCACACTTTAGAACATTGCTTTAGAACCTCACTTTAGAACATGGGTTCTCTGAGTTTCTGTTCCTGTCCAAGTTTTCCAGTATATACATCTCAGCTGGAATTTTTGTGTTTTGGATGACTGTACCCTTATTTGAATGTTAGTGGTCTTGCTGTACCTGGTGGAGCCTGGCTAATGGAAGCTCTGAATTTATGCAGAACACATTTCTGGCCAGATTACTTTCCCCCTTTAGAGGTTGTCCTTATCTCATGATATGCCTGATGTTAATTGTTCTTGTCTTATATGGGCTGGAGTTTAATAGAGAGGTTCCACTGTATATAGAGGTGTCCTCATTTCAGGGGGTTGGAATAGAGGAGTTCCACTGTATACAGAGGTGTCCTCATTTCAAGGGGTTGGAATAGAGGAGTTCCATTGTATACAGGGGTGTCCTCATTTCAGGGGGTTGGAATAGAGTGGTTCCACTGTATACAGAGGTGAGGGGGTTAGAATAGAGGGGTTCCACTGTATACAGATGTTCCATCCTTTCAAGAAGTTTTAATGTGGGTTTTGACTGAGTGTCATATTGTATTCTGCAGCTGTAGAATTTCTCCAGAAACTTGCCTCAGTAGAAGAACAACACTCACAGCAACTCCATAATGTGGTCAAGGTGTTCAAGAAGAAAACTAATGATTCATTCAAGAAAGAACCGTAAGAAAATCCTCTGTCATTAATTATTAGTGAGACCCACATAGATTAGCAGGAAAACTGTTCGTAACCATGACTACATATATTAGTACATTACTCTAGGGGTTTGTGTGTATCATTGTAATAAGGTGATGCAGTGACCTGTTAATGTGCTAAACAGTGACCTCTTAGTGTGCTAAATAGTGACCTCTTGGTGTGAGATATTTTACTCTCTCTCTCCTACTCTCTCTCTCCTCCTCCCTCTCTCCCCTCCCTCCACTCCCTCTCCTTCCCACCCTTTCTCCCCTCCCTCTCTCCTCTCCTCCTTCCCACCCTCTCTCCCCTCCTCCTTCCCACCCTCTCTCCCCTCTTCCCTATAGATTAATGTATAGTACCAGCTATTTCAAAGCATGGGAAGCTCTCCTTGAAGAGAGTGACCGTCAGGCTCGTAGCTATACAGATCTATCTCAACGATTGTTGGTCTCAGTCAGCCAGCAACTCAGTGAGATCACTGCCAGAAAGAAGCACCTTATGAAGAAGGTAATATGCTTTATAGCAGGCCATCTTTGATATTTCCATAAGTCATAATAATAATTATGTATTAAAACCTCCCCAATAGGGTATTAAGTCATAGGTAGAAATTTTTTTTTTTTTCGGTGACCTTATGTTCATTTTCTATCAAAGACTGCCACATACATACAACTATTAATTCAATTTACTGGGGTTTACTGACTACATTTCCAAGGATTTACTAAGCACAATTTACTGCAATCTCTCCATCACATGGTATTTTATTCTTCTTCATAGTGGTATGCTTTTCGGGAGGTGTACATGTCTCGTATAGATAAAACCGAAGACAATGTGCAGAGACTTTTCAGAGAATATCAAGACCAGTGGTCACGCTATGCTGAAGGACTAGAAAAGGGGGAGGGGCAAGTTAAGGTGGGACTCATTGAGCATGCTCTGTTGTATAACTATGGTAACCTGTACATATATCCCTAGGCTCCACTCTATCAGCAGGTCACCTATCCCAAGGGTGACCACTATGTGCAGGTTCCACTGCATAAGCAGACTACCTCTGTATAACAGCCAACTGGTTGTGTCCCAAGGGTGACCACTATATACAGGTTTCACTCCACCTCTGTATAACAGCCAAATGGTTGTGGTGACCACTATATACAGGTTCTATTGTATAAGCTGACCACTTCCGTATAACAGCCAACTGGTTGTGTCTCAAGGGTGACCACTATATACAGGTTCCACTGTATAAACAGACCACCTCTGTATAACAGCTAACTGGTTGTGTCCCAAGGGTGACCACTATATACAGGTTCCACTGTATAAACAGACCACCTCTGTATAACAGCCAACTGGTCGTGGTGACCACTATACACAGGTTTCACTGTATAAGCAGACCACCTCTGTATAACAGCCAACTGGTCGTGGTGACCACTATACACAAGTTTCACTGTATAAGCAGACCACCTCTTTAAAAAATAGCCAACTGGCTGATTCCCAAAGATAAAACTATTTGCTTGAACAAATGACCATGTCCACAGATAAGAGGTAGTCCATTCCTCTACATTGCACAGGACACTTTAATCTGTCCCGAGGTGTCTGGAATAGAGAGGTTCCACTGCATTGCACATTCCATTAGTGTTGTATAATTATAATGTCTACAATGACACAACTGCACACACAATGATATAGTGTTATTGTATATTACTGCAGAGTTCCCTAGTGCACACACAATGATATAGTGTTATTGTATATTACTGCAGAGTTCCTTAGTGCTACACAGTTATAATGCTCACAATGACTATGTGTTGAGTCGGACTGCGTTTAATTGTCTTCACGATGAGTTCTACAATAAGCAGATTTACGACATGTTGGATGAGCTACAGGTAAGGTTTTGTTTGATTTGCCTCTATCTTTAGGGAGACCATTTTAGAGTAGAAAAATATTTTGGTAAAATCTTTGATGTGGTGTGTATGTTAGTCTAATCTTAGCAAAGCCATATGTTATCTGATTGAGATTTTGAAAGGTAAGCTTAATCTTGAAAATACAAAGCTGATAGTTTGAAAGAAAAACAAAGTATCATCTTCTTTCTTGTAAGGAAGTTGTTTAAGAATATTAGTTGGCTTATTCTTGCTTGAAAACTATGCCACACCGTGTTAAATAAACAAACCAATACCCAGTGTCTGTACCAACATACCACACTACCCCCAGTACCCAGTGTCTGTATCAACATACCACACTACCTCCAGTACCCAGTGATCTGTATCAACACACCACACTACCCCCGATACCCAGTGTCTTTACTTACCAACATACCACACTACCCCCCAGTACCCAGTGATCTGTTTCAACATACCACACCACCACCCCCAAGTACTAGGGATGAGTAAATTATGCTATTTTTTTAAACCTATTATGCTATGCTCTGATTCCTGAACTTTTACCTATTATGCTTTTTAAAATGTGCCTATTATTCCTCAATTATGCTGGCAAATGCATAGCTAACTAGCTAGCTACCTATCAGTCTGCTCTCTCTAGCCATAGACTTGTAAGTTAAATCTCAGTACCTGACTGCTCCAGTGTGTTGTTATGCAACAATATGTCTTAGAAGATGCATGTGAGGCTGGAGAGATCAGACTACTAGGTGGAACACTTAACACATAGACTATAATGTGTGGGAGTCACTGATTGGCTGAAAAAGATACTAAACAGTACACACCATTTGCCAATGAAAAAAAAAAAGCCTATTATGCCCTGAAAGGGATTATGCTCCAATGTGGCCTGTTATGCTAAAAGAATATTCGGCTTAATTTACTCATCCCTACCCAGTACCCAGTGTCTGTATCAACATACCAGACAGTTGTCATGCTAGTGTCTGTGGGAAGTAATTTATGTCTTAAAGATGATTCTGATTGAAGTTGGCAAAACTACAATAACACATGCCGGTATTTAGTTTAGGAAGCATTTATGAGCTCATGGTTTCATACAGAAGTAGGATTACCCTGGCATCACCCACTATCCCTTACCCCACCAACCTACCTACCGAATTAACATGCTTGTTTGTTTGTTGTTTTTAAAATGTCCCAAGTTGCAGGTTTATAGAAATCAGTTCAGGTCACATACCAATTGCCCTTTGACCTCATTTATTTTGCTGGTATATCACAATACTTTCTTAGTTAAGGGTTGTTTTTGGTCTCCTCATTTCTGGGGGTTGGAATATTTAATACATGGGTCTCCTCATTTCTGGGGGTTGGAATATAATACAGGGTCTCCTCATTTCTGGGGGTTGGGATATAATACAGGTCTCCTCATTTCTGGGGGTTGGAATATAATACAGGGTCTCCTCATTTCTGGGGGTTGGAATATAATACAGGGTCTCCTCATTTCTGGGGGTTTGAAATACAGGGTCTCCTCGTTTCTGGGGGTTGGGATATAATACAGAGTCTCCTAGTTTGATTCCATTGAAGAAGATTCTTGTTGATCACTAAAACTGAGATAATATACTATTGTGATCCTTCTAAGGTAGCTATTTTATACAACAAAGCTGTCTAGGCAGTTTATTTCCACTAATCTCAGTAATCATTGTAAATAGTGTGTCTTGTTTGTGAGGATAATAATGAATAAGAGTCTGTGGTCAACACTAGCTAAAATAAAATGGTAGTGAGATTAATCAGACTTCAATTGTAATAGTTATTCTCTAGAATATTATAATGATAGATGTGTGAAGACTGGCTTGAAGAACTAGCCACAATATTTAACAGTGTAATGAAATTGTGTGGCTGTTGTGTTGGCATACTGAACAGCAATATTATGTGTGCAGGCTATCCAAGAAGACTTGGTAAAAGGTTTCAGACATTGCTTAAAGAAAAGAGTAGAGATTCAACAAGAAAAGGTTAGTTTGCTTGAAAAGACAATAAACCCTTTACCAACAGAACTCTTGTGTGTTTGTTTACTAAATTATTTGTATTGTTTACCCAATTGTTTGTGAATAATTTGCTTGTTTACCCAATTACTTGTATGTAATTTGCTTGTTTACTCAATTGTTTGTGTGTTACACACAAGGTAAAGGATACTGAAGAGAATCTTGCAAGACTAATGGAAACTGTCTCTATCACGAATCCACCAGCAGATATAACTTGCTTTGTGGATGGGCAGAACGTCCAGGTGAAAACTTACCCTCCCCCCAAAGCTGAATATAGGGCCCCTGAACTCCCCCCACCTAAGATTCCTGATGCTACACCAGTTAACCTGGTAAGTTAGGATTCATCATGTATATCCATGCTCTGATATTTCTATCCCAAGACTTTCATTGCGTGTATAAGGTTGATCGAGTGTACGTGCATGTGTGCACTGTGTGTGTGCGCGCGTTGTGTATAGGTTTATGGACATGCTATAGGTGGAAGATAAGGGTGCTGTAGGCTGTATCGCACATATGTGTATGTGTAGGTTCATGGACATTGTCATAGGTGGAGGATAAGGATGCTGTACATATTATGTGTATGTGTAGGTTCATGGACATTGTTATAGGTGGAGGATAAGGGTGCTATAGATTGTATGACATTGTTATAGGTGGAGGATAAGGATGCTGTAGATTGTATTACATAATTATGTATATGTGTAGGTTCATGGACTTCATGTGTGTCCAATAACCATGATTACCTAATGGGAGGCTAGATTCCAAGTTGAAGTAGAACATCCTCCCCACAACCACAACCTTATACAAGTCAAAAGACGACTTGGATAAAAATGAATAATTTTCCCATAAACATGTATATTATAGTCATTCACATTGTTGTCCAATGCAACATGTATATAATCATTCACGTTTTTGCCCAATACGTGTGTGTGTATATATATATATATATATAGTCATTTGGGCCATATTCAAATGCAAGTAATAGCAGATCCCATTGTGTGTGTTGTTATCATTTCATCTTTAATGTCATTAGGCATTGGGTACTTAACTGTTTCATATTAATGTCATTCCCCTATTAATGTCTAATGTAATTGTGTACATGCTGTTGGTGCTCAGAGCTGTTAATGAGATCATGTTTATCCTTTCTTCTAGTCACCCCTCTCTGATGGCCTGCAGCTGGTGGATTTGACACAAGCCCCTCTCATCAATATCCAGGAAATCTACAAAAAGAAGGAGTTTGATATCACGACAGGCCTGGATCAACTCCATAAGGAATACCAGAGTGTCAAAACCCTTCTAGACAGGTGAACTGTTGACGTGTGTCTGTATTGATCTGCCTTGTTGTTGTTGTTGTGCACTGTTGCTGTTGTTAGAAAACTCTGTTTACTGCTATTGATCAAAGTATTATTGTTATCCAAAGAACTTATTGTTGTTGTTGTTGTCGTCGTTGTTGTTATTGTGTGTGTTGATCTTGTAGTTATCGTGAGAATCCCGCTCTGGGTGATCCAAATTCACTGGTAGAAGAGCTGTTGCAAATACGAAACAAAGTTCGTATCAAAGAGGCTGACTTGGCCATGGTCAAAGGGAAGGTGAGTGAAGGTAGAAGCCATGGTCAAGGGCAAGTATGTGAAATGCACTGTCTGTGTACAATGCAATCCCTCCAATGTAGGTAGCTTGCAAAGACAACCACAGGTATCCTTATTTCAAGGAGGATTGGAATGCAAACTCCTCTATTCCCACCCCCTAAAATGAGGATACCTCTGTATTAGGACACTATACTTGGATATGATAACAGCTTGTGTATTAGGAACACACCAGAATATCCCTCTCCTTAAAGTATCCAGATTATGAGGCTCCACTGTAATGGTGTTCTCTACCATACTCTGCCATCATTCCATTAGGGAGGCATTTGGAAGGAGGGAGAGAGAAGGGAGAGGGAGCATATGAGGAAGGGGGAGGGAAAGGGGGAGGAGGAAGGGGAGAGGGGAGCATATTTAGTTTAAGTACGTACTATAATATAAAACAATGCATAATTTTTTTTCCTGTGCCAACTTCCTAGTGTGGGGCTTGTTCTGTTTCTCCCAAATTATCATTTCTCTACTATAGATCTCGGCATTTTCTCACCTGACCTCAAATGGTGCTGTCTCTGTTGCCTCTTCACCTGATGGTGACATGACATATGATCTCTTGGAGAACTGTGAGACTTCACCCAGTCTGATAAACCGGCCGCTCAAGACTAGTAATGTCCTGGTGGTGGGGCGGAGTCATGACTTTGTGGAGGACGAGAGGAAAATCAGAATACCTGTATTTTGTTCTTATTGTGATGGCATGCTACAACGTGAGTTGGTGTTTCAGTTGTGTGCCATATGTATAGTTAGTTTCATAAAGTGGTCTCACTGTAATAGAGGTGTCCACCTTATACAGTGATTAAGACATCTCACTGTAATAGAGGTGTCCACTTTATACAGTGACCTCTATAGACAGGTCTTACTGTGATAAGGTGTATGTATAGAGGTTACAGACTCTACAGTTAACTCCATAGACTGGTCTCACATCCAATACCGATATTATTATTATTATTATTATTATTATTATTATTATTATTATTATTATTATTGTAGCCCCACTTTCTCGAGGTGTGAAGTGTAAAATCTGTAAAGTAACTGTCCACACCAAGTGTCAGTGTTATATCCCTTACTGCGCTGGGGTAAGTAGAGACTGGGGTAAGTAGAGACTGGGGTAAGTAGAGACTGGGGTAAGTAGAGACTGGGGTAAGTAGAGACTGGGGTAAGTAGAGACTGGGGTAAGTAGAGACTGGGGTAAGTAGAGACTGGGGTAAGTAGAGACTGGGGTAAGTAGAGACTGGGGTAAGTAGAGACTGGGGTAAGTAGAGACTGGGGTAAGTAGAGACTGGGGTAAGTAGAGACTGGGGTAAGTAGAGACGCTGGGGTAAGTAGAGACACGGTGCCACAAGCTCTGGGATAAGTAGGCATGGCAGAATAAGTAGGCGTGGTGGGATAAGTAGGTGTGGTGGAGCAAGTAGACATGGTATCACAGTTTCCTCTGGTGTGGATAAAATTCTCTCTCTGTGGCTATATCAATGGATGTTCTTCCAGTTGGTATAAATATACTGGACTTCACTAGTCCCTTGAAGCTATGGTCTTTGGTGATGTCTGCATTAAGCAACTAGACATCAATAAATCCCAGTATCATGCAGTGTTTCAGCAAGAAATATTATACTTAGATACAATGCTGCTTTGGCCATGTCTACATTTAAATTTTGATGTAATAGCAGCAGGTAAAAGGACACATTAGGAAGGGGTCTTCCTAAATGATGCATGTTGTATCTAATAATAATTATAATAAATGAAATAATTGGGACAGAGCATGAGGAAAGCCTCATAGCTTCATACTGAGTAAAATGCTGGACTAAACCACACTAACAATGGAAGTTATTATTATCCTACTCTCAACATGTAGCCGCCGCCACCCAAGTCGAGTAAAGGAAGCAATAACAGTAGTTTACAACAACCCAAACCAGTTCAGTCTAAAGGATCTCCAAAATTCAGTAAGTTTTTATCTCTGGAAATTTTTAATGTTGAAATCTCATCCTTTTCTTCAGTGCCAAAAGTACAGAAGCGTTTCTCATGGATGATGAGGAGAAATGCAGCATCTTCAGAATCATTAGGAGGTGCGTCCTTGTGCAAATGCCATGTTCTTTTATCTTGTGTGGGTTTGGGTGTTTGTAGTATAGAAACCATGGCTTAAATCAACTGCCATGGCCAGTCACCTTTTTTATCATCACTTTAAGCAAAATAATTCAATTGGTTATACTACTCAGATCATGTTACACTAGTCAACTTATTTGGTAAAGGGTTTCCACGTGCTGGCTGATAATAATTATGTAATATTGGTAAAGGGTTGTCATGTGTTGACTGAAGTATAGTTGGTGGGAGTCTGGTGGTTTTATTAATTTTTTCTCCTCTATAGATGTGGAAGATGAAACACTTGGAGGTTTGTATGAGGCCCCTCCCAAACCTCCTCCGAAACCTAGTAGTTCGCATAGAACAAGTTCCCCTGCACATGTACCCCAACGTAAGTCCATGTTTATATTAACAGCAGCTTCTATAACTAATCACATTATCACTCTCAACACAAGTCTGATCAACTCCATGACTATGTAGACTTTGACTGCAATCTTATGACCAGTCACGAAGTGAAGGGATGTATCGCATGTTGCATGTTTCTTCATATTCCATAATATGGTATACATTGGCACTAACCCATGTGGCTAGTTGTGCAGGTCCACATATGTACCTTGAGAGTAACTTGGTCCTATGATTTGAGGACTACCCATGGGCTACAGTTATGTCTACAATGGAACATTTTTGAGCACTTCTTGTTTAAAAGTTGGGGCTAGCTGATTACAGAGTAAATCTTATACCTAGTGTAAGGCATGTGTCCAGGATATGCTGAATTCTAAATACAATGTGTTCTATGATTTTGTGCTTGTATAAATAACTTATTGTATACTGTCTTTTGTTGTTTCAGCCCCTCCAAGAGGTGAATCATTAGATCCGAGACAGGTACGTATTCTCTTAAAAGCATAGTGGGTAGTCCCTATGCGTATGGGTTGGGGTGTGGAGGGTGGTGGTGGTGGGGGGTGAGGTGGAGATTAAATAATGTTTAATGTGGACTGAAACTTATCTCCTTGCAAAAAAATATAGAGCAAAAAATTTTACTGTATACTTGTCCTGCACTTGTCCAGAACAGGTGCAGGTACTTTTGATTACTGCTTAAAGAATAGTTACAAAACATGCAGTTTAATGTTGTCCCCAGACCCTCCCCTAGCACAAAAAGGAGAGGTCTGGAAGAATTAAACAGGAATTGGCAAAAGAGCTGACCAGTTAGATATCATGAAAGTACCGTATAGCGAGAAATTTTCGAGGGGAAATATCTTCATGGTTTTCAATAATCAAATTTATTTGTGGAAAAAAATTTGTGGTTTACAGATCGGTGCCGTCTCAGTTAAACCGTAAAATTAAAAGTTCATGGGTAAAACATTCACGGTTTTATTCGAACCACAAAAACCACAAAGATATTTCCCCTCGAAAATTCCCCGCTATATGGTATGTCCTATTGTTGGACTGTTGGAGAACTGACAAGCAAGGCTCATGCCCTTCCTGTGATAACTTAGTTTAAATGACACACTAATACCTCAGATCACTAGACAAATATGAATAAAATGTACTGAGTCAATAGTCCTCGTGTCAGAACTAGAATTAACTCACTGTCCACCTACCTTAGTCAGAGTCTTTACCCAGTGGTGGTACACCTAAGACACCCATGTGCTGCTGCCTGATTGGTCAGCTCAATAAGTAGCTGGAGTAAGCTTTATTCCTGTGTGTGTGTGGGAGGGGGAGGAGGTCTGAGGATGAGACTAGAGGGGAGCTTTCCATTAAGGTGTAAATATACTGCAGTTTAAGAGAAGTATGTGGCCTATTTTAGGCAGCTAGCAGTAAGTAGAATGAGATAAATTGCTATGGTATACCACAACCTCAAAGTCATAATTATGTCTAAATGCTGCACAATGGAGTTATAAGACCCACTATCAATTCCTGCTTTGTACATTATATTTTAACTTCTTTCCTTTCTCAGAGTGTTATAGAAGAAGCTATTAGTCATCACAGTTTTGATGACAGTTTGGAGTTGGTAGACACCTGCAGCTATTGTGTGGCTCTCTATGATTACAATAAAGTTAATCCTAATGATGTCCAGCTTAGGTGAGTCCAGTAGTGATTGAATAGGTAATATAATTATACATCTGTTGTTGGCTTCAAGAGTTTGGCCTAAGTGTTAATTAGCTAACTGCTATACTTACTTCTCTATGAGGTGTCTCATAGTTACTATGTGACTATTGAAAGAGTTGCTTATACAGATATATGTCACATATCTGTCACATATCTGTCTCAGTTCATCCTACAAAATTGAGTTACTCTCTTATGCTGTGTAGTAGCTGCCTCTTGAACATAACCATCTCTTATTTTTATGACTCATGGAGTAAAACCTGTGTTATGATTAGTGGTTGGTTACCTTTGGAAGATACAGAGATAGAGATGGTCTGCTTATAGCCATGCTAGTTAGCTATTACACAACACTAACCTGCTTATAATAATGGTGGAACAGTATGTGGCAGTCATCCTTGTTATTCACTAATAAATTATACTGTACTATAGTTGTCACCAGAAACATAACCAGTCTCCATTTTGATACAAAGTGCTGTTACCATTGACTACAATGTTTATTTCCTTAGAGCTGGAGAAGTGGTTGAACTTATCAACACATATAGTGAGGACTGGTGGAAGGGAAGTGTATCGGGAAGAAAAGGCTATTTCCCTGCTTCTTATGTTCAGGTACTTGCTTTTTTAATTATGGACCTTACATTGTAGTGGTATAATATGAACTTTGAAACTTAACCTTTGACCTGTTTCCATATAGCTTGTGTCTCATGGAGATATTGTGATGAGAGCCATCTATGACTTTAATCCTTCTTCTTTTGAAGAGATGGCACTAGAGGAAGGTCAAGTAAGTCTTGATTATGACTTTAACTCTTTAGGAAAGAGTACAAAGTGTTCCAACTCCTTAAAATGAGGGCATCCATATAGGATACTAAAAGATATGCCCACTTGTGTATAGAACTTCACCCCGGGAAATGAGGCCACCCCTCTAATCAGGACACTTTAATATGTCCCAAGTGTCTAGAATAGAGAGATTTCACTGTACTTTCCAAAGTTGACTGAAACATTTCTACAGCTAAAATTATCCACTGACCTTATTGTTTAACCTCCATTCCCTCTCTTGTTGCAGATAGTGGTGATGACCCGAGATGATGGAGATGGTTGGTTGTTGGGCAAATCTGGGGAGAGTGAGGGACTGTTTCCAGAAAACTACACAGAAAGGGTGTGTGAAGTGTAATTATTAACATTTTCAACAAAACAGTCTCATCACTCATCTACTTTAAGTAGCTACCAATCATTATTGATTACTGGTTGATTTTGTTTTTTTTTTTTGTTTTTTTTTGTTGTTGTTTTGTTGACATTTGCAGTAGTTAATGGTTTACCTGAAGTCATTAAAGTCATTATAATCTGTTTTGGTTGATTCATTATTGCAAGATAGCTGGCATTTGTAATGTCAAAGCAAAGAGTGTGAGCTGAAGTGCCCAGTGCTGCTGGTGGGCAATCAATCTCAGTCAAGGGACATTGTAGTTAGAGAACTTATAATATAGGATAATTACATAGTGTTTTATGGTCAATCTCAGATACTTATTGTAGATGTTCACACGCAATACACCAAGGCATTCATTTATGATATAGCTACATGTAATATGAGCTGTGGAATATCTGCAGCTAATGATTAATAATTAGTGTGTGGATTTTTAAGCCAGCTTGTGGATTGGGTTGAAGGCATTGGAATTTAACTCTAAACTAATGAGTGATGTCTACAGTGGAACCTCCAAAGAAAGGAGCCCCACCCCTGTTGTCCTTCATCAGGGGAAGAGGCAAAAAAGAGTCACATTGTACTTCTCTCTTGATGTAACATCAGCATAGTTAGCTATATACTTTAAGGGTAAAAAAAAGTTTTTTTTTTTTTTTTTTTTTTTTTTAATGACACCAAAACCTTCCTTGGTTGGTGCTTAAACACTGTAATGAATATTATTTGTTCACACTTTACTATGGCCACAAAACAGGCACTAAATTAAAAATGCACCTTAAAATTTACTTCCTGTTTTGGGCGGACCTATTGATGACCTAGATGTGGGGAGTCAAATGTGGTGCAGTGTGGTTGTAGTTGTAGTTGTAGATGTAGTGGTGACTGTATATTGCAACAATGGAAAGGTATATATGTATAATTATTGTGTTGCATTTGGATGTTGTATATTATAATCAAAATAAGAAGGGTGTCCTCTTCAAGTTTCCAGTAGATATAGCAAGCTTAGAAGAGCTTAATTGAGTACAGAGAACAAGGAATAAGTGTAAAGGTCCCAGTGAACATTCAGCCCTATGTAGTATGCTTTGAGCAAACATCAGTCCTATCCAAAAAGAAAATGATCAAACCCGATGCCATGCTCACCATTTTTTCACGGCCAGTACCTACTACTAGTGCAAAACTAAAGCAGCTGTGCAGGTCAGTTGCTTAAATAAAAGAGTGTGCCAGGGTAATTTACAGTAACTACTAAACCTACACAGCTATTTTAAATTTAAGTATTAGCTGAGATTGGCTCAGCTGAGGTCACCAGGCATTACCATAGATTCCTGTAGTATTGTTGGCTAATTATAGTGTTATAGTGTACATAGACCAAAATGCTTGAGTTGTTAGGCACTGTTCTGGTATTTAATTTGGATTAACCCTGTGCACACTGAATGGGGGGGGGGGGGGGTTGGTGGGTGGTGGAGTGGCTGGCCCCTCCAAAAATTGAGTTAGTAATGCTCTACCCAGAGTATACCAACATAGCTACTAGCTAACAGACCTAGACCAGTAGTACTTGCCAGTGAACATGCTCCACTATGCAGTATATGACAGGGCACATTATCCTGTTGAAAGATCCAAGTTTCAAGTAGTGACAATTATAGGGATCATATGGTTCCCAAGCAAATCAATGTCCATTAAGCATACTTTCAACCAGTCTTCGGATGTCCAATATCAGTGCTCCTTTGCAAAATTTAATTGAGCTTATCTGTGTGCAGAAGACAAGTAAGACTTCTTCCTAGGCTTACAACCTAAAAGCCCAGCCTCTCTTAGCCTCCTCTGGATTGTAGAATTAGATTCCATACTCTTCTTTTACTTCAGTCTTGATCTCAGGAGCTGTTTTGATTTGATTTGCTTTTCCTCACAATCAGTCTGTCTTTGTGGCAAGTTGTTTTTCTTTCTTTTATCTACCACTAAATCTCTAACAACTTGTTCAATCTTTGCACATACCCTTTTGGTTACAACCAATTCTAATGACAATGTGTCTCTGATTCTACAACAAATTCTAATGACATTCTTCAGACAGTACCATATTTCCTGAAATTTTCGTTTATTAATAATTCATTTTCATGTTGTTTTAATTTCGGAAGAGCCTAGTGAGCTTAGCATGCTGCCCTCTGCATCTCCAATTATTCAACTTTTTAAATTTTGTAATAAAAGTGACATCTGAAATTAAAACGACAAAAATTTCAGCAAATACGGTATTCTTGTTTGCCATAGGGGCATAAGGGGGATAAAAACATTCAAAAATTGTTTATTATAAGTAGTACTAGTAGTGCAGTTCATTCAAACAAGTTTAACATGTCCATTATAATATTGCATTACCTACAAGACATGTACAATGATACATGCAGTAAACATATAAAAATTACTTGTTGTTACTGAGAAGTACATCCTTCAATTACAACCAAATAATATCACACACTTAGTAACCCTTTAAGTACATCCAAGGGAATTTAGGCAAGGTATCAATTTTTGCCCTGAAATGACTAAAAATAATATGGATAGTTTGTTCCAATTTAGATTTGGCTCTTTGAGCACTTCTTTTTGACTGCCAGTGTATAATATTCAATTTTTGAAACACTTATTACTTTAAATTAGCTTCAGAATTGATCTCAGAGCTTCATTTTTTCACAATTTGACACTATTGTTTGATTAAGCATGAGATATTTGAAAGTAATTTCATAAAATAGTCTTAATTATAAAAAAATCAGCAATAAGCAGAAAAATCCACAGAACTCTACTATTTGGCCTTGATCCACCCACAGACAATTTTCTGCCCTAAAATCCACAGATTATTGGACATGAACCTGGTAACACAGGACACCCCTAATTGAACAAGTGCCATGTTTAACTATGGTGCTACTGGCCATGGCCTTGCCCCCCCAAATGTTCAAATAGTTACTACTCCACTGCTGTGTTATAGCTCCCTAGTTTAACAAAGGTGTAGCAACTAACACAGCATAATTTATCTTTTAGCAGTCAGGCATTCATGTTCTAATGGCAAAGAAACTACATTCTGTTCTTCTAATACCTCCATATATATTCATGCTCTATTAATTTTCTCCCCTGCTGTTGTGTTTCATCTAGTGTATAGCTATATTAACTCACAAGCAGGGAGAGGGCATGCATTATAGATCCAAGGAACCTTCAACCTGAAGTGAGTATAAAAACACAAATTCCTCATTTTCAGGACAAGCACTGGCTAATGAATTAACTGACAATGACAAACTTATTGTTTTTATTGCCTGCTTTGAGGAATATGAACTGTTTGGACAACTCTTTAAGCCTCTAGACAGTATTATCTCGAAGCAATAATAGTTCAATCTCCCTATGCTTACATAAATTGAATAAATTTCAGTATAATTTATAAGTGTATATCCCATCATGGTTAATTGGAGGCTCTGAGATGGCAAAAGGTTGAGTGTAGATGAGGAATTTACAACTAAAATTTGTCACTACAACAATGGTTTGGTTATTGAGTTGGCTACACTGATAGCAGATGGTTAAGCATGCAAGACTCAGGAATGTGGGGGTATGGCAACAATTGAGTAGTTAGGCACTGTTAAATTTATGTCAAAGTTCTGGTATACAAAGGGTTATAATCAATTTCTGTGTTATTCTGACAGATATTGCTACTGTTATAGCTCCCTAGTTTAGCAGAGATGGTAGCAATTAACACAGCATAGTTTATCTTTTAGCAGTCAGGCACCACTGTTTCATGCTCTAATGGCACATTCTGTCCTTCAAATACCTCCAATTCCATCGGTGCTGGAAGTGGGGTGGGGGGGCCATGGGGGCACGTGCCCCTCCCCTCCCCCCACCCATCCACCCCAAGATTTTTTTAAAGAAGAAGGGAAACGGGGCACCAGGTCCTGAGCTTCTGATTGTTCATTACACTTGCACATTGTTATATTTTGGGCTCCTTCTCCATGTAACATTACATCATTGTCAACTGTACTATTGCTATGGGCTAGGGTACAAAATTGATAATCTGAATGATGCAATCTCTACTGTTACATGGAGAAAGAGCCACATTTTGATTTAACTCTTTAAAAAACTTACCTCTCTATTCTTTCTTTCAGTCATCATTTCAAAAGCAGTCTACCCCTTAACATAATAGACCTATTAACACCTTAATAACATAGACTGTTCCATAATTAGTAAAGCAAGGGTTAAACCACAATGACATCACTAGTGATGATAATGCCATGTGTTGTGGGTCAGCACAGCACATTTGTGGGTGGTGGATTGAAAAAAGCTCATAAATGCCTTAAGAGGCGTGCAAAGTATAATTCCCACAAGGAGTCCATCTTGAAAACACAACTACTGAAAGTGACTGCTCAACTTAGTAACCAATTAGCTAAACAAAGATCAGCAAATGCATTGTTGAGTGCTCTTAATTAAGTTCTCATCCCTAAGGTATTTCTTTTAGTATAAACATTGAAAGCAGCAAGATAAGTCTATCAGCTCTTACACATACGTATTTACACTGATCAATATGACCTTAAGGAGTCATCATTGTCTGAAATGGATTCAAATCCTATTTACACTGATCAATATGACTTTAAGGAGTCATTATTTTCTGCAATGGATAAAATAAAGGTAGCTAGAAATGAAGTATATAGTAATTGAGAAGTTGTGACTGGCTGGAAAGATACTTATCATATCGCTGTGGCAAGAGCTAGAGTTATTTTATCGCATTATTATTGGGACCTTCAATGGTCTTGTGAATGAATCATGCTGCATTAGTAACTTACCACACATTTAATAATTATTAATTATTATAGGAAACCCAGGAGATTGTAGAAAATGAACATGCTGAGCAATAGAGATGGGAAGAACTTACTTTGATATTGTATTATTATGTTGTAGCTAGCTAGCCATTTTGTAACTTACACTTATTAGCTATTATTTTTGTCATCATTTTTAGCTATTATTTCTAGATGTGTTATAGCTAACTTTTATCAGATCTCATATCACATTTAGTTAAACACAGCTTACCAACTTTAAACTTTTTAGCTAGATAGTATACCAGTGAAAAATGGATGTATAATAGCTATTTCTAATTCTGTAGTAACTAACACAACAGTGAAATGCATAATAATATAGTTAAGTTCTCATGTTTTCTTCCTCCATAGCTATTAACAAACAACATATACGTATGTTTACTAGGTGAAAATGAGGGATGTCCAGCAGACCACATGTAGTGAAACAGTATTACCAGATTCAGTAGATGCAAATTCCCTACCCTCAAGAAAAAAATTTCCCTAAATGAATAGATTTCCCCCCTAATTGGAGTGGGTATTTAGTAACATTGCAACAAATCTAATCATCATCACTGCTTGAAAATGAGCTGTCAAGATGCACTCTTGCATTAATAGCCTTGCACATGTCTGAATCAGGAAAATGCACCAAATTGTACACAAAGTAGACCAGACTGCACATGACCAGACCAGACATGCCATGTTCAGAATTAAAAAAAAAAAAAAAAAAAAAAAAAAAATTCCTGACTAAGTGAAATATTTCCCTGGTCCTAAACACCACCAAAATTCGACAATTCCCTGAATCTGGTAACACTGAGCGAAAATCAAACTTGATTAAATTCCTTTAAAACTGGTGCAGTGTCTTTCCTTTTCACTGTGCAAAGGAGTCGCGCGCGCCAGACTAGAAATATTCTTTTCCCAGCCCTGGTGGGCACGGTTTTCCCTGAAGAACCTACGTCAACGATATACGTAACTCCGAGCGCAAGTGCTGGTGTTTCCCATTTCCTTTTACGACTATAATAATAGCCAACTTTTATTAACCTGTAGGTTTATGCCGATAAGTAAAGTATACAGTTATGGGATCATTACTTATCGTTTTGCTGTTATGTTCCTTCATCGGACTCTGCTATTGTCAAGGTATGTAGCTAGTTCTAACAAGGTTAAAACACTGATTAATGCTAAATAATGGGTTCCATCTATGGTTTTAGATTTGGAGGGGGGTCGCTGGAGGTATTGTGTGTAATAAGTGCATGGCTATTGCAAATGCAACAGCTAGGTGCTTTTTCAGATAGAACCCATGCATAAAATATGAATGTTATAACTGTCATGTGTTACAAATATACAAAAATTAATTTATAACCACATTGGTAGCACTATGTGCTCCAAATAGCTAGTGTAAAAACTGCTAGTGTAAAAACTGCTAGATAGTGTAAAAACTTTGGGGGGGGGGGGGAGTTGTGGGAAGTTCCTCTTGCTGAGTAGAAAAGTAGCTATATTATGCTATATAAGTGTGGTATATTTACCGGTATTAAATATTTAATTATTGTGATCACATTTTTATCATTATCAGTTGTGTATAAATAGCTAGTGATTGTTTTGTGCAATAGAGACATTGAGAGATATAGAATGTTCTAAGAGTGTTGAGTTAGTTTCTCCTTCGTTCAGTCTTACCACGACCTACATAGTAAACAGCGTGTACTTAGTCTATCATCAAGATACGACATTATTGGCGACGAGACGGGATGACTGAAGACGGAGGAGCACCTACTGCAGCTGCACCAGTGGTGATGGGGACCCTGGGCAGAGTTGAAGAATACGAGCACCACAAAGAGGACTGGCCGCAATATGTAGAGAGACTTAGCCATTTTTTCAAAGCCAATGCCATTACGACGCTGGAGAGGAACGATCTGTCTTTTTGGCAGTGGTTGGTGCAACTACCTATAAGGTGCTGCGAGACCTTGTCGCTCCGAGCAAACCTGGTGATATACCTTTCGAGGAGCTAGTGCAAAAGTTGGAAGAACACTTTAGCCCCAAGCCATCCGAGATAGTCGAACGATTTCGTTTTCATACAAGGACTAGGAAGCCAGGCGAGTCGGTTGCAAATTTTATTGCTTCTCTTTGTGCTCTATCAGAACATTGTAACTTCGGGACAGTTCTGGAAGATATGCTCAGAGACAGATTGGTCTGTGGGGTGAACGATGACACTACTCAGAAACGACTGCTAGCTGAGCCGAACCTGACTTACAAAAGAGCTGTAGAAATCGCTAGAGGACTGGAGACTGCTGATAAGAACATAAAGCTACTGAGAAACGGTGGCAAGAAGGACCATGGTGGAGTTACTAGTGGAGATGCTAATTTGCATAGAGTTACAGCATCACTTACCTGTTATCGTTGTGGGAAAGCTGGGCACACTGCTCCCAAGTGTAAAGTCACTAAAGACATTGTATGCCGAAAGTGTGGAAAAACAGGACACATGCAGAGGGCTTGCCTTAGCCAGAAGGGAACTGGGCCTAAAAAACAGTTGGGTTTGACCAGATCAAAACCAGTCTGGCATATGGAAGATGAAGAAGAAGGCAGTACAACATTGCTACATGTTAGATCTGAATCAGCTGTGCCCCCTCTGCAGGTACCTTTACTATTGGATGGTTGTGAGGTCACTATGGAGCTGGACACTGGTGCCACTATGACCCTTATGTCTGAAGACACCTTTAGGATTCTATGGCCAGGGAGGAGCTTAGATAAGTGTAAGGTGAGGCTTTGTTCCTATTCAAAGCAACCCATACCTGTGATGGGCAAGTGTAATGTAAACATCACCTACAAGGATCAACAAGGTGTTAACTTACCACTAATTATTGTAAAAGGGCCAGGACCAAGCCTCCTAGGAAGAAATTGGTTGAGCCAAATTAGACTTGATTGGAAGGAGATCCATCAAGTGAACACAGATTCCTTACAGAGTGACATAGCTCTGTGTTTGAAGAAGGTTTGGGTACTTTGCATGGTTTTAAAGCAAAAATTCATGTTGATTCTACTGCTAAGCCAGTCTTTTGCAGAGCCAGAACAGTGCCATACGCCTTTCGAAACCAAGTGGAAGCCGAACTAAAACGTTTACAAGAAGAAGGTACACTTGAACCAGTAGAAACAGCTGAATGGGCTGCACCTATTGTACCAGTTCTGAAACAGGACAAATCAAGTGTGAGAATCTGTGGAGATTTTCGTGTAACTGTCAACCCTGTGTCTAAATTGGATGCTTATCCTATCCCCAAGGTGGAAGATATTTTTGCTACTCTCTCAAAAGGGAAATTCTTTAGTAAACTGGATCTGAAGCAGGCATACCAACAATTGCCATTGGATGATGACTCAAAGCAATATGTTGTAGTGAACACCCATAAAGGCTTGTTTCGCTACATAAGGTTACCATTTGGAATCTCTTCTGCTCCTGGGATATTTCAGCGAGTTATTGAATCTGTATTACAAGGAATACCAGGAGTTGCAGTCTATTTGGATGATATACTGGTAGCGGGCCATACAGAGGATGAACATTTGAAGTCCTTGAATCTGGTTCTGGAGTGTTTAGCCAGAGCAGGTCTACGAGTTAAGAGAGAGAAATGTGAATTTATGAGACCCTCAGTGTCATATTTGGGACACAGAATCGATGAAACTGGACTACATCCATTACAAGATAAGATTCAAGCTATACAGAATGCCCCAACACCTAAAACTATTCAACAACTCAAATCATATTTGGGACTGCTAACATACTATGGTAAATTTTTGCCTAATTTATCTTCTCTTTTATCTCCTCTCTACAGGTTACTCCGCAAGGACACTCCTTGGAAATGGGACAAAGAGAAGGAGGAAGTTTTCAATAAATCAAAAAACTTGCTCACAGCTACAAAATTTTTGGCCCACTTTGACTCATCATTACCTCTCACCCTTGCCTGTGATGCATCTGCTCATGGTATTGGAGCAGTCCTGGCACATAAAATGCCAGATGGAACAGAAAGACCAATTGGCTATGCATCTCGGACACTCACAAAACCAGAACAGAATTACTCACAACTAGAAAAAGAAGGTTTATCATGTATATTCGGAATTAAAAAGTTCCATGTCTATTTATTTGGACATCCTTTTGAGCTGGTTACTGATCACAAACCACTACTAGGATTGTTGAAGGAAGGACGTTCTACCTCACCACAAGCATCTGCTAGGATAAAACGATGGTCACTCTTTCTATCCTCATACGAGTACAAGTTAGTATTCAGGAATACTGAGTCACATGCAAATGCTGATGCTCTTAGTCGTTTACCACTGTTGGAAGAGCCAGCCGAATCAGACACACCTCCAGAAATTGTACTACTGGTAGAACACTTGGAAGACTCACTTGTTACTGCTGCTGACATCCGGACATGGACCAGGAAGGATCCTAACCTTTCCAAAGTCTTGCAATACATAATGCAAGGTTGGCCTAGCCACAGTGATCCAGATTTAAACACCTTTGCCGCAAAGAAGCCAGAATTGTCAGCTTACGAAGGTTGCATTCTCTGGGGATCCAGAGTTGTTGTTCCAAAGCCAGGTAGAGAGGCCGTGTTACGGGAACTTCATGAAGGACACCCTGGGATTTGCAAAATGAAAGCCTTGGCACGCATGTACGTTTGGTGGCCAGGGATGGATTCAGATATAGAGAAGTCAGTTCGCACCTGTAATGCTTGTCAAGAAGTCCAATCCTCACCTCCTGCCGCACCCCTTAATCCATGGAAATGGCCAACGAGGCCATGGGCTCGATTACATCTTGATTATGCAGGACCATTTGAGAACAGAATGTTTCTAATATTAATTGATGCTCATTCCAAGTGGATCGAAGCTGTCTGTACCAAGAGAGCTACTTCAACTGCAGTCATTGAAGAGTTAAGGACAATGTTTGCCAGATTTGGTATACCAGAGACCATTGTTACGGATAATGGGACAAGTTTCGTAAGTCAAGAATTTGAATCATTTCTTAGGTGTAATGGAATCAAGCATTATACCTCAGCCCCTTATCACCCAGCCTCTAACGGCCTAGCCGAACGTGCCGTACAAATTGTGAAAGGTCTAAAGAAAGTGACTTCTGGTGATATTCAAACACGATTGGCAAAATCACTTTTTAACTACAGGATGACACCACAGAATACCACAGGTGTTTCACCTGCAGAATTGCTATTGGGGAGGAGGCCAAGAACAAGACTTGATCTAATAAAACCTAATACAGCTGACAGAGTTGAAAGGAAACAGCTGGAACAAAAAGCAAGATATGATAGGAGTGCTAAGTATCGAGTTTTCAAGGTTGGTGACTGTGTTTTTGTTAAAAATTATGGCCGTGATAGACAACAATGGTTACAAGGGACTATCACAAAGGTGACAGGTCCAGTGTCATTTGTAGTGAAACTACAGAAAGGTGGTTACAGACGTTGCCATCAGGATCAGTTACGAGCAAGCTCAATCATCACTGATGAAGATTCAGTATCTACAGGAAATCCTGTAAATGAAGATTTAGCTATGCCACTACCCACTTCTACTGAGGAATCAGTACCATCTACTAACAATTCTGATCAGAATGACCAGGATGATGTACCTACCAATCCAAGCATTAGTAATGGTTTAACACACCAAGATACTACTATCACACCACCTGATACTCCTATACCTCGTGCATCGAACACTCGTACATATCCTACTCGAAACCGATATCCACCAAGTAGGTATGAACCAACATGGTAGCTATCAATCTTTTGTGTTGTTATTATTATTGTCTTTGTTGTGTGCATCTTATGATTCATGTGTGTCTTAGTTAGCTATGTGTGAACTCTCTATGGGGAGAGGAATGTGGTATATTTACCGGTATTAAATATTTAATTATTGTGATCACGTTTTTATCATTATCAGTTGTGTATAAATAGCTAGTGATCGTTTTGTGCAATAGAGACATTGAGAGATATAGAATGTTCTAAGAGTGTTGAGTTAGTTTCTCCTTCGTTCAGTCTTACCACGACCTACATAGTAAACAGCGTGTACTTAGTCTATCATCAAGATACGACAATAAGTAAAGCCAAAAAAGGTGATATAGGGATGACTGCTGAACTTGAACTGCATTTGTGCTACACAATCCTAAGTCACTGTGTAGATACATCATAACAGACTAGCTAACATGAAATCCTAAAGTCACTAGCTAAAGTGCAGGTGAATGAGGGTAGTGACTTTGGGATGATATTTCTTTCATGTAGCTACCTATAGTAGCAGTTAGCTAGTCTGTTAATGTATCTACAAGGATGATTATGTATATAGCATGCATGCAGTTCAAGTACAGCAGTTCAAGTACAGCAGTCATCCCTACATCACTTTTTGGCTTTACTTGTTTAGGAACTTTTTAGTTACCTACCTACACTTAAATTAACATGTGAATCAGTTTACTCTTGCCATGCCTTGATGTATTATATAATTTATATTATAACATTAATTTTTGAGAAGTCCAAAAAAATTCAAGTGCAGCAGCCTACAGGTCTCTTGGCACACCGCTGCTGAGACCAGCTGATGTATGCGGGTTAGTGGCAAAACAATGGTGTTTTCTTTCGAAGGCCAGTAAAGAATCAGCCAGAAAAGCTGCTTTTTTCATGAAGCCGCTACATAGATACCGATGATGCACTAAGGCATCATAGGGCAACAACGTGGTAGATAAATTATTGCATCATGTTGGAGTAAAGGCCGTGAACAAAAGAAGTTTTATATGAAGAAACAGACGAAATCCCATTTTCTGCACTTGATAATGAGTTTTGCTGCTAAAGTTGAAGCAGGTAATTGTCTTGCCCTAGGGCTTGCTGGGGAGTGTTCTCGAGGCCAGGTAGTAGCACAATTTGTAGAAAAAAGGAGTATTGAGCGATGTCATTCCTACAATAAGAAAGCTATAGCTATACTATACTCAATGTAATTCAAGTGCCACCATAATTTAAGCGACAGCCACATCTTATTAGCTGTTAGTAAAGTGTCACACCTTTTCCTTTTAGGTAGTGCTTAAATAATTACAACCCAAGTGAAAGCTCTCCAGGTACATGACCAACAACCTGCTGTGTTGCCAGGTTCATGGATTTATTCACAATCTGTGAATTTTTGGGGTAGAAAATGGATCAAGGCCAAAAGTAGAGTTCTGTGGATTTTTCTGATTTTGTCTATCATTTATGAAATTTCTTTCCAATTAATAGTGCCCCTCTATCAACACTCAATCAAACAATCATTCATAATAACGGCTTTTGTCAAAGTTTTAGTTTCTGAAGCTTTATATGGGAGGGAGCACATTCCCCTCCCACATTCCCTCCCTTATGCAGTGGCCTTTGGCCACACAATCATCAAATCCTGAACCTGGTCATTGTTAATCACGATCACAGCTTATTGGTCTTCACTGCTTCCATCATAGGCGGTGGAATAGGGGGGGCATTGCCCCCCCCTGCCTAGTAGCTATTTCAACTGTGAAACCATAATGAAAAGTGCCACATGCACAGCATTTGCTAATCAAATAGCTAGCTATAATGGCAACACTACCTTACTGAGTTCAGAGCCTCCAACCACAGATTTAATTTATCAGTATTTTTATGGATTTACACCTTACACCACCTATAAATACCCGACTGGAAATTATAATAACTGGGAGCATAGCAAGATTAAACTAGCTAGTTAACAGCTGTGAAATAACACCTCTAGAGGCTTAAAGAGTTGTCTAAACAGTTCACAGGTGATAAAAACACTAAGTTTGTTTATTGTAAGTTAATTCATGATGTTTGTTACCTGGTGCATTGTTAATAGCTAGCTTGTTCCAGTGTCTCCTATCAAACGCTATGATAGCTAAAGACTCTCCTCTCAATTCTAGCTCACAGTCTAGTCTATTTTTTATCATTAATCACAAAGATACCTGCACACATAGGTGTGTAGGTGTGTGTCTTATAACAATAAATTAATATGATTAAGAATGATGCATGTCATGAAACTAGATGGCTAGGAATTTGCTACAAAAGTGAACAATTTCAAGTTGGAGGCTCTGTGAATGTCTAAAAGAAGTCGTAATGAGGAGAAAGACCTCCCTAGGAGTTACATAAGCTTGACCTAAAAGAAGTTGCCTCTGTTTTTATATCAGCTAGTTAATGAAGTTGCCTCTGTTTTTATATCAGCTAGTTAATGAAGTTGCCTCTGTTTTTATATCAGCTAGTTAATGAAAGAAGAAAATCTAATTATTTAACTGGCTAGCTACCTAAAAAGTATAATACTCACACATTACTCCCTCCCCCCCAAAACAAAAATGCTTCCTCTGCCTATGTTCCATGCTCTTGTTGTTTTGAGTATACAGCATTCTGCACTGGGGTCCAAACTGCCTGACGTGAAATCACCCTCACAACACTAGCTGAAAGTAAGAAGAACTGGTAGCCATGATGCTAAGCTCTATGTATTTGCAATCCAAATCAGGTGTAATTATTACTTAACTGCCACTGTAATTTAAACACCATTCCAGAGGAAGTGTAGACATATGCTAAGTGCCATGACCACCTGGAATTATCACTAGATGGATATAGCGTAAGTCATCAATAGTCGACCACCTAACTTATTTTTACTTATAACTCACGTTTTATTCAATAGATTTTTATGGTTCAAAGGTCGTCAGGTAGAGCTGTGCAGTGCCTTCTAGCTAATCAAAATTCTATATCTATAGCATCCATAACAACCGAGTCATTCCACCAGGAATGCAGGAGGTCATTTATCAAAAGTCGACCGATGCAATGTAACGTCGATCGGCTAATAAACTTAATATATTTATTGTCGTCCGTGTACCTATTTTTACGTTTTTTGGTTTACTAGAAATGATTAACTCAGTATATAATAATGCATTTCATCAATATTAGAATCAATATTAAATACAGCCAAATTTTATGTTTTTTGAAAAAAAAAAAAAGAGCAGCAAATAAATCATTTAAATATGGTATTACCTACACAATGATAGGAAGACTTCTTGTCTTTATTTTCTTCTTTTCTAAAAATTAATATTTTCTTTTGTGATTGCATTAGATCAAACCCTGGACAAAGGGTCACAAGCTCTCAAAATGAAAGAGTGGGGGGCTGGTCCATAAAGCGTTGCCACCAGCCTTATTAAACTTTTCTACTGGCCTACCCTTCAGAGTAGGAACTACTATACAAAATACTTCTCTTCAGGTTTTTCCATAACCTATCTTAGAACATTGGACTAAAAATTCAGTAAGTTCATTTTCTTCAGCTTGTGTGAGATAGGGTGGGGGCCAGGCCTAGACCTATGCTTTACTAGCCCTGATATTCTATCTTTTAGTGTAGTAGGGGGGACACTATACATTCTAGCTGACTGATTAATACCAAACTTTTCTGATCCAACAGCTTGTATGGCATCACACATAGAAGTATTCACCCACTGCTTCAAAGTTCTGGGCATACACGAAAAAGATCTTGATGGTATAGTAGCAGCAGGACTGTCAGATTTTCTTTGCTTGCTCCATCCCTTCAAAGCTGCTTCAAATAGCCTCAATCTATCAGGTTTGATTCACTATTCAAGCAGCTGGCCCACCCGCATGTTAGGCACAATTCCGTTTATTATGCCCAAACCATTTATGAATCACATACATTCATTAACAGATATACTGAAACTGTTCACGATCTTCGTAATCCCGGTCGAGATTTGATGGTCGACAATAGGTGGTGGTCGAGTATTGATGACTTACGCTAATGATTTAGAAGATGATATATGGACTGATCATACCTGTTTGGGAAAGGTTTCCAGAGATAATAGAGACATGCATTAAAGTATTCCTGTGACAATTACAGGGAAATAGGAAGATAACTTGAGGTATGGGTGCTGCAGTTGACAGTTGGGGGGACATAATTATTATAAAAAGCCACAAAAAAGGAAAAAAAAAAAAAACCAAACTCTAATAAATTATGCCAACTATTCTCAAGATTACTGGAAATAAACATGTTGTTCCAACATGTTAAGCAGCTTGGATATGTACACAAGTCAACTGGAACAGACTTGACTACCAAAAAAGAAATGCATGTCAATGGCACAACCACAAAAAACTAGGGGTGCTGCAATACCCTTTGAACCCCCCTTTCCAACCCCCCTGAGATAAAAACACAATGCCAAAAGTACATGTGATGTGACAGAATCCAGACATAAAACATAAAAACATGTCCAGTTGTCCACTCAATTGTGAAATTCACTTTTACAAGTGTTGGTATGTAATTAGCTATAACCACAATCATGCATCATCTAGAACATTCTAGAAAATTACATTATCATATGACTGACCTAATGAGCTAGCTATGGGCCCAGAGTAGTGACCTAGACGTCATACATATGCTATAGACTAAATCTGTTGAGATAAAGAATTCAAGATATGGCAGAATCAGTGACTGTTATTCCATTGAACAGCACCAATAATTATTCTACTTTGAAGATCCAATGCAAGATGAACTCTGGGGGATTATGAATGAGACAGAAACTGTTCCTGAGGGCACTGCAGATCAGGCAAAGTTTGTCTTGAGGAAGGACAGAGCTCTAGCAATTATTGTGCTAGCTATTGATCCCAGTCTACTCTACTTGATTGGGGCAGATCCAAAGGATCCTGTAGTGATCTAAAAAGCTCTAGCAGACCAGTTCCAATGAAAAACCAAACTGGAGTTGAAACAGAAGTTAGATTAGCAGATGGTGGGTCAGTACAAGACTACATCAAGGCTATGACTGAAGTATTTGATGAACTTACAGTGATGGATGATCCAGTAAAGGAGGAGTATTGTGTAGTTTACCTCTTAGCAAGCCTATCGGAACACTACAATGTATTGGTAACAGTCTTAGAGGCTAGTCCTGAAGTTCCTGCCTTTGCAGTAGTTACTGGACGTCTTCTATATGAAGAGAGCAAGATGAAAAATAATTATTGCTCAGCTGATACATATAAAAATATATTACAAGCACAAAAAAACAACATTATGTTTTTAAATTTTTGTGGAGTCTCTACAAACATTTTAGACATAAAAATTATGGTATCATAAATTATTTATTTTTGCAAAAAATTTTTATATGAGAGCAAAGGTGGTGCAGTAAACAGACATATTTAGCTAGCTGAAATTATTTTAAGGGCAATTTTCTTGAATAAATAGCTATGTTCTTAAAACTTTCCAGTTGTTTGCCAAGAAGGATCAATCCAGTTGGTAGATGGTTCCTCAAGCACAGAAGGTCGTGTAGAAATCTGTATCAATGAGACTTGGAGCACCGTGTGTGATAACCGATGGTCAACTACTGATGCTAATGTTGTGTGTAGACAGCTGGGCTTCCTCGATCAAGGTAGTTGATATAAACACTTATAAGATGCTTGTCTGGTCCCCAAAATATTGAATGAATGACAGTCACATGACTATTTCAAGGTCCCTTTGTTCAACCACATAACAAGTGGACTCAACATACAATATTAGCCTTAATATTCTCATAATACAGGAGCCACTGCTTACTCTAATGCTAGGTTTGGACAAGGAACTGGTCCTATTGCATTCAGCAATCTCCGCTGCACTGGAAGGGAAGATAGCATCCTGAACTGTCCTAGTGATGGCTATGGAGTTGTTGGTTCATGTGCTGATGATGCAGCTGCTTCATGCTTGGACGGTAATATCACTATAAACTGTACTAAGATAGACATCCTACACAACTGTTCAAGTTTATACATTAACACCTGACTTCAGTAGCTATAATACCTAGTAAAAGTTGGGGATGAGTAAAGTCCCTATTTGGCTTAGTGACCTGTGACTAGGATGGGGACTGGCTTATTTTCCTTTGTGTCTGTCTCATTATCTGCTACATTCCCCCCCCCCCCCCCCCCCTATAAGACCCACTACTTGTGGAGACTGCGGGACTGAACAGCACTGCCATTCTAATCAGTTGGACTATACCAGTATCTGTACACAACCAAGATTTGGAGTCAGTGGTGGTTAATGTACAGTCAGAATGCTTCACTGGTGTAACTGTCATGCAACCAAGGATATATAGCTTCCTGAATAATAATATTGAATCGAGTGTAATTGTTCCTGAACTAGGTACATAAAAATAGAACTTTGAAGGTGATGGTAGAGTTTGATATTGATGCTGTTTTTGTGCAGAATCATTTGTACCATACAGAATTCGTGTAGTGGCCACTGTTTGTCACAACACTCTAACTGTGTATAACCAAACTGTCTAAGGTTTGTATTTTAGCTTGATTGTCCAATAATAAATATACTGTAGATTCAAGAAGAAATACCTTTAAGTATAGCAGTTGTATTTTTTTTCATGGATTTTGCATGCTGTTAGAAATAAACAGTGGAACCTAGTTCTTGACCTTGATTGTACAGACTTCAACTTCTGTGTTCAGATTGTCTGAATTCCAATCCATAGCAGCATGTATAGCTGCTAGCAAGTTTAAAATAGTATGTTCTAGTAATTGCTGGAGAACAGCCTTCAACCTGCTCATTACAGCTTAGAAAGTTTTATAAAGCACTAATGAATTATTATGGCTTCCCCCAAAGACCCTGTTACTAAAGATGTCTGGGTAATTTAGGTTCCATTACAGTGGAATCCTCCCTATTCTAACCCCCTGAAATGAGGACACCATTAAGTCCCAAGTAACAAATCATGTACTAATATTAAGGGAACTTCAAATGAAGCTACCCCTCTAATCAAGACAGCTTAATTTGTCCCAAGGTGTGAGATTCCACTGTAAGATATAAGTGATGATCAGTGATTACTATTAGCACAATGTATGAGTGATAACATGGTGAACTGCAATAGTGAATTGGTGGATGGATATATTTCATAACTTCATTTTTTTTTACTTTAGCAATCATTGAAGCACCTATTATCAGCCGTGCAGAAAGAACTCAGTCTCTGTTGAAGTTATAAGTGAGCAAAACTCTGAATTCTTTGAGGTTAACTACTATAACTACACTGGAAATAAGTTCCAAGATATTCAGGTAAGATAAAGATGAATGGAGTTGTTTGATTGTTCTTTGGTTTTTGTAAGACCAGAAAAGTGGCAATTAATATTTGAGGTTCTTAATTCTTCAGTCTCTTCCTATAAAGATGTTCTAAATTATATAGCTACAAGGTCTATTATAGTAATTTCCAGGTCTATTATAGTAATTTCCAGGTCTATTATAGTAATTTCCAGGTCTATTATAGTAATTTCCAGGTCTATTATAGTAATTTCCAGGTCTATTATAGTAATTTCCAGGTCTATTATAGTAATTTCCAGGTCTAGGTAGCTATTAAAATTAATAACTATTGTAGTTTTATGCAGTTTAATTTTTCATTAGGCTCGTCCTATACGTACACTGAGAACAACTGAGAATAGATTTAGTATTAGTTTTCTACTCACATGTCAAGCCTATTGGATTACAACCACTGCCATCAATTGTGGCTCTAGAGTCAGGAGTCAGCCTGCTTTTATTGGTCTAGTGGACCAACGAGACTTTACAGCAATTATAGATCTGGAAAAAAATGGACCTTGTACCTCTTGGATTACAATTAACCTGGAACAGAAGAGGATAGATGCTCAAAACTTAGTACTTTCCACTTTGAACAACATCTGTAATCATCGTGTCAGCTGCATAGCTAATAGTACCTTTGTTTGCTCTGCAAATAATGAAACTGAAGTTATTTATACGTAAGTTTGTTACAATAAATTTACATTCTCTCCACTATAATAATTGCTGTAGCATTGTTAGTCAGTGGATGTAGGTAGAAAAATTTGATAGTGTTAAAAATCTACATTCTCACTTAACATCTTTTCAGTTAGCTTTCTGAATTCTGATATAGTGTGTAAGCTGTTAAACATTTTTCTCCTGCCTTCCATCCTCACACATGTATAGTATTACTGTGGTTGGCAATAATGCTGTGTCTAGTGCTGAAGAGGTCATGTGCCTAGATGAATGGCTATTAGGTGGAGGTACTGATGGTATAGAAGTCAACATTGGTGGATCAACATCAAAAGTAAGACATTTAGCTATAAGGATGCATGCATATACAAACTGATCACATTTTTGGCTTTTTGAATTGAGGTAACCTTGAAAGTATATATTAACTTTGAGAACTCAAAATTTAATTAGTAGCACAGTTGATATAAAGCTAAGGTTGTATATATATATATGGTCAATTGGCTTAGGAATAGGAGATAGGAGGGGTGTCAGGGACTCACATCAGACATGTGATGTCTCACACCCACTTGACTCCTAGCTACAGCTAGGACTATGTAAGACTATTTTATTCTCATTGACTATCATTATTATTAATTTGTATTATCATTCTCATTGTATCACTGAACTCAGTAGTTTGTTGTTGGTTGCTAGGTCAGAGTTATTGTTTTGAACACCATTATTACATGAACGGTTAGCTACTCAGAATAATATTTTTAACTACTAACGCTACTTGTTAGTTTTAAGAACCCTCACAAGGGGATAATGCACTGTTGTTTCACCCCCCCCCCCCCAATAAAAACATCTCCCTACCCTTCCCACTAACTGTTATCACACACTGTACATTGTTCAGTTATTATACCTCTTAAAACTGCTATTATATATTATTACCTGATCTACCTTAGGAGTTGGTTGTTTGGTGCTTAAACTGTTGGCAGGAAAATGAGTGCTTAGCAGCAAAGAAGTGATTAATAGCCTGCTAATTATTTTTAGATGTGGGGTGTTTATAGTTTGATTTCTATAAAACTGAATAGGCATTAAAATCTAGGCCCTAAATAAGCTTAAGATTTAAGTTAACAACCAGAGTATATGGTACATAACCTGATACTAATAATTATATAACATTAGAAATAGCTGTGCCTTTTTCTGGTATTCCTACTTTTGTGATTGTTGTTGTCATGTCTGAAAGATAAGAATTTGAGATTGATTGGGTCAACTAAAGTACTACAATAATAGCTAATAATAGTTAATAATAGCTAATAATAGTTAATAATAGCTAATAATAGTTAATAATAGTTAATAATAGTTAATAATAGTTAATAATAGCTAATAATAGTTAATAATAGTTAATAATAGCTAATAATAGTTAATAATAGTTAATAATAGTTAATAATAGTTAATAATAGTTAATAATAGCTAATAATAGTTAATAATAGCTAATAATAGTTAATAATAGTTAATAATAGTTAATAATAGCTAATAATAGTTAATAATAGCTAATAATAGTTAATAATAGCTAATAATAGTTGGCTATTCTGTTGATAGTACAGCACTATTATATTCATTTCTAGCTTGTTTCCCAAGATGCTGGACCTGGCACAGGATCACCTGGCACAGGATCACCTGGCACAGGAACATCAACATCTGGAACAGGAACATCTGGCACAGGACCTGGTGTTCAACCCTCTAGTATTACCTCTACCATATCTGGAGTTGGTGGTTGGGTACTGGCAGTTATTGCAATAGTACTTGTTGGAGTACTTCTTGCTACACTACTTCTCATTCTTGTGGTTTTGGTTGTCAGAAGGAAAGACAAGAAACTAGGGTAAGTTTTGGTCTGGAAACTCTTAGTTTAGTAGCTAGTAGTGGCTGTATGGATACCTCAAATATAGCTAGGATAAGATGCACACTTTAAAGTTACAAGTTTTGGTCCAGAAACAATCACTTTGAGGATTTTTTACATCTTGTTGTTGAGAACGGTATATAATGTTACTATAACCATTTTATGGATATAGCCACTTAAGAGTAGTTTTGTGTGGTAAATGCTTTTTTCAGTGAGTAATATATATTTTTAGTGACAACTTCCGTGAACATATGCTTGATGACATGGATGACACCCATCAGTTGGTGTTGTTGAAAACCCACTCTATGCTGAGCATGAAAACTACTCATACGATAAACTTGCCAAGAATGAAGAGGTTAATAATTATACCTAAACACTATCATTATTATGTACAATACAGTTATCTCGTCAGACTTTGCTACGTAGGCTTTTATTACTGGACCCAGTATTCTCACTGATGTAGATCTGCTATCACTATAATTACATTCTGCTCCAATTTTTCCCTATTTGGTTCTGCTTTATTACCCTAAAGTTTGCACACAAATTTGTCTATTCTGCTCCTAATTATACTAATAGTCATAGTCATTTAACACTTATCTGTAAAGTGATGTTAACTATTATCCTCTAAAGTACTGTTTTTGAGAGAAATATCCTCTCTGAGGCAGTAGATGATAGCTTTTGCATGTGGTAGATCATGTGAGTTCACCACATGGCCTTATTCTGCCAGCTTTGTGTGCCTCCCATAATTCTGCTGGCAGAATGTGGACATGCCTAACTTTAATTTGAACATTGGACATGAAAATAAGTGTTTCAAATTTGTTGATGTAGCTATCATTATAATGATAGCTATAACATAATATACTTGGGGTCATAATTAAATACAACTACTAGCTACCGAGATTAGTGAAAATACTTGAATTTATAGCAGGGACAGATTGGGATGGGGATCAAGGGGGTCAGAACCCTCCCCCATTTTTAAATTATCATAATGTTAAAAATGGCTATTTTGTTCATGCTTTATTGCCTCTAAAGTCATTCTAGTGTGGCCAAACTCTTGTCTATCTATTTTTGTATTCATTGTAATAATTATTCAGAATGATGTTAACATTGGTGAAGTGAAAAATGAAGATTTATCTGCTGCTCTTGAACCAACTAAAGAAGATGACTTTTAAATATAACATAGCTAAAACTGCAGCTAACTATAAACCCAGCTAGTAACTACTTTATAAGTGTTATAATCATGTGATCTAGCTATGAAATTAATTTTATGATGAGCTATAAACTATAAAAGTTCAAAGTGCAAATTAGCCCCACCCTCTTACTGTACTATGAGCTTCATACGAGTGCTATTCTCTTTGTTCTAAGTCAAAGTAAGTCAAATGAAATTCCGAGCGAAATATTGGGTCCTTCTATGTGTAAATTTCCTTACAGTATTCTTATAGTATATTACAGTAATCTTATTTTATAGTCAGTTATATATTATTGAATATTACAAATATATTACAAATGAAGTAATGTCGAGGATTTACACATAATCACCCGAAATATTAGCAGCAGGAAAAGCACGAAGATTCGCGAAATATATTGAACTTTGACCTCCAGGGGTCATCAAACGTGTTGCGAATTCCCTAGGTGTACGTACAAGTATTATAGAATTTATAGTGTGTGGATGTTTGAACCAGCTTGTGGATTGGGTTGAAGGCATGTGATTTTATTTACACTTGATAATTCATTCCAGACTAATGAGGTGTGAGAGTGATGTCTACAGTGGAACCTCCAAAGGGCCTGGCCACCCTGTTGTCAGTGGTGAGGCAAAAAAGAGCTCCAAAAAGTATTAAACAATTAGCTGTGAATTATTAGCTCTAGGGCATCACATTATACTTCTCTCTTGATGTGAGATGTCTACCCACTTGCCAAGGTAGCTAAGCTAAAGTTAATATATCTTTATACACACAGAGACAAGAACTGTCTACAAAAATCAGAATACACAGTGAGGTCAATAGTGAACATAAACACAATGAATGAGCATGCTCACATAATTATTATGATGTTAATAATTAGCTACTACACATTGAAGGGGAGATGGTGCACCTTATAACTTGGCACTACAATTTCACATTGAGAATTTGCTGAAGTTACTGGTGTTAATATATCAGATGCTGACTATGGATCCTGTGTTTACAGACTCTATGGAATCATGTGTTATGGTATCTGTCCTCTCATTCTCTATCTGTGGTAAGTTTACATTAGCACTCAATGGTGCTTTCTTTCTTGTCCATTGTATAGAGGTTGTCTGCATTTAAGAGAGTCTATTCAGAGAGGTTCCACTGTAATCAGAACATGCACAAATGCATCAACATTTTTATAAATGATCTGATGTATGTACATTGGTTAACCTAATATCATGCCTATATATTCCTTGAAAATGACACATTCTATGTAAATACCTTTATAGCAGCACACCATTCATAGTAATCAGTCATGTAGGTGGACTTGAGGTGATTCACACAAGGCAACTAATTTCAAATCTTGGTTTGAGTCAGTGGTAACCAGTAGATTTGGGAATCAAAGGGGCTAATAGTTGCTATTAGGTCATAAGTATTGTGGTAGCTTTGGGTCTAGGAGTTTAGCTTCTTTGGGTCTCATGGGGATGGTTCCAGACTAAATAGTGTAATCTCTGGGAGGCCTTGTTAGGTGGCTGATTTTTCACTTTATTTTGTCATAGCTATTATTGCATATAGCTAGGTTTGATATAATTATGCATGAAAAAATGTTATTGGTTCTAAGATTGTGGTACATATTAGAAACTTTTCATGGGTGGTCTGCTTATTAGATGCAATATGGACAGATGTAATCATATCCAATGCAGAGGTGATAGCACTTGCTTCTTTGGTAATATACCCACCATCTTCCAAAAACAAAATGAGCTTAATGTCATCTATGTCCTTTATAACTTTGGTAAAACTCTCATACTTGGACATAGGCTCTTCATCCTTCATGCCCATTCATTTCATCTTTATTACCAACTTCATCAGTTCCATCACTGTCAACAAGTTGTGCTAGTAGCTAAGTTAGCATCCCAGCCTTCCCATCCACATCTACACACACTTGTATTCATCTAGCTCTATGGGCCAAAAGTATACTACAAGAAATTAGAAGAACTCCTCAATACGTGGGCTTAATTTTTACTAACTGCAGGGTGTGTGGTATCTGTGTTGTAGTTTCTTGAAGGCTGTGGCTGGTCGCTGTTCAGAGCTGGGAGGTGGTGGTCACTTTCAGAGCTAAGTACGTATAATAGCTATGTATGAAAGTCTTTCGTTTGTCCACTGCTTGGAGGTTGTCCACTTTTTGGATTGTCTGTTATCAGAGGATTCACTATAATTATGGTAGAATAAATTATTCACCATGGAGACTATAGATTAAACACCCTATTAAAACATTAATAGTATTAGCTACTGATAAACATGTTGAAGTAACAACTCTAAAATTTGTTGTAAGGAGAGCAATGATATAGACTTTAATCAATGCCAAACATGTAAAAATTGATTCTTCAGAGACATTGGGATTCTTTTGACCCTGAGCCTTTTACTGGTGGAAATGACTTTTACTTTAACTCTGACACAAGCAGATTAACAGTGGTTGTATCATCTCCATGCCTTCAGACTAAATTATATTGGACCTTCACTCTCACATTGTTGATGTTATAACGAAGTCTATACTTTTGGATACATGTGACTACATAAGAATATTCTAGAACATGATAAGTGATGATGTAATCAATGTGTGTAATCAATGTGTATAATCAATGTAAGCTGATTAACAAGTTCAGTTAACCACAACTACGTAATTGTCGTAATTGTTCTTATAACGCTCCTTTGTGATGTCGATTACTTTCCTTAGTTTCACAAACTGTTCCCTTGGCAATGACTTGGTGAAGATGTCCACAACCAATTCTTTTGAAGGACAATATGACAGTCTGACTGTACCTGCTTGTACAGCTTCTCTAATAAATTATGATGACGAATATCAATGTGCTTGGATCTCTTATGTCCAACTAAATTTTTTGCCATAGCAATGGATCCTTGGTTATCTTCAAATATCTCAGTTGGTTCTTGGACATTAACTTTCAGATCAGATAGTAGTTGGTGCAACCAAATTGCTTCTTGGGTTGCAGATCCTAAAGCAATGTACTCGGCCTCCGCTGTTGATAAAGCAACTGTAGCTTGCTTCTGACTAAGCCAGTTTGCTCCTTTTAGACATCACAGAGACATTACCACTTGTTGAATGACGGCTGTCCAGGTCATTTACCCAGTCAGCATCAGAGTACATAGGCGTAGGAAGCAGGGTGGCCAGGGTGGCCAGGGTGGCCCTAGGTTATCCCTAAAAAAATTCTGCCTTGCAATTAAGTTCACTTGTATGTACAAGCACACAAGCAGTGAATAAAGCTGTGAGTTTAGAGCCTTGACTGGAATGCTGCCAGGCTTGCAATCTTGTTGCTTGTTTAACCACAACTAGCTAGCTCAGCTTATCAGACCTGCCACATGTAGCTTCTTGCATGTCACATAAGACAGAAGAGACTGAGCATTTTTCCCCTTAAATTGTTCACAGAACTATCAAGTGTTCTTCAGAAGCTTTACCTCGATGTTTAAACTTATCCTTCACAAGAAAGGGACAGTTTCGGATGAAATGACCCTTCTGGCCACAGTTCAAACAGGCTCCTGATTTTCTTCAACTAAACCTCAGAGCTTTCAGAGCTATATCACTCCCTTTGGATTCAGCTACTCCTGAGTTGTTGCTAGACTTTCCACACCTTTGCTCTGTCCTGTTTGATGAAAACCAAGGTAAGCTCATTGGATCATCTCCTTTTGCTAGGAGAGCAGTCACAAGAGTCGGGTACCAGTCTTGTACACTTTGTAGCAGTACAGCTACTTTGTGGTTTTCACTCACTTCTTCTCCAATAGCTGTTAGCTTATCAGACAGTTCATCTAGTTCACACAGGTGATCTTGTATTCGAATGCCCTTTTTCATACGTAGTCCATAGAGTTGCATCAGTGTGTAGACCTTATTGCTGACAGTCTTTCTCTCAAAGAATTGACTAAGAGTGTCCCACAGATCCTTAGGCTTTGTACAGCTCATCACCATAGGCACATACATCTGCCCAATGCACTGTAGAATTAGAGTTCCAAGCTTAAGTTATCATCTCCTTCTCGACTAGCTGTTCCAGTTACATGGCACCACAGACCAACAGTCTTTATTGCATGCATTACCTAGAACTTCCAAACAAGTCACTCTAGAGCCAAGGAATGTTAGCAAACAATTTCTTGAAACAAGCTGTAGCCATTTTGTCTACAGTCTTATACAAACCAGCTGTATACTTCAGACAGAGAGCACAGGTAAGGATCCTGGGCCCATAACCTGTTATAACAAAGTCTATACTTTTGGATACATGTGGCTAACATGATAAGTTATGATGTAATCAATGTGTGTACATAATCAATATGTAGCTATGTACGCTAATATGAGTTAACAAATTCAGTTAACCAAAACTATGTAATTGTTCTTATAATAATGACATGCATTAGATAGGAATGCTTCCTAGACACACACTAATCAATTCTCCCTATCTCCAACATTTGCATGCCTATCTATTAAATTATAATATCAAGACATTAACCAACTTTGACTATTACATATAACTACCTATCTTTTCAGCTGATGGCCCCATACTTATCTTCACAGACTTTATACTTCTGGGAAGGGGAAGATGTTTAAGCTCTTGTGGACCCAACTCATGAGTAGAAATGTAGCTATTGTACAGCAACCTGTCCATTATGCAACTCACGCACATACATGTGAGAAATACATGTGTAGCTCATTTTCCTTGTCCATTTTCCTTGTCTCCTTTTGATGGAGACATTTTACATTCCATATAATATGCCATTTCAGCGGCATAAAGCTGCAACAGAGGAGGATACACCTAAGTATATTCATTCTTCTGTAGAAACATACCATTATCGAACTAGGTTGATAGGTTTGCTGGCTTTTCACATATGTGGCATAAGTGGTTTCTTCTTCCCTCTCCTTCCAACTCTGGAAGTAATTTGATACAAAAGAAAGCCCATTCATCCCTGGAATATACAATCACACAACTAGCTACCAAAGAAATCACTTTAGTAATTTCCTTTGGGACTTTTGATTCTGCTCCTATTAGGCAAGGGGGGGGGGGGTCTGGGGGGGGGGTCTGGGGGGGGGGGGGGCTTAAGCTCCACCTCCCCCCATATTTTAAAGAAAGCAGATTAACATACACATAAAAGTAAAGCCAAAAAAAATTATTCTAAATATAAAAGGTAATGTAGGGATGACTGCTGCACTTAAACTGCATGCATGCTACACAATCCTAAGTCACTCCTGCACTTAGCTAGTGACTTTGGGATGATATTTCTTTCATGTAGCTACCTGCAGTAGAAGTTAGGTTATCTGCATATTCCATCTGTTCGTCATTTGTATTGACTAAAGTAATAAATAGAATGATGTTGAATGTTATACACCAATACAGAATATGTAGCTAACTAAAGTTATAGCTCCTAAGTAATTCATCATCCAGACTCCTTCACCATCCTGAAAATATAATTCATTGACCTAGGGGGCGCGGTTTTCAAAATACTTGCGACATTCACCTGCAAGTGCCATTTCCTATTACGACTATAAAAGTAGCCATTATTGACCTGCCGATAAGTAAAGTATACAGTTATGGAATCGTTACGTATTGTTTTGCTGTTCTGTTCCTTTAATGAACTCTTCTATTGTCAAGGTATGTATAGTTCTGACAAGGTTAAAACACTGATTATAATTGGTTCCATCTAGGATTTTTGATTGGAGGGTGGGTATTGTGCAATAAGTGCATGGGTACCATGCAACTATTGCAAATGCAACAGAGCTAGGTGTTATTTCAGATAGCACCCATGCATAGAATGTGAGTAGCTAAGTGTCATGTTACAAAAATACAAAAATTGAACAGTTCAAATTTATAACCACATTGGCAGCACTATAGCCTGACTGGTTAGAGATTGTTCCAAATAACTAGCTAGTGGTGAAACAATGGTGTCTTCTTTTGAAGGCCAGTAAAGAAGCCTGCTTTTTTTCATGAAGTCTCTACATTGACACCAATGATGCACTAATGGCAGCATACGGCAACAGTGTAGTAGATAAATGATTGATACACATTGCATCATGTTGGAATAAAGGCCGTAAATTAACAGACAAAATCCCATTTTCTGCACTTGATAATGAGTTTTGCTGCTGAAGCAGGTAATTGTCTTGTCCTAGGGCTTACTGGGAAGTGTTCTCAGACCAGGTAGTAGTGCAACTTGGAGTACTGAGCATTGTCATTCCTACAATAATAATATGATAGCTATGTATTATACCATACTCAATGGCACCATAATTTACGACAGCAGCAACTATATTGGCTGTTAGTAAAGTGCTACACTTTTTCCTTTTAGGTGGTACTTAAATAATTACTACCCACATGAAAGCTCTCCAGGTACGTGACCAACGACCTGGTCATTGTTAATCACGACCACAGCTTATTGGTCTTCACTGCTTCCATGCTCTTGCTGTATTGAATTTCAGCATTCTGCACTGGGATCCAAACTGCCTGATGTGAAACCCCCTCACAAAACATACACATAAGGACATATAATATAACTTGTTACTCCTGTTTCTAGTCAATCACTCATACCGACCAGGAATTTTTACATTCTCAGGCAGGAGATAGGGTTGGGATTTGTGACCACATAGTGCAGTAAGTGCATCATCTAGGGGGGTCTGGGGGCATGCCCCCCAGGAAATTTTTGTATTTTAGACCTCTTTGATTCAATCTGGTAGCGTTTCAGGCTGTCTAATAGGCACCCACATGCACTATGTTAAGAACTTGATAACTCAACTGTAAGATGTCCTCAGCTGAGCTGAGGATATTCTCTATAGAAACATCCATATCTCAAGAAAATTCATTGAGACAATGTTCAATAAAAGGATAATAAATATTCCTATGTTGAAGTATGCTTCAGTACTGTAACTACAGACAGAATTGTCAGTTAACTGTTGCATCAAAATTTAATGCATTAGTTTAAAGGGTAACCGACATGGAAAAAAAAATTTTTTTTTTTGCATTTTTCAGTAGTCCTATATCCATAGACATGTGTGGCAAAAGATTAAAACTCCTGGTCAAGTATGCTCTGAGTTATGGCTAGCCAAAATATGAGTTTTTACAATACATCCTGTTTTGGGCGGGGCCTATTGATGACGTAACGACGTGAACGATGCGCTTGGCTTCCATTGCAATAGTGTAGTTTTAGGCCAGCTAAAAGTAAACTGCTGCTGTTGCTAGGGTGAAGTATGTCTAGGAGTGAACAGAGCAGTCAAGAAGGGTTTGATTTTGAGTCAGCAATTTCCTCTGGGAGTCTGGGAGTGTTAGTGAAGGCTCTAGTGATGGTTCATTGATGCCAATGGTATATAGTTTGAACCTGATTCAGGGAGCTCCTCAGAGACTTCCAGTGATGAATCTGAAGTCAGACTTTCCAATACTTCATGGTAAGATGCTGCCAACTGTAGAATGTGTACAAGAGAACTAACTTCATCCTTGTATAGGCGGCCATTGTACAATCATGGCTTCCATCATCACTATCAACATTGCATGAGTAAGTTTTCACATAATGGTTATGGAAATAACTCTCTTTTCCACCCACCCACCCCCAGGAAATATAGATACACAGCTTATTGTCAGCTAACACAGTGATGTTGGGGTTGGCTAGGAAGAAACATCAGTGTGGTACTGCCAGCCTATTCGGTTAAAAAGATCAGAGACACTATTCAATCTGAAACATACATAGAAATCAATAGTCTATAACAGTATAATTATACATAGCTATAATAATTTCATTGTCTGCTCCTGTGCTCATCAATGCCATTTTTTTCTGGTTTCTCAAAAGCATTACACAGTTATGGGGGTGATGTCACTCTAATTGCTTTGGCTGAACCAGGATTTTCCATGATCTTCCAGGATTCGTAAGTAGTTCATCCACATAGCCTATATAACCAAATTAATTTTTTACTAGCCAGCCAATAAGTAGGGGTAACAGTATAACTTGCATGTTCATGGTGATGATGAAACACCATGCAATGTGCAGTTTGAAGAACCCATGTATTCAGACAAACTGGACTAAATCCAGGATGTTCTGTAATGCAGTGAATACTAGAACTCTTCAGTGAATTTATTTTTCTCAGAATGTGTGCACTTTCTCTGCAGCACACACACTCTGTATTAATTTTGTCGCATGATTGTGCAATGGCCACCTATACAATTTTTTTTTGTTTATACTCATCAAATTACCCATCCCACTCAACAGTATAATATGTATTCCCATTCCACTCAACATATATAATTTTAGTGCAAGAAATTATTATTTTTATTGCATAATGATTACCAAATCTTATCACTTGTAACAAGAATGCATTCCTCTATATTTTTTTGCATTGTGACCTCATTCATCACTACATTCCTGTTTTCCCTCCAACTTGTCTCCATTTACAATGGAGTAAATAACTGCGCCCATTCCTAAGATGCTGGAGTGTGGTGTTCTACAGGTATACATCAGGAATTATTTCTTTACCAATGCAGTGGCTGATTCAGAAAGTTCTTAAAAAGGGATAGATAACTTAATTTTCATGTGCGTATTTGTGGTTGCCACGCCAACTTTTTGACTTCCATGGTGTGGTTTCCAGTACTCTATAGAAGTTCGTAACAAATTTAAATAGTTTTCTTGTTGCTGTCCATATGAAAAATTAATTATGAATATCATTAAAATTAAGTGGAGAGGTGGTGACATGTCACACTATTCACCACCCCTTCAATGTATGATGGCATTGTTACAATTTTAGGATGTACAGAAGGTGATATTAGACTACTTGGAGGAACAACACAGTTAGAAGGTCGTGTGTCAGTTTGTAAGAATAATGTCTGGGGTACAGTGTGTGATAGTAGTTGGCAAAATATTGATGCTACTGTGGTCTGCAGACAACTCGGGTTTTCTGTAGCTGGTACGTATAACATAAAAACTGTTACTATAGTACAATAATATATCTGTTCTTGATTTAGGATCTACTGCTCTTGGAAATGCATTTTTTGGCCAAGGAACTGAGCCAATAGTGTCAAATAATTCTGTGCAATGTACAGGAAGTGAGGCAAGACTTGTAGATTGTCCATTGGGAAGGAGAATATCTTATTGTAGCCACTATTATGATGTAGGAGTGAGGTGTTTTGCTCAGACAGGTTGTAACTATAATTTCATTATAGTAAGATGTATGATTGGAAAAGTTCTTTCAGATTGTGAAGAAGGAGAACTTAGACTAGTTGGAGGTACCAGCTCATTGGAAGGTCGTGTTGAAGTGTGCTACAGTGGAGTTTGGGGTACAGTGTGTAATGACCTCTGGGGTAGAGCTGATGCTGCTGTTACCTGCAGACAGTTAGGATACTCTAGTTCAGGTATGCATGGCTATTACTATTAATAGCTAAATCTGATAATATTTATAATATTTTATTGGTTACAATATTATAGGAGCAACAGCAGTGACTAGTAGTTCTACCTTTGGACAAGGCTCTGGACCCATTGTTCTAGATAACTTACAATGTACAGGTCTGGAGTACAGACTGATCGAATGTGTACATGCTCCAGCAGTCCAAGGATGTAGTCACTCTGAAGATGTAGGAGTGAGATGTATAGCAGGTGAGTAGCTATACCAAACCTCATTAGAGATTAGAGTAAAATTTGTAAATAGCTCCCACTAATAAATTTTGTCCCAGCTTCCTGTTATGTCATGTATGGTATGATAATTATATTCTAATCCTTGTAGTATATTATGGTTTACTGTAATAGCTATTGGTAATATAGTACGTATTTGAATTTTTTTTCATGGAATTTTAATTGGTTGCAATTTGGAGCTATTGACTTGAGTAATAACAATAATATGATAGCTTCCGTAGATCCAGTTAATTTCACTGTCACTTTAATTTTGCTATTTTTTTGGTAGGTAAAGGGAATCGAAAATAAAAAACTTCGATAATTATGACAAATCACATAGCAAGTTTTTTTGTTTTATTTTTTGAGATTGTGATACTTTAAGCCAACCTCTAGCACTGGATTCCCTGATCCTAGGGGTTCCTGTGGTTACAGGTGATTCCCTGAAGAATGTGTCCCACAGGTAGACCACTTTTCATAACAGCAACTGCACATAAATCTACTGAGTTTGTCAAATACCTTTCACAGGGCAGCTCCTCTCCCAAGGCTGCATCTTATAGCTATATCTTTGTAGATATGATAGCCATAAATACAGACTTACCAACCCCCAAGGAAGACCTCCCTGGATGTGGGTCCCATTTTCCCTGGTTATTTGGTGGAATCCCTCGATATGATTCCTTGGAGGCTGTTAAGATGTTAGCTAGACATTGCACACTTAAAACAGAGAACAAACTGTCATGTAGCAGGAGCAGATCCAGGGGGGGGGGTCCAGGGGGTCCGGACCCCCCCCCCCCTCCCCCAACATATTTGGTTAGTAACTATAGTCTAGCCTAGACTGTAGCTAATTAAGTGCACATTGCACAATCCATGTCCCAGTCATCAAACACATTACTTAACACTAGGACATGGATTCATTGGCCATGTGACATAGCTGGCAGCTGTATTTTTTAGCTTAAAACATGAAGAGAGCTAGCTCCTCGAAGATAACCTTCTTTCTTTAAAAGGTATGTTGTCTATGGCCACTACTCTGGTTATCATGATTCAGTGAAGTCTCTCTAAAGTTATTACTAGGTTACTCTCTAAAGTTATTACTAGGAAGTCTCTCTAAAGTTATTAGCTACTAGGTTTATTTCTCAACATTCAAGAAGATTGTTTCAAAATTCTGTTGTTTTTGAGACTTAAATGGTGCATGCACACTTTGCTGTTATGTATTATTATTGCTAATAATAAAACTTAAAGTCCATGTTTCATTGCCTTTTACAGCATTATAGCAAGGCTAAAAATTTTGCTTCTGCAGAAGGGGCACATCCCCCTCCTGTACTCTCCTCCTCACTGCAGCCTAATGGCTGTGTGGTTGTCATTTACCTACCTGGACCCCCCCTTTTCAAAATAGCTGGATCTGCCCCTGTGTAGCTAGCTAGAAGTATTCATACCTACTAATCCATCAATTTTGGTTTGCTTGATTAAACTCATATTTTTGCTTAAAGCAGTTTTGCTTGATCACACATATCTTAAGTTAGAATTCTAGGCTAGCTAGTGCATGTAACAAATTCCCTGGATTTTGTAGCAATCCCTGGTCCCTGGATCACACTGAAATCAATCCAGGGAAACCCTGGATGGTTGTTAACACTGTAAATACACCACTCCATGCTAAACTCTTCCATGGCAGCAGGTTTTTTTAATGCCCACCATTACCTAAATGAAACCCCTCCCCCAGTGAAAATTAAAAAAATCGTGAATTGCTTCATAATACAAGATTTTATGAGATCAGTGAAAATAAAGTGTCTTGAAAATAACCAGATCTACGATACAGTGGAATCACTTCAAAACGAACACTGATAGTACGAAAATTCGCTTAAAGCAAACACTTACCTCAAGTCCCTGCAGTGTTACCACTATCATAATACAGTTTTATTCGTTTAACATGTACACCGATAAAGCAAAATGACTCTTAATGCGTAAAGAAAATTCACGCCCCTTGAAAGCTCACGTGATAATTTGACCTCTTAGACCGTACTGGGCATGCTCAAAAAGCAGCTGGAGCTAGTATGTGGATGAACCACACCCAGTTGTTTTGTTGAAGGATGCTCAAGAAGCTATATTAAGGAGATTTTTTTTTGAACAACCCAATTATTTTGATCAATGGACTGTGCTATTAAAGTAGCTACATACAATGAAAAACATAAAACAGACAAAAATTACTAGGGTCTGGCACATTCTGCCTTTTTTTAAACCTATTCTGCTCTGCTCCACTGCTTTTGTAATCCTCCCTATTTTGCATCTAGAACTACCTATTTTGCTCAAATTTTTGCAGAGCTCTCAACCTAAGAATTACTATTTCAGTATTACTGGTGAGCTACTTCAGTATTTTGGTGAGCATTTCAGTAATCCCCCATTCCCTTCCATTTATTAGCAAATAAACAGATAAAGAAATGATACATGAGCTATAGCTACCTATGTATTTAATTACTGTTCTGGCTGTTCTGGTTGTTCTTTGTTAACACAATAACTTGCATTCATTTCCCTGGTGCATGATTTTGCTTAGTCAAGGAAAGATGTTGGGAAATCTGTTTGGCTACAATATTGAAATGGCGAATTGAAATGGACTCCAATCAAAGAAGAAATAGTCTCTGGAAGTAAACTTGCTCTAAATTCAGTTTTGATTCTCCTCACTAAGCTGAAAACTCTTTCACAATCAGCATTGCTAGCTGGAACTGCAAGTAAATGGAGGGCTAATGTGGAAAGATGCTGGTACTTCATATCACCAAAGACTGTTTTCATAGACTTGACATGAAGCCAGAAACTCACAGCATCATAAGCACTACCGTCACTGTCATGGCTACAAATGTCACTATCAACAGCAAATTCTCTGAACTCCATCTTTACAGCACCCAGATCAAAATCAATAGCAAAGCTCTCACTAATTTTTTCAAAAGTTGATAGGCTCAGATTCTGACATTCTGATGGATCAAGAAGCTTCAATGATTGAAAGATTTGTGACTTAAAATCAAATTTTGATATTAATTTGCTTACAAATGCCTCATAAAATGACCTTACATGTTTATAGAAGTTATTAGCACTAAGTCCATCATTTTCAGTTAAATTTAGGAGAAATGCAGTAGTGTCATCACCAATGAAAACATCTCCATCAGATAGCTGATTTCTGGTGTTAGAATAATCTATGTCTGTTAAATCATTTACTTTTGCTCTAATTACTGATGGTTTGACAAAGTAGGTAAGCACACTTTTTAGCAACCGCTCACTATGGGAGTGAAGTTTATGAATAGTAGCCATTTTAGAGGTCTGGAAATATGTATTGTATGTATCAAAAATAGTAAGAACATTACGAAGAAATAGCATCCACAACTTATTAAAAGGGTCGCTGAGATTACAATAATTTGTTCTTACCCTTCCAGCCTTTTCAACCTCAGGATGGCTTGTGAAGTAGGACAATAATGGTTCCCACATTTCTATTGCACGGTTAATACTATGCCGTAAAGAAAGCCATCTTGTATCACAATGTTTTAAAATCAATTTAAATTCCACATCACAAAATTCAGCATACTTTTTCGGCGATGCAATGCTTTTAACACTATTATGAAAATGATAATATATATCAACTAAAATTTCATCAACTTTTACAGGAAGAGCTTTAACTGCAGACTTCACACAGAGGCTAACATGGCATATGCAATGGATATCTAGAATTTTTGGTTGCTCTTGCCGAATTTTGGCTGATACACCATTCCTCACCCCTTTCATGACACTGCAGGTATCAGAAGCAAAAGCCACAAGGCTGGAACACTTTAGCCCATATTTCACCAACACCTCCTTAATGGCTTCAAAAATATCAACTGCAGTCATGCCAGTAATACCCACTGTGTGAAGATGCCTTGTGGAAATAGATAAATGTTCACATTCAAAAGCTCTAATTAGTATAGTAAGTAATTTTACAGAGTCACCTTTTTCATTAGACTCATCACACAGTAAGCTATAGCAGAGCCTCCAACTTGAAGTGAATAACTAAATTGCTCACTTTCCGTATTTTTGTAGCAAATTCCGTAGAGCTAGCCAGTTTAATGACCTGCATCTTATAAGACACACACCTACGTGTACTGTGTGCAAGAGCTAGCTAGTTTAATGACCTGCATCATTCTTAATCATTATTATTGTTATAAGACAAACACCTACGTGTAGTATCTTGTGATTAATAATGAGACTAGACTGTGAGCTAGAATTGAGAGTCTTAGCTATCATAGTGCTTGACAGGAGACACTGGAACAAGCTATAGCTATATAAAACTTAATAACAATGCATCAGTAAACAAATATCATGAATTAACTGACAATAAATATACTTACCTGTTTTGACTGTTTAGACAACTCTTTAAGCCTCTGGACAATGTTATTTCACAGCTGTTCTGTTAGCTAGCTATACTTCCGTATAAATTGAATCAATTTCCGTAGTCCGTATTTATAGGTGTAAATCCGTAAAAATACGGATAAATCCGTGTGGTTGGAGGCTCTGCTATAGGGAACATTCCGAATATTTTCAACAATAGGGTTCTTGTGATATGGATCCAAAGCCTCACATACAATAGCTCGTGCTTTGGTGCATTTGCATGAGAAATCAGATGCTATCTTAGAATCAGGGAACATTGCCGCAAATAATGAAGACAGATGATTAGCAGTTAGAAAAGAGATATTATGCATGGCAATAAAATTAGACATGATAACTTCTGCTGTGGTAACCTTACGAATGTGTGAGAGCTGCTCTGAAGGCTGACCAAGCATGCCTGCTATACCCTTAGTGCTATTACTATATTTGAATCTCTGCTGATGTGTAGGACCTTTAGAATGACGGGTTATGTCATTGAAGCCTCCATGAGCTACACTAAAATCAGACTTGCATAATTTACAATGAGCATACTGGTCACACTTAGAGCTTGTTATTATGCCATCAGGGAGCTTCCAAGAGGCCTTGAACTTCCCTACAGCTAGACACTTCTTTTTTGTAGCTTCCAGGGCAAACACTTTCTAATTAACGCCCACCCACATGTAAAACTAGCCCTATTTCCGTAATCAGTATTCTTAAGGCCATTTCAGTACAAATTACGGATGAATCCGTTGGGTTGAGAGCTCTGTTTTGGTCAAAAGTATAGTAATGCATGACATATTAGTGGCTGTTGTACTGCATCATAATGGAAGCTTCTACGTAGTCATCCAAACAGTTAGGTTGGGATGCTCCAAAAGCATTATTGAGCAAGGAAAAGACTCTGCAGTAGCAAATGATGTCTGTAGCATTGATAATGATAACAGTAACAAGTCACTAACAACTCTGACATGAGACCAGCAAATCTACCAGCAGAATTTCACCTATTTTGCTCAATGCTTTAGCATACCTATTTTGCCCAAAATTTTGCTGGCAGATTGTGCCAGACCCTAAAAATTACAGACTATTTCCCACCCACTCTCAATTAAATAATAATTGATGATGTAATTGTTAATTACGTAATACTTTGGATAATACAAAAAACTGTTAGTAAGAACTCTAGCACTTGGTCCCCAGGAATTCGTTTTAAAGAGATTCCACTGTAGCTATATTCTTGTGGTGGTAGCTAGCTAAATCTTTACTTAGCTACCAGAACTCACTATGCACTACAAAACAGTAGTTATGACTATAGCTACCAGAGCCAGTTACTTTACGAGTCAGTTAGCTGAGATTCTGACATAATCTCATGGTAGCTATCATTTATAAAAGGGACAGAGGATAACTAAGATTGAGCTATAAGATTAGCTACAGAGCTTCCAACTTCTCCAAGTGTCTGACCGGGACAAGCCACACCCACCAATTAAATCATGCCACACCCTCTATGAATATTATAATAAATTATTGTTTAGCTAATGATTTTACAGTGGCTTTCTTACACTTAGTTAAGAGTTCCTTAGAGTCGTAGCAACAGGAGTGTAGGTTGAATTTTATAGACATCAAATCAATGATGTTGGATTGCTTCAAACTTGCTCTTGATCATCAGAATGAATTTTATGCAGAATTGAAAATCCTCTTTCTGCATCAGCATTTGAACAAGGGATGCTTAGCAGACCAGCCATCAGCCTATAGAGCTTTGGAAACCTCAGTTCTCCACAAAATGTTTTCATCTTCCCAACCTCCCACCAGAAAGGCCCAGAACAAACTTTCTTTGCATGGTCACAAGCGCTGTATGTTTGAAGGGAAGGAAGGTCCAATGGAGACAAGGTGAAGTCCAGAAATTTTTCCTCCAGGCAACTGAGAGATGAGGAATCAGAGAGACCTAGCTGTGGGAACTTTTGTGCTAAGGTTACTGTTGTATTGGGAAAAGAAGCTGTTTTACTGGGTTGGAGTATTTCCAAATCCTTCAGTAATGTATCTCAAAAGGGTAACTTCTTGATTAGCTTCTCAAGAGTAGCAATATAAAAACACCTCACAGCATCAAAAAAGGGTTTAGGGTCATGCTCCTCTTCTAACTCAGAAATACTTGCCCAAGTCTCACTCCCAATTCCCAGCAACTCGTTAGATAGTTGGCTGGCAGCATCCAATTTAAGGTGCTTCAAATTGTCACCATCACTAATAACCACTTCCTTCTTAAACACATTGCCAGCAAAGAGCCTCACTAATCTGCCTATTTCTACATACAGCTCACATGTCTGTTACAGGAGCCTTGTAGGTTCACCCCGCAGAAACTCCTTGGGTTCATTCTAGCTAACCTCAGTGGGGTTATCCCAACCTCCAAAGAATGTATTTTAAATATTATAGATAGCAAATCAACTGACAACACACTTGACTAAACATGAGGTTCTATATTGTATGGGCATTCTCAGCACTTCTTATGCTAATAACCCTTACCATATTTAATTAATCATGTCAATAATTATGCATTGTATTTCTAAGCAGCAGGCATGTCAGGGCAGGCATCCCTGACAATGTCATATTTTCACTTGACTTTTGAAAAGTCTGCTAAACCTGTCCATTGCTGGTAAAATGTGAGCTAAAAGGTGAAGAGTGGGCTTGGTGTCTGCTCCTGTGCTCCTTTTTCTTTTCTGGTTTCTCAAAAGCATTACACGGGGGTGATGTCACTCTAATTGTTCAGGATTTTCCAGGATTCAGTAAGTAGTTCATCCACATAACCTATATTAACTTTATACTAGCTGACTGCAGCAGTATTGGACATAAATACAACCACTCTACTGAAGTCTAAACCATACTTTTGTAAAGAGTCCTTAAGGGCATGAAAGATGCTCTGAACAGAACCAATGTTCACCACTGGCATATCAAGGAAGTGAGTGTTTACAGTGCCAACTTCAGGGTCTAAAAACCTCACAATAATAATGCAAGATTTATCCACCTTATAATTCAATATGTCAATAAGAATAGAAAATGGATTGGACAAGTTTTCAAGCATCTTATTTTGGAAGTGAAGAGATAATGCTTCCTTGATAACTGCAGCTCTTTTTGTGTGCCCACATGCAAATAACTTGGCTATTTCAGAGTCTGGGAACATATATAGCCTTGAACAATCTTGTGGCATGATCACTAGCCAAGAATGACAAGTTGTGTTTGGCAGTAAACAATGTCCACCTAGCCTCAGCTTCAGTAACCTTGTCCAATTGCTTTCTAGGTTGGAAGAAAGACGCTATTGACTGTGATGAAGATGCTGCTATAGCAGCCTTCTTATGGTGCTGCCTGTATTCATAGTTTGAAGAACCCATATATTCAGACAAACTGGACTAAATCCATGATGCTCTGTAATGCAGTGAATACTAGAATCCTTCAGTGAATTTATTTTGCTCAGAATGGGTGCACTTTCTCTGCAGTACACACACTCTGTATTTGTTGCCATGATTGTGCAATGGCCACCTATACAAGGATGAAGTTAGTTCTCTTGTACACATTCTACAGTTGGTAGCATCTTACCATGAAGTATTGGAAAGTCTGTCTTCAGATTCATCACTAGAAGTCTCTGAGGAGCTCCCTGAATCAGTCACACTTGGTTCAAAACTATATGCCATTGGCATCAATGAACCATCACTAGAGCCTTCACTAACACTCCCAGAGGAATTTGCTAACTCAATATCAACCCCTTTCTTGGCTGTTCTGCTCACTTCCAGACATATTTCACCCTAGTAACAGCCACAGTTTACCTTTCAGCTGGCCTAAAACTACACTATTGCAATGGAAGCCAAGCGCATCGTTCATGTTAAAACGTCATCAATAAGCCCTGCCCAAAACTGGACGTATTGTAAAAACTCATAGTTTGGCTAGCCATAACTCAGAGCATACTTGACCAGAAGTTTTAATCTTTTGCCACACATGTCTATGTATATAGGACTACTGAAAAATTCAAAATGGCAAAAAAAATTTTTTTCATGTCGGTTACCCTTTAATGGGTGGTACCCCTACATAGTCTGAGACTTGAGTCAGCACGGAAATCTATGCTGTACAGGGTGCCAGATGGAAATCACAACGGAAATTTTCAATGGAACTGCAATCTTCTGTATAATTGTATGTAGCTGTCTGCCTCTTCATCTCCTGGCCGGGACATTGAATAGGCAAGTTGTAGTACCGGGTGGGACACTCTGGCAGACTAGAATACCGGGACTGTCCCGGCCATTCCGGGACAGTTGGAAGCTCTGAGATTATCATTTTAGACTAAAAGTCTGTTGCCTGAATTACTTAGAATCCATGCCATGTTACATGTACCAAAGTTAAACATAGCACTTATAGCTAGTTACATGTTCATAAGACTCCATTCATTCTATCACTGTGCAGTGAAATTACACTTTATTATCTACCTATGGCAAACTACATAAAATATCAGAGAGCACCATTAAGTTATTATAGTTTATTCATGATTCTTTGCCCTGATCTTTTGCATTAACAACCCATGAATGCAAAAATGTAAACAGTCATTAGGATCTAGCTGTGAGCATGATATTATGGAATCAAGTGAGAGAAACAACATTTCTTGGAAAGATAAGAATGTAGAGATGGATGAGGTCATAACGCCAAAAAGTGAGAGAAAGAAACTAATTAGAAGGAAACTTATACTTTCACACATAAATCTCCTCATATCCTGCTTAGTGAGACAGGCCTTGACAAAATTTCAGCAGCCAACAGTAAGTACAAACAGTAATGAATAACGAAGTGCTTATATACAAACCCCCTTCCCTTTCTCTACATAATCCTGTCCAGATGCTACTATTCTTCATTGTATACAAATTCTGTAATCAAGCTTTTAAACTGGCTATCAATCATTCTGCAATAAAATTTTGACATTAGCTACCTATAATTACAGGATGATGTAGAGAGAGGGGATATTGGAGTTCATTATCGTTACTGTTTGTAGTTACAATTGAAACGTTCATCTACTAAAGTAGGATAAGTAATAAAGGGAGAGTTTGCTTGTTTATTTTTTTTTATTTTTATTTTTATCTATAACAGTTTTCTTTCTTTCTCTTGTTACTGTACTTTTTTTACATTATGACCTCATTCTATCCCTACACATAACTTCCAAGAAATGTTTTTCATCTCATATATTTTTGTTAAAGTTTCATTATATTAACGAATACCTTCAGACAAGAAATACAAAGTAGCTAGCTAATTTAATGTACCTAACAAGCTGGTGGAAAATTCTCATGTCATCATCTAGGGTGTACTGAAGGAGAAGTTAGACTAGTAAATGGGACTAACTATAATGAAGGTCGTGTGGAGATCTGTCTGAGGGATGAATGGGGTACTGTCTGTGACCAGATGTGGGACATGACTGATGCTGGTGTAGTGTGTAGGCAACTTGGATTTGCATCCTCTGGTACACAGGACCAATTAGTAGATACATACATGGATAATGACTTTTATTCACTTCAGGAGCAACTGCACTGAGTCAAGCAACCTTTGGTCAAGGCACTGGGAGGATATGGCTAAATAATGTACAGTGCACAGCGAGTGAGAGAGTCCTGATGAACTGTACTGCTAGTCCTAATGGAATCAATAGCTGCTTACATGCTCAAGATGCTGGAGTGAGATGTCTTACAGGTATTCTACATCAGGAATAGTTTATTACTACTGTATAATAATATGTTACAATATTTAGGATGTACTGAAGGTGATATTAGACTATTAGAAGGAGCAACGCAGCTAGAAGGGCGTGTGTCAGTTTGTGAGAATAATATCTGGGGTACAGTGTGTGACTATAGTTGGGACGTAAACGATGCTGCTGTGGTCTGCCGACAACTTGGATTCTCTGTATATGGTATATATATACTATAATTATAGAAGAGTGCAAGGAATTAAATTAGTACTATATTTTAGGATCTACTGCTCTTTATAATGCATACTTTGGCCAAGGAACTGGGTCAACAGCATGGAGTTATGTTTCCTGTACTGGAAGTGAAGCCAGGCTTATTGATTGTCCATCACAACGATATTCTTGTAGCCATTCTCAGGATGCAGGAGTGAGATGTCTTGCATATACAGGTTAATAAGTTTCTATGATAATGCATGAAATATTTTGACAAGTGTAGCTAAATTGCCATTATAGAATTTGTTTAACAACAACAACAACATAGTAGTGAACTCTATCTGAAAGAATTACCCCAACTTCATATCATTATTATATTCAATGATGTATTAATCAACCCAACAAATCATATTATATATACGTTGGAAGCCTCAATTTTGCTTGCTACTAGGTTTATTATCCTTACTAGGATGTAGGTACAAGAGTAATGAAAGTCTATAGTATTCACATTCACTTCTGGTGGGAAAATGTGATAAAATATGAGCTTGCCCTTCATCAGAAAACCAGCAAGATTTTTCATTGACCTTAAATGTAAAAATGTAACCACAAGGAATGAACACATAATTTATGAGTATAAGGAGACTTACATCATAGAATATCTATCACCAATAACAGAGGTTGCAAGAGATTTAGTCTTCCTTCTCATCTTTCTTCCCGAAATTAGCCTATAAAACACCTAAAGTGATTATCCTCATTCACAAACTAATCGCAATTTAAATGAAGCAGGTCTATGGCCGTGAAAACATACGTACTGAAAGTCACCATCAATTTTATAGGCACCAAACTAGAATTTAGAAAGTGCATGTGATTTGATTATCTCTGTGTTAGGGGTTCTTGTGAAAGAAAAAATAAACTAAATTGTAAAGCAAACATCTAAACAATCATAACTGGTTTGAAACATTATATGCTATGAGTGAAAACAGAAGTGCTTATGCAATTGTCTACATAATAGCATAATCCTTCAGTTACAGACTATTTTATCTCCCAAAATGTTACGTTAATATTCCAACACATTACACTTAAATGCAGCTAGTACCCATCACATGGAAGATGGAGACATTAGATTAAGGTCAGGCAGCAGTGCATTGGAAGGTCGCGTAGAGGTGTGGCACAGTGGTGTGTGGGGTACAGTGTGCAATAACCTCTGGAGTAGAGCTGATGCCGCTGTAGCCTGCAGACAACTTGGATACTCCAGTTCAGGTATTTAATGTCATGTGACTAATGTAGGTATAATCAGCTTTTACTTTACAGGAGCAACAGCAGTTAGTAGTAGTTCTACCTTTGGACAAGGCTCTGGATCAATTATTCTTAATGACTTGCAATGTACAGGTCTGGAATATAGACTGATTGACTGTGTACACAGTGTAGCAGTTCGTAGCTGTAGCCACAGTCAAGATGTAGGAGTGATATGTATAGCTGGTAAGAAACATTTTGCTCAGAAAATAAATTGATACAATGAGCTAGTTAAAAAAACAAATCTTGTATTGTCACACAGGTTGTACTGAAGGAGAAGTTAGACTGGTCAATGGGACTAACAACAATGAAGGTCGTGTGGAGATCTGTCTGAGTAATGAATGGGGTACTGTCTGTGACCAGATGTGGGACATGACTGATGCTAGTGTGGTATGCAGGCAACTTGGATTGGCTTCTACAGGTACGTACATACGATAACTATCTGCATAGATGTGTGGATGATGGGTTGTGTATATTTCAGGAGCAACTACACTGAGTCAAGCCACTTTTGATCAAGGCACTGGAAGGATATGGCTAGACAACGTACAGTGCACAGGAAGTGAGAGAGGCTTAATGAACTGTACAGCCAGTTCTAATGGAGTCAATAGCTGTACACATACTCAGGATGCTGGAGTGAGGTGTCCTACTGGTATGTGATTATTAATTATTTTTTACTGCCAGTATAATTTTTGTCTTGGTATTAAGGTGCCAATAAGTAATACTGGGATTAACCATTGGTGGTACATATGAAAGTATAAATTACACAGAATCATGCTTGCATGTTGAACATCAACTTGCTAGCTATCTAAAAAGTAGAAGACAATCACTATATACACTAGCTTCTTTTACTCAAGATCAGAGTGTTTCTGAGATAAGTTTACTAACAGAGACATCCTAAACTATAAATCAACTGCTAGCCCTAACAAAGATAATAAAACTGGTGAGAAAGCAATCAATTAATTTCCTAAGGAATCATGACAAGTGCCTAATTATAAATTTTTGATCAGCTATACTGACAACTTGAAACTATACTGGAGATTAAATGGCATACAATACATTAATCAGGACCATGAATAGCAAGATTGTAAGCTATAATAATAGTGCTGACTGAACAAGTAATGCTTCGGCTAAACTTTTTCTTACTCCTGACAATAAATCTCGTGTCAGTAAACTCCACCAAAATCTTTTCAACATAATTTCTGGTTTCTGTCATTGTATAATTATAGTCAAACTTTGTAATTATTTATTCACTTGCCTTCTAAAAAAGAACTGTAATACCAATAACAGTGATATATGCTTGTAGCTAGCTATATAACTATAACAGTTCAAAGCTTTATCAAATGTGACTGAGCCTGGGAAAAGGTACAATTTCAGGCAAAAAATAAAAATTGAGTTATTAAGTATAGTCATAGGGCATGCGTTTAGCTATAGAATGATACCTCACTTGAGGCTCTAGCACTTACGGTTGTCTAGTTACAGATGCTATAACTACAAAGGGATCCCTAACTACAAAACCTCTGAGGGTAAGATTCTGAGAAATATGGGGTGCTGTTTGTCTCAAAAAGAGAGTATTTAACTGTGAAGTGAAGGATATATAAATACTGCTATGGATATATAAATACTGCTAGGGATATATAAATACTGCTAGGGATATAATAAATACCGCTAGGGATATATAAATACCACTATTGTTAGGGATATTATAAATACCGCTATTTTGATATTATGGGCATGATATAATGAAAATTTGAACTTTGTGCTTGCACGAGGTTGAAAAGGATATCGAGCATAATAGCAGCCAATTCGTTATGGCTACCCTAAATAATGTTACTGTTAATGTTGGAGCTCTCTCCAATGCTCTTGCTGTAGCTATACAGCAAGTTACTTCTTGATCACAGTCAATTAGCGGCTCTGCCACTCCTACATCACCTATGACTCCAATCAGTGCTGTGTAAGTGTGTGTGTACTAGTATGAGTGGGATAATATGTAACTATTAAAGTTAGGATGTTTACCATGTGAATAGCTATGCAGCTTCAATATTGACTCTACACTTCTCATCATAATGAACAGTTGCTGTTAATTGTACTGTTACTGTTATTTAAAATTTTACATGAAATTTTTTACATGAATACAAGATACACTGGATAATAATAATTTTTGGTATTCTTCACTGGTGTAGAAACTGTTACCCCTCTCTATATTTCGTCACCTAAAAACTGTCACCTTTCATCAATACTCTATCATTTGAATAAACTGTCACCGCTCAATAATATTTTGTATTTGGTTTTAATTATTCACAGTTGAAAATATTTAATTTTTGTTGCCCTGAGAGACAAGTTGCATGTACAATTAATTATTATTACAATTCTTTTTGGTCTCAAATATTAGCAGGAAGACCTCGTAATGAAGTGACTGTTGATGAAATTGTAGAACTGAGGTGTCTTAATTACAAGTGGAATAAAATAGCTGCACTTTTAGGTATATCTAGGGCAACATTGTATAGAAGACTAGAAGAAAGCAATATTTCAGATGACCATACTCCATGATCAAATCATCAGTTAGATGAATTAATCCGTTCCATAAAACAAAGCCATCCCAATGATGGCGAAGTATTGATGAAAGGTTATTTGGTTAGGTTGAGGGTAAGAGTAACCCGTAAAGAATTACCATTCATCGGGTTGATCATGTAAATGTCATTGTTCGTTCTAATTCTGTTGTCAGGCATCGAATTTATTCAGTGCCACATTCTAATTTCATATGGCATATTGACACTCACCACAAACTAATAAAAATGGCGATATGTTATTCATGGGGCTATAGATGGTTTTTCTCGTACAATTACATATCTCAGTTGTGCAAATAATAATCGATCATCAACTGCACTTGCTAATTTCCTTGATGCTATTTCTCTACATGGCTTACCTGATCACATCAGATCGGAGAGAATGTGGCTATATGGAGATACATGATTGCTTCCCACAATCATGATTATTCTTCAGTGATAACAGGAAGTTTTGTACACAATGAACGAATAGAGAGACTGTGGCGTGATGTGCATAGGTGTGTAGGAAGTAATTATGGAGATTCATTTAGAAGCTTGGAAAGAGATCATTTGCTTGACCCCTTAAATGAAGTGGATTTGTACTGTCTACATTATGTATATTTACCTCAAATTAATAAGTGCTTGTTTGAGTTTAAGGAAAGTTGGAACCATCATGGTCTTTCTAGTGAAGGTAACATGTCACCATACCAAATATTTTTTGAGTGATTAAGTCATACTGATACCCTCTTGGATTCAACCACTAATGCTGATATAGATGTATCATCTCTACTTGGTGAGCATGTTGCTGTTCCTAGAATACGTTTTTCACCTTGTTCACAACTGCTTCAGAATTTTTTCTCCCAATGTTGATCTTTATAAGGCTGCTATACATTCAGCAGGTGAACATTTGAACACAGGTTGTGATCAGTGTGTCATTGACTCTGAATAGACTTTATAATTATAGCTGTCATTAGTTCTAAAGATGTTATACATACAAAATTTATATCAATCAATCAATCAATACAAGCTAAGCAGCTATTAGAAGTTAGCAAATGTAATTGTATTATCTATTATTCTTAAACGATCATGGGTTACCAAAACCAAAAGAATCCAATATGCACATATCAAGCTTATAGTCCTGAATTCTGGATACAGTAATTTTCCAAATGACCTGGGAAAAGTAATATTCACATCACATGTTGATGCTTTTGGAAGAATACAGTCATCAGTGAAATGAATTTTTGGTATCTTATCAAAACCTGATGCTGGAAGCTTAGTGGACCCAGAAATAAAGTGCAGAATATCAGCAAGTGACACATCTTGCCTATCTATAATACAATATATATAATTATATTAGTGCATAGTTATTATAATAATTATACCTGCACATTCCATAATGTAATCTGTCCAGCTAAGAATTACAGCTTCTTCAATAGTACGTTTGTTACTTCCAGATTCAGAATAATCAATCACAAAAGAATCAAGAAGATAGTCAGATGTTATATCAAAGCAACAAGGAATGAGTGCATTTCCTCAGGGTGAAGACACATTAATATTTCTATCTGTAAGGTTTCACATAACCCTCTTTTCAACTGTTCTAGTTTAGCATGGGGAATAAAGTAAACGTAGTGCAACCATATTGCTTTGACTATTTTGTCTGCATCTGAATAGCCTTGTAGGTTTAGTATAGCCACAATCAAAGCGAAAATCAAGCTCATCATCTACCAATTTCCTTAGTTCTTCAACTGTTGTAACAGCCTAACACAAACAATAAAAAATTCTACTTATAATATTTACGTAATAATTGTGGCGCATGCTGTCTGGCATGGCTCTAAATAACTACTTCTTAGAGATATATTATAATACTCAACTTCTTGATTTTACTAAATATTGATTATATTGAATGATCAAATGCACATAAATGATGTAATGACTACTGATGAATAGTGATGATGTAATGACTAATATTATAGTCCTCACAATTCCCCCTCCTTAGAGGTAATCTCGTCCTCGAGATGTTCAGTTGTCACACACATACACATACAAAATTAATAATGAACAGAATATAATTATGATAGATAATGCATGGCCATGAATGATGGATAACAATTAAATGATGGGTTATGTTCTATTGTTAGTTACCAGCTTTTACTGTCCGAGAGTGAGTCATCGGTCCACTATAGGGTGTAAATGTAGAATTAGAAGTAGTAGGTGGCTGGGTGGTAGTAGACTTTTGCTGTTTGGGAGTATACTTGTGTGGGGAAGACCCTTTCCAAGAAACATCTGGAAGTTCCTCGTAACATGCACGAACACGACTCAATGGCACAAAAATTGGAACTGATTTGGGTTCATCTATCAGTCTAACTTCAGCATTTGTTGGTGTTAAACTGACTATCCTGAATGGACCATGAAAGGGTCTGGCAAACTTCCAAGTCTTTCCTTGAAGTTCACTTGGCATATGTACCATCACTCGCTGACCCACCTCCAATGTTGGTTCCTTGGCTGTGCGATCATACATCCTCTTCTGTCGACCTTGGGCAATAGAAATGTTCTCCTGTGCTAATTTCCATGCACTGTTCAAACCAGTTGTTAGTTATATTTTATAATCATCCATGTCTACCATGTACGGGGTGTGCTCGCGAGAGAGAGCGCCCAGCGTGGGCAACGCAGGGTCCCTACCATAAAGTAAGAAGAAAGGAGACTCCTTTGTAGATTCCTGCACTGAACTTCTATAAGCATACAAAACATAAGGCAAATGTTTATCCCAATCATGACCATACCTTTCACCTGTCTTAGCTAACGTCTGAATTAGTGTACTGTTAAACCTCTCACACAATCCATTGGTTTGAGGGTGATAACCAGATGTATTTAGCTTTTTCACATCAAACAACTTGCATACCTCCAACACTAAATCCGACAAAAAATTAGTACCTCTATCAGACAAAAGTTCTAGTGGTGCTCCATGCCTACAAATAACACCTTCCACCAACAGTCGTGCAATTGTTTCTGCTTTCTGATTGGGTACAGCAAATACTTCAACCCACTTAGTGAGGTAATCTATGAAAACAACTGCATATTGGTTGCCATCCAGGGTTAATGGTAATTGTAAGACATCAACCCCTACTCTCTCAAAAGGACCACCCACAGGAATTGGGTGTAACATGGGCTTGAGTGCCTGCCCAGTACCTTTTCGTGATGCACACACCAAGCATGAACGACAATACCTCCGCACATCAGCTCGCATACCTGGCCACCAATAACGTCTTCGGAGGAGCTCATATATCCGCTTCTCAGCAAAATGACCTGAAAATCTGCCGTCATGGGCTTCCTGGATTAGATCCTGTCTTCTTGCATGAGGAATAGCCACGCACCACCTTCCTGGAAAATTAGGGTTTTCATGATGAAGAATGCCATCAAGCAAGTCACATGATTTGCTCTGTAGAATAATCTTTTGAGCTTCCTTGTCATCCTTAGGTAATGTTCCATCCCTAAGATAATGCATGAGAAATCTGAAATCTGGATCATCAAGCTGTTCAAGGCTAAAGTCAGTTGCTACAGCTTCAACTGAAGAAACAACAGCCTCTAGTACAGGATTCCTAGAAAGTGTATCAGCACTACAATTTGTCTTTCCTGATCTGTATCTGATCTCTAAGTCCATCTCCTGAATGGTCATTACCCAGCAAGCCAATTTTGCTGAGGGGTGTGCTGTATTCAGAGTGAAGTGCAAGCTGCATGGTCCGTAAGAACTACACAGTGATGCCCTAACAAGTATGCTCTAAAATACTTAACTGCCCACACAAGACCCAATGTTTCTAGTTCAGTTATGGGGTAGTTCTGCTCATGTTTGTGAAGTGTCCTAGAAGCATATGCTACTGGATGTAAGTGGCCCTTCACATCCTTCTGCGACAACACAGCTCCTAAACCTGCCAAGCTTGCATCAGTTTCCAATGTAAATTCATGTCCTGGACCAAACTGGGGATATGCCAGAACTGGTGCACTGCACAATAGATTTTTCAAACACCCAAAAGCTTGCTGACATTGCATGGTCCACTCAAACTGCACACTTTTCTTTGTGAGTGCATGAAGAGGTGATGATACCTTTGGTATAAAGCTTCTATAGTAAGATGCTAAACCTAAAAACTGCCTCAACTTGGTGACATCGTTAGTTACGAACTTTAGCTGTTTTAACTGGGTCTGGTGAGATTCCATGCCTGGAAATTATGTGTCCCAGATACTGTACCTCCTTCTGCAGAAAAGAGCATTTCTTCAACTTGAGTCTCAAGCCAGCTGTCCTAAGCCTACCCAACACTGCCTGTAAGTGAGAGATGTGCTCATCAAAGGTCTGTGAGCACACAAGAATATCATCAATATAAACTAAACAACACTTCCATTCCAGGCCTGCAAGTACTGTTTGCATCAATCTCTGAAATGTTGAGGGGGCATTACACAGGCCGAAAGGCATTCTTTTGAATTCAAATAGCCCACAGTGAGTAGTGAATGCTGTTTTCTCAGCAGTTTCCTCACCCAGCTGAATCTGCCAATACCCAGCAGAGAGATCCAGTGTAGTGAAAAAACGAGCTCTGCCAATTGTATCCAGAATATCCAATATCCTAGGCAGAGGATACACATCCTTTATAGTCACTGCATTTAGACGCCTGTAGTCTATACAAAAACGTGTGGTACCATCTTTCTTAGGCACAAGGACTACGGGACTTGCCCAAGAGCTAGTTGATGGCTTAACTATGCTCTTTTTTTCCATATCAGCAACCATAGAAGCTATTTTGGCATGCTGCACAAAAGGAGTCCTCCTAGGGTACTGTTTGATTGGGGGGTGGTCTCCTGTATCTATTTTATGTGTTACAACATCTGTACAGCCCAATTCATCATCTGTCAGAGCAAACACATCATCAAAATCCATTACCAATTGTTTCAATTCATTCAATTCTCCCTGGTCTAATCCTTCTGGCCATGTCAAAGCCTCTACAACCTGCATCTTATGAGCATCCCCACCAGTAACAACTGCTACCATACCTTCCTCTACAATGTTATCAGATACCATATCTGCATTGACTTCCATCACACCTCTATTAACACTTCCATTAGCACTGGCTACACTGTCACAACCCAAGTTTACCTTTGCACCCACAGCCCATTCATTCAAACCACAACCAAGGTCACCATCCCCAAAATTGGATTCTTGCACCAATTCTACTTCTCCCAGTCTAGTTCCTTCTCCCAAATGGACTACTTGTTGATGATAGTTAACCACTGGTATCAAAACCTTTCCATGGCTATTAACCTTCAGTAGTGATTCTGGTGCACCAATGCCATGCACCTGTAGTGAGTCTGGGTCAGGTTCAAACAGAACACAGGTACCCTGCATTAACTTGGCTTCCACCCCTGCCTCTACAAATGATCTTGCTCTAGCAGGTATTGCCTTGCTTTCAATGAGGCTAATCTGGGCATGCCCATCTAATATTGCCCTCTTCAGTGGTTGCCCTTTTGCATTCAAAAATGACAAACCAAGAGCTGGTGCTGTATTCATGCCTATCAAACATGGCTGGCTACTGTCTGGCTGTATAAACAACAGTATAGGGGCTACCACTCCATCTGCCTCTACATTCAAAGTAACCTGGGCTGTCACATTCAACTCATGTTTCCCAGCTTTCCCATCTTTAGCATACAGTTTCACTGATGCTGGTTGGAGCCTAGGTACTGATTTGCCTAGTGACCTCATATGCCTACCAATACTGTGTAAGACTGATCGGGATATGATACTGGACTGTGATCCTGTGTCAATCATTGCAGTCACCTGCACACCTTCTATGCTCACATCCAACTCTAGGGTTGCACCTATGGCTTTAGTGGACCCATGGGCAACTACTGTACCAATGTGTACTTCAGTACCATCCAGTAACCCTTGTTCACTTTTGCATCTCCTAGAAGCCAGAATTCCTTCCAGCTGCTCGTCAGACAGAGCTGCTGTTGGATCTACTTGCAATGTCATAGGGTTTGCTGACTCAGCACTAACTGCTGCAGTGCCAGATTCTAGTACATCGGAGGATTTACCCATTGCCTCACTTCTGTCTACCTTATTAGGACAGTTTCTTTTAAAGTGACCCAGACCACCACAGTGATAACACCTGACACGTTCATGTTTCCCCTTGGGTAAAGAACCAGTTAAGGCTTGTGATTTATCTGGGATATGAGAGCTTTCACCCTTACTCACACTAATGCCCTTTTTTCCTTTGCCTTTAAACACTTCTCTGGACCCAATGGAACCCTGGTACTGTTGGTCATGCCTTTCACACATTCTGGCCCTCTCATAGAGTTCATTGAAAGATTCTCCAACCTTGGGTGCCCCCAGCTTTCTTTGCCATTTTGGCAACAGTGCCTGAAAGAAACGTCCTTTCAGTAACCTGTCCAGCTCTTTTGCCCCCAGACTAGGAAAAGCTTTTCTGGCCAAAGACATTAAGTGTAACCCCAACTTCTCTACTGATTCCTCGGTCTGCATTAATTGATAAGCCTCTCAGCTCTTCAATGTCTACTGGTTTAAACCTATCTTTAAGTGCAACTACTGCCTCTCTATAGCTACTACGCTGTTCTTGTGCTAACAGCTCAAACACCTGTAAGGCAGTACCAGAAAGATGCAGCTTCAGCTGATAGCATTTCTGCTCATCTGACCATGACAGCAATCTAGCCTGTTCCTCAAAGCGTTCCAGCCACTTCTCAAAGCTTTTATCCTCAGCCTCTACATCTTCTCCTGTGAAACTAGCTAAAGGTGGCATATGGTAAGCATTTGTTTGTATAGCTATGAGGCGTGCCTGCTGTTCCAAAAAACATTGAAAAAAAGTAGTCATGCTAGAAGGACCCGACCCGGTAAGATCACACAAAGAGCCAAGGACCCCGCGAGCCTCGCTAGACACTCTCTCACTCTCACCACTCACCCGTCTGAGCTCTTCATCACGGTCTCTGATGGCTGTCCGTGCTTCATCTAGTTGTCTCTGCAACTCTTCCACGCGTGTCCGTAATTCCTCCATGCTGTCGTCCTCTGCTGCGGTGTCGTCTCTCTCCACTTCGTCAAAATTGGTAGTCTCGACTAGAACTTTACCGCTTCTGGTTACTCGTCCTCGTAGTGTAGCTCCTGGCTCCGTCTGGTCCTCCTTCAGAGCCCTAACTTCACGTCTGGACATAGACTTCAGTCACCTCTCCGAGCGTTCTGTAAGTTCTCCAAAGTCAGCCAAAAACTCTCCAAGATGTATAAAACTATTGGCAGGGTCGCCAAATGTGGCGCATGCTGTCTGGCATGGCTCTAAATAACTATTTCTTAGAGATATATTATAATACTCAACTTCTTGATATTGATTATATTGAATGATCAAATGCACATAAATGATGTAATGACTACTGATGAATAGTGATGATGTAATGACTAATATTATAGTCCTCACATAATAATCAATAAGTATTTCTTTGTAATAAACTAACATAACTGTCTAAGAGCCTAACTTTAATACTAATCAATTTAGAATATAAATATATACCAACTTTTGATCTCCCTCATTTTATGTTAAGCCATTCCAGAAGGACAGTAGTTAATGGCAGAGATGAATTAATACTAAAAACTACTGCTGCTATTATGAATTATACATGCACTAGGTATAAGGGCTCACTGTATTTGCCAGTTAATATAATCATTATATCTACCTCAGAAATATCTGGCAATAATTGAGTTCATCCTGAGCAAGAATATATACTGGTTGTTTATGTCCTCCTAGTTTTGCTACTTGATAAGCAGTCCATGAAAATGAAGCAGAAACTGATGAAACAGTCAAAGTTTTACTACCCAAACCAGTAGGTTGTAGAAAAGCAAAAGGAAAATCATTCCTTCCTCCCATTGGTTGACTAAAGACTGATCTAACTTCTTTTTCCACTTCCTCAACTGTCATAATCGAACTCAATCTTATTTTTCCAATTAATCCAGATTCACCCAATTTAGCTCTTGCTTTTAAGAAACAGTGACATTTGAATCAATATTTGGAGGCAATACTGTTGTATTCGTTAACTAAAACTAAAACTAAAATGGATAATAGTTCACTAATTTCCTCACTACTAAAACTAAACTAAACTGTAGTTCACTTACTTGCCAAAACTATAACTAAACTATTTACATCATATTGCACCAAAAACTAAACTAAAACTAACGAGAGCAGAGGTTGAATCTAATATTAGTTGAGCACACCTCCAGCTGGCCACACCTACCTCTGATCGCTCATTATCGACAGAGGTAGATTCTTTAATCACAAGCTGGTCGTGTGATCTACTGTTTTCAAGTATGGCCCAGTCTTCGGCTTCAGGTCCTTCTGTCCCTTCAGTTTCATCAGCATCCGCTAAACCTACGGAGCAATCCTCGAGGTATAGAAGTTTGGTTTGGGACTACTTTTACTACGATACTGATAGAAACAAGAGTGTGTGCCAAATTGATGTTAGCGGGTCTGTCTGTGGTAAGCATATTTCCGGAAAAAACCCCACAAACCTTAAGCATCATATGAAAGCTGCTCACCCTTCCATACTGAATGAATTTTTAATAAGAGAAGAAAGTATTAAGAAGCATAAGGTACAAGCTAAGAAAAGGGAAACATCCCTTATACATCAGTCTACTCTGAAAGAGTCTTTATCTAAGCAAACTATGTACACTAAAGATAGCCACCAATACAAGGCCATCACTCGGAAGCTTGCCATATTTGTGGGCAGTTCTAATGTAGCCAATCGAATAGTGGAAAATTTTGAGTTTGTGAATTTACTCCAAACCATGGACCCAAGGTACCCCGTTCCAGGAAGAACAGCTCTTTGTAAGGAGTTAACTTGTGTCCTCATTGAGTTAAAAGCCAAGATTACTGCACATCTGGAAAGTGCAAGCAAAGTAAGCATATGCTGTGATGTGTGGTCCAAAATAGGCCTAACTTCCTCATATCTTGGGGTTACCGGACATTTTTTCTCCTGGAAGGATCGTAGCCGACACACAGTTACTCTAGCTGTCAGAAGAATGATTGGCTCACATACTGCTGTCAATATTCGGGCTCTTCTTGATAAAATTCTTTCTGAATGGGGATTAGACTATAGCAAGATCTCTGCTACCATAACTGACAACTGTAGTAACATGGTAGCTGCTTTTAAGGAGAACTTGGAAGAAGATGATGATACAGATGTTGGAGGTGATGAAAGTGATAATGATGCAGATGATGATGAAATGTATATTGAGGAGATACCATCAAATGAGGAGAATGATTTCCTTGATTGTGAGGAAAGTCATGATGAAGAATTTATTTGTTACAACCGTATAAGCTGCTTTTCTCATACTCTTCAGCTTGTAGTCAATAAATTTAGTGACTGTGACAGTTTCAAACAGTTGATGAAGCATGCTCATGTACTAGTACGAAAATTTAATTCATCAACAAAAGCTACTGAACAATTAATTTCTCTTTCTGGTAAAAAGCTTACTAAAGACTGTCCTATTCGATGGAGTTCAACCTTCTTAATGGTCAATCGTATGCTTGAAGTAAGAAATCACCTAAAAGTTGTACTAGAGGAGCAGGGATGGGATGATCTTGCTGCTAGTGAATGGAGAATGCTGCAGAATGTGGTGAATCTCTTACAGCCTTTTGCAAAATTTACATCACTTCTCAGTGGTGATGAATTTACAACCCTCTCTTGTGTTGTCCCAGCAATTATGGATCTAAATATTCACCTTGAGGAGGTATGTTACTGTATGAATTGACATTTTGTGCTTGCATTTATTATATTTTATCTCTTAATAGGTAAAGACAATTGGTGGTGACATTTCCAAGGTGGCAGAAGTTTTACAAACTGAATTACAGCGACGTTTTAAGAAGTACACTGCCCCGGGCATCATAGGCCACCATGCATTGATGCTGGCTGCTACCTTCCTGGATGCACGATATCGTTTGCTATTGAATTCTGTGCAATGTGACAGTGCCAAACAATTGCTCGCTGATCTAGTAAGTTAATTGGACTTGCATGCATTGACTAATAGCAATGTCCATTGAAATGTTTATTCATAATATACATGTATTATGAAGCTACATGTCAATATAGCTAGCATGTACTTGCTTGGATCTATAGCTAAACCATTAAATGTATTTTTGTAGTTGAAAAATGGTTCAGAATCCAGTCAGTCCTCATCACAATGTGCTTCTCCTTCTACTGATCATGAAGAGGATGGACAACCTCCAGGTGAAAAACGCTTTAAACATTTAGGCAAGGTGTTGGAGTTGAGAATCAAAGAGGGCATACAAAAGGCATCAACATTACCACCTGGAAAGTCGGAAATTGAACATTATTTTTCGTCAGTGGCCACACTCTCTGAAAAAGAGGATCCCATTACTTTTTGGCTAAATAATGAGTCTACTTACCCGCTGTTGAGCAGCCTGGCTGTTGACTTATTATGCATCCCAGCATCTTCTGCCCCAGTTGAGAGGACCTTCTCCACTGCAGGTGAAAGTACTTGTGGACGAAGAAATAGATTATCTGACCAAAACTTAGAGAGAGAAATCCTCATCAGAAGGAATCGAAAATATTTCACAAATAGTAAAGATGGAGAACAATGATACACATAATAATATAACCTTAGACTCTCAAGCATGGCTATATAGCTAGCTATGACTCCCAATTTATTACATTTTCTGAATTTTTTGATAATAATAATAATAATTGTAATATATAGCTAATGTTGATAGTTAGCAAGCAGCATTCATCAAAAAATTACATTTCCAACTATATAATATGATTGGATAAGTTGATTGCCCCAGAATAGCTACCATGGTCTTGTTAACTTAACTAGAATTAAAACTAATGCTAAGCTCTTGTAACTAACTAAAACTAAAAGAAATACCAGGTTCTATAACTAACTAAAACTAAACTAAACGAAATATCAGGCTCTTGTAACTAACTAAAACTAAACTAAAAGAAATATCAGGCTCTTGTAACTAACTAAAACTATACTAAAATGTTGTAAGATTCCAATAACTAACTGAAAACTAACTAATAGTCCAAAACTACTAACTAAACAACAATGGGAGGCAAGCAAATAATGTCCCTATCCCAGAATTGGGTAGTTCATTATGATGTGATAAATAGAATATTAGCTAAATATTAATAATAATAATAATAATAATAATAATAATAATAATAATAATAATAATAATAATAATAATAATAATAATAATAATATTTGTAGAGTCAATATTGAAGCTGCATAGCTAATCACATAGTAAACGTCTTCCTAACTTTAATAGTTACATATTTTCCCCCTCATACTAGTACACACACACTTACACAGCACTGATTGGAGTCATAGGTGATGTAGGAGTGGCAGAGCCGCTAATTGACTGTGATCAAGAAGTAGCTTGCTGTATAGCTACAGCAAGAGCATTGGAGAGACTTCCAACATTAACAGTAACATTATTTAGGGTAGCCATAACGAATTGGCTGCTATTTATGCCCGATATCCTTTTCAACCTCGTGCAAGCACAAAGTTCAAAGTTTCATTAAATCATGCCCATAATATCAAAATAGCGGTATTTATATATCCCTAGCAGTAAGGTATTTTGGAATGAACTTATCAAAACCTCCAAATTCTATCAGCGATGCAAACAACTATGGTCCACCTTGAACACAAGCACTATCTTTGTTCATCTGTACTTGCTTCCACTGGTTTAATTTCAACTGACTTGACCTTTAGGGGGGTGGGGGGTGTAACAAAGTTTAAAGTTCAAGGTCCAAATCGCTTGCTTCAGATAATTCGGAACGGTCATGGGAAAAGATGACTAAAGTGCAGGGAACTGTGTCTGGAGCACAAATGGACTCTTATTTAGCAAGTAGCTAAGTAATTATGGATAAGCAAGATGCTGGTAACATGATTGTATTAATGTTAATAGAGCTCTTCATTTTGGGACATCTTCTTTTTCTTCACCATTTCCAGGGCAAGATCCAACTGCTCCTTTTTCCAAGAAGACATTTTAGGCAGCTACAACTCTTTTTTGAATTCTAGACATGCATATTTGTGTGCATTGGGCAAGATCCAACTACTCCTTTTTCCAAGAAGACATTTTAGGCAACTACAACTCTTTTTTGAATTCTAGACATGCATATTTGTGTGCAGTTTGTGCAGTAACAATAAATTTGACCTTTGACTTAGTGCGTTTGCACACTGAGCTGTGGCTGAACTAGCCCCTCCCACATATTAAAATTTCTGCTGGAGACTACTAAGTAGCTGTAGAATGTTGTGAATTGCTCTGGTGCAGATTGGTATTGCCTCTGCTGAATGGTTGCAAAATTCGTTGCAATCTTCACACTTTTCGTGCTTTACCTAGTGAATTAAAAAGTGAGGGTGTACCAGTCAACTTGCTCTGCGACTGTGGGGATTGTTTGCTGCAGGAGTTCTTAGATATACCTACTTGCACAAGAAGTAGTGCAGTGTAGAAGCTTGGAGCGTCGAAGATGTACATCAGTGTTTTCCGTTTATTCTGAATTACCAGGTATTCTGAAATTACCTTATTTATAGCTATATCCCTAGCGGTATTTATATATCCCTAGTGGTATTTATATATCCTCACTTAACAGTTAAATACTCTCTTTTTTAATAATTTTGAGACAAACGACACCCCATAGAGAAAAACACCTTAAATAATAAACTTATGGTAGTTATGTTAACTCATTACATGCATTATGTCATATTGAATTTTATTTGAATATTAATTTGAAAAATTCCCTGTAATTGAAGTTAATGCATAGGGTAAGTTTATTTTAGGTGCTTGTCTTTGAACAGCTTGCTCACCCACTTCTGCCACTTCTGAAACCTTTCACTCTCTGAAATTTAGTGTGGTGATAGTAGAAGGATGGTAGTTGCTTCTGAGATAATAAAAAATGGTATTATAATAATTATTATGATCTCGAAATTGTACCTTTTCCCAGGGACAGTCACAAATAAGACTTACAGCAAATCTAACTCAAATAAGAACTAGATACTTAATGAAAACATGACAGACATGTAGAAACAAAGGTGATGAATGCAAGTTAAAACATGAACAACATGAACTGCATGTATATATTGACAAAAATGAATGCTAAGACATGCACTACATAAAAACAGGGGAAGAATATGCACTGGCTGAAATTAACCACATTTGTCAAGTCAGTTAAATCAGAACGTTATAACTAACTGTGTAACTTTAAAGTTCATAGCTAAAACTATATGCAGAGACTTATAAAGACTAACTTGTTAGGATGTACTGAAGGTGATATCAGACTACTTGATGGAGTAACAAGTCTTGAGGGTCGTATGTCAGTTTGTAAGAATAATGAGTGGGGTACAGTGTGCCATAATGGTTGGAATGACAATGATGCTATTGTAGTCTGCCGACAACTTGGATTTGCATATGGTATAGTTACCACACATAACGAGACTTTGGAATATAAAGTTCATATCCCTGTGCTTGTTTTAGGATCTGCAGTTAGTAGTGCATTTTTTGGCCAAGGAACTGGGTCAATAGTACTGAATAATGTACAGTGTACTAGAAGTGAGACAAGACTTATTGATTGCCTATCAGGACCAGTAGTTTCCTGTACCCATAGGCAGGATGCAGGAGTAAGGTGTCTAGAGATGACAGGTAAGTTGTAGTAATTAATTATTCTTATAGCAATTATGTGTTAAGATAAAACGGTTCTTTGATCAGATTGTGAAGATGGGGACATTAGATTAGTAGGAGGCATCACCTCTTTGGAAGGTCGTGTAGAGGTGTGCCACAGTGGTCTGTGGGGTACAGTATGTAATGACCTCTGGGGAACATCTGATGCTTCTGTAGCCTGCAGACAATTAGGATACTCTAGTTCAGGTATACATGGTATTAATGATCTTTACTTAAATAAGTTATTCAGCTATATTTTTATAGGAGCAACAGCAGTTACTAGTAGCTCTACCTTTGGACAAGGCCCTGGACCCATCATTCTTGACGACTTACAATGTACAGGTCTGGAGTACAGACTGATAGACTGTGTACATAGAGGTATAGGAATCCACAGTTGTAGTCACTCTGAAGATGTAGGAGTAAGGTGTACTGCTGGTAAGTCAATTTGGGCCAATAATTTCTATATGTAAATCAATATTATATCTAGACTACTCTAGTCAGCAGTATTGGGTGATTTGTTTATAGCAGGTATATACCCTTTTTTACTTAATAACTTCTTTTGGTATTAATTTTATCAAAACAATAACAAATTTTATGACTGAAAGTCTTCCACAGTGCTAAGTTTCCTCTATACTTAGTGTAATAGTATATATCACTTTCTAACTACTTTTGCTAAGAAATGTCAATAAAATATCTACAGAGAGCCATAAGCTTTTTGGATACAAATGTTCAAATAAAAATTGTGAAGGCTAGGATATAAACTATATGAATGATCACACTTTATAGATGGACAGTTGTTTATCTTGAAAGTGTGATTGGTCATAGCATAATAGTAATTTATCCCATCGTTCCAATATAATACGTATGCTGGTCAGTCACATGGTGCATCACTAAAACCAAATTTCTTGTTATAATTATAACATGTACTGAGTCATTTACCTGATTAAACAGTAGCTTTTATGGCTCAGAATCAATATAGACTTAGATGAAACTAGAATAATAATATTATATGTACTAGATAATAGGAGAAGAAAGTTTTTTTATCAATGCATGTCATTTATCTGTATATTGTTCATTGTGACACTGATCAATTCAAATTGCCCAAGTATTAGCTAATGTGTATAGACCACCATAAGCAATAAAAATAATTATGAAATTTTATACACATCTCTCCTTTACTGATATATTGCCATCTATACTATGTCATCCTTAGGCTGTACAGAAGGAGAAGTTAGACTGATTAATGGAACTGACTATAATGAAGGCCGTGTAGAGATCTGTCTGAGTGATGAATGGGGTACTGTCTGTGACAAGATGTGGGACATAAGTGATGCTAGTGTAGTGTGCAGGCAACTTGGATTGGCTCCTACTGGTATACAGCACTATTATGAGTAACCATGTACCGATGGTAGTTTGTATTCTTCCAGGAGCGACTGCACTAAGTCAAGCCACCTTTGGTGAAGGCACTGGGAGGATATGGCTAGACAATGTGCAGTGCACAGGGAGTGAGAGAGCCCTGATGAACTGTACAGCCAGTTCCAATGGAGTTAATTCCTGTACACATGCTCAAGATGCTGGAGTGAGGTGTCCTACAGGTATACATCAGGAATAGCATATTTACTATTACTACTATTATTAATGCTGCAATATTTAGGATGTACTGAAGGTGATATTAGGCTACTTGGAGGAACAACACTGTTAGAAGGTCGCGTGTCACTTTGTAAGAATAATGTCTGGGGTACAGTGTGTGATAGTGGTTGGCAAAGTATTGATGCTACTGTGGTCTGCAGACAACTCGGGTTTTCTGTAGCTGGTAGGTATAAACATAAAACTTTTTACTATAATACAATATGTATCTGTTCTTGGTTTAGGATCTACTGCTCTTGGAAATGCATTTTTTGGCCAAGGAACTGGGCCAATAGTGTCGAATAATTCTGTGCAATGTACAGGAAGTGAGGCAAGACTTGTAGATTGTCCACTGGGAAGGAGAATATCTTATTGTAGACACAGTTATGATGTAGGAGTGAAGTGTCTTGCTCAGACAGGTTGTAACTATAATTACTCATTAGAGTAAGATGTGTGATGAGAAAAGTTCTTTCAGATTGTGAAGAAGGAGAACTTCGACTATTTGGAGGTACCAACTCCTTGGAAGGTCGTGTTGAAGTGTGCTATAGTGGAGTGTGGGGTACAGTGTGTAATGACCTCTGGGATAGAGCTGATGCTGCTGTAACCTGCAGACAGCTGGGATACTCTAGTTCAGGTATACATGGCTATTACTATTAATAGCTGAATTTGATATATTCTGTTGGTTATAATGTTACAGGAGCAACAACAGTAACTAGTAGTTCTACCTTTGGACAAAGCTCTGGACCCATTGTCCTTGATGAGTTACAATGTACAGGTCTAGAGTACAGACTGGTTGAATGTGTACATGCTCCAATAGTCCAAGGATGCAGTCACTCTGATGATATAGGAGTAAGATGTATAGCAGGTGAGTATATCAAACCTCATTAGAGTAAATTTTGAAGTTCCATCTAAATAGCTCACACTAATAAATATTATCCTAGCCTCCTGTTATGTCATGTATAACCATTGTAGCTATAATTTTGGTTTACTGATGTATTGGTAATTTTGAATTTTATTTTCATGTAATTGGAGTTGTTGCATATTGAATAGAGCGGTTAGCTAGCTATAGCTAGTGGTAATTCTTTAGCTGCTAAATACACTTACCATTTAATGCTTGGCTGTTTCAAGGTTCAACGCATATTAATCCATCATCACTGTGACTATTCTGAATCTTTCTTCTTTCTTTCTTCTTTCTTCTAATTTTTCCATGACTAACTTAAAAATCCATAGAGAGATTTGTTTCTTTTGCCAAAGGGTCACATATCAATGGAAGTAAGTCTATTTAAGAAAAATACCAAACAATGAGGACATGGTATCTGACAGGTAAGGTATGGTATCTGACAGGTAAGGTATGGTATCTGACAGGTAAGGTATAGTCTCTGATGACTTTGAGAGATATGTCATTAATAGCCTGACATTTTTAAGCCTGCAATCCTGCTCTAGTGATGTTGGACAGTGTTCAGTAGCAGATCACAGATCTAGGGGTAGCTAGTTTTTTTTGTTTTTGTTTTTAAGTTCCCTCCCTAATGTACCTGAGCAAGTGTCAATTATTAAGCATGTGATAAGATTTGAGTTGTCAAAGCTATCTTTTGATTATGTACCTAGCTAGCTGGTGATAGAATTTCATGTCATCACCCAGGTTGTACTGAGGGAGAAGTTAGACTAGTCAATGGAACTAACATTAATGAAGGTCGTGTGGAGATCTGTCTGAGAGATGAATGGGGGACTATCTGTGACCAGATGTGGGACATAACTGATGCTAGTGTAGTGTGCAGGCAACTTGGATTAGCTTCTACTGGTATAGATCATAACTATTTGTATAGATGCATGGATGATAAGTTGTGTCTATTTCAGGAGTGACTGCACTGAGTGAAGCCACCTTTGGTCCAGGCACTGGAAGGATATGGCTAGACAATGTACAGTGCACAGGAAGTGAGAGAGGCTTAATGAACTGTACAGCCAGTTCTAATGGAGTCAATAGCTGTACACATACTCAGGATGCTGGAGTGAGGTGTCCTACTGGTATGTGATTATTAATTTTTTACTATACTGTATTAGTATATAAAATAGGATGGCTGGCTGTGGTATTTGGTGAGCTATACAAGGTTGGAAGGGAGTGAAATAGCATGAGTCGACCTACATGCACAGCAAGTGCTATAAATACCACAAGCCAGACATCCTATTACATCCTTAATTCAATATCCCACCATTTTAACAATAATCACAAAAATGATAGTAGCTAGCTATAGATATGAGTTAGCTACATAACTAAAAAACATAAAAGTTCCTCGAAGTTTACATTGCTTGGTTCTCTTTACTCTGAGTATAAATTCTGTTAGAGTAGGGCTTAATAATCACAGAACCCCTCCTGCCATTGTCTTCACTGTACTTGTAGACCATACTACTGTATAGTTACACTAGACTATAATAAACCTAGCAACTTGTCTTCAGGCAGTATTGATTGACCAATCAGATTATTATTACAGGTAAATTTGATATAGCATTTTCATTGGTCAGTGCTACTATTATTTCAAAATAATAGATACAAGCTTCTATGGACAATTTGTATTGCACATTGTACTAGATATTGGATTATAACTATAATTTTTGTCTTGGCACATACTTCTGAGATCAACAATTGGTGGATACATGCCTATGTGCATATATAAATACACAATTATCATGCTTGCATGTTAAACATCAGCTAGCTAGCTAAAAAATGGAAGATACTCAGTTACTGTTAGTCAAGATTTGAGTATTTCTGAGATAAGCTTACTAACAGATACATTTCTAACTATAAATCAACTACTATATAGCCATGACAATAAAATGGGTGAGTAAGTGATCAAGAATTTCCTCCAAAGGGTCAAGAAATCATGACATAGGATAGGTTAGAAATCATTCAAGGCAAAAATCACCACCAAGAACCATGGAGCTAAAGACTGCAAGATACTGGACACCAGTTCTATTGATAACAAGGCTACAAACTATGCAGATGGTATAAATAGTATAAGAAAACTCTTTTCCCTGTCCTGTCTACAAGCCTTTAAAACCTAGAAACTGTACAGCTGTTATTGAATATTAGGTGGTCAACAATATAGTTATGTATGACCATGAATGCATTTTTCAAGATTACATATCACTGACTGAACCTTATACAAGCCATGCTTCAGCTAAACTTATGACAACATATCTGGTATCAAGTAAACTCCACCACAAATTTAGAATTTCATGTGGCTGTCATTGTGTGTAGTCAAACTTTGTAATTAGGTATTCACTTGCCTTCTTCAAAAATCTTTTCACTTTATCTGAGCACCATCTCCTGTGGAATTATTTCATGAGATTTTTAAGTGTAAAAATTACTCACTTACCTCATGTCGTAGATGCCAGCATGCAACTATACACATATACCTCTATACCTTTAAGTACCCACAGTTGTACCAACATTAGTAAACTGATTATTTAGAAGTGTGTGCTGAGACAAGCCAGACTTTTTATAAAAACTAACTTGTTAGGATGTACTGAAGGTGATATCAGACTACTTGATGGAGTAACAAGTCTTGATGGTCGTGTGTCAGTTTGTAAGAATAACGAGTGGGGTACAGTGTGTCATAATGGTTGGAATGAAAATGATGCTATTGTAGTCTGCCGACAACTTGGATTTACATATGGTATAGTTACCTCACATGATGAGACTTTGAAATATGAAGTTCATATTTTTGTGTTATTTCTTAGGATCTGCAGTTAGTAGTGCATTTTTTGGCCAAGGAACTGGGTCAATAGTGCTGAATAATGTACAGTGTACTAGAAGCGAGGCAAGACTTATTGATTGCCTATCTGGACAAGTAGTTTTCTGTACCCATAGGCAGGATGCTGGAGTAAGGTGTCTAGAGATGACAGGTAAGATATAATAATTAATTCTTATAACTATTATGTGTAAAGATAAAATGGTTCTTTTATCAGATTGTGAAGATGGGGACATTAGATTAGTAGGAGGCATCACCTCTTTGGAAGGTCGTGTAGAGGTGTGCCACAGTGGTCTGTGGGGTACAGTATGTAATGACCTCTGGGGAACATCTGATGCTTCTGTAGCCTGCAGACAGTTAGGATACTCTAGTTCAGGTATACATGATATTAATGATCTTTACTAAAATAGGTTTATTATTTAGCTACATTTTTATAGGAGCAACCGCAGTTACTAGTAGCTCTACCTTTGGACAAGGCACTGGACCCATCATCCTTGATGACTTACAATGTACAGGTCTGGAGTACAGACTGATAGACTGTGTACATAGAGGTATAGGAATCCACAGTTGTAGTCACTCTGAAGATGTAGGAGTAAGGTGTACTGCTGGTAAGTCAATTTGGGCTAGACTGCAGTCAGAAATCATCAGGGTTCACTATTATAGTATTCTAGCTGATTGGGAGATATGGTAATAGTAGGTATATGATATTCAGATTCTGGTATACCCTTTTTCTACTTAATAACTTTCTTTGTTTGGTGGTCTTTCATAGTGTTTAATGCATACCTAGTCCTATATACTACTGATCATGTGGGTGTTCTTTAATATTATGCATAACCCTGTACACTAACTCCTGTAGTAAAGTTAGCTGTTTGTCCTATAAGCAAGTACTCAACATGTCATAGATCACATTAAATGCATGTAGCTCAGCAGACCTCAAAAGGTAGTGCTTAACCTATGCTGGTCAGTCACATGAGGCATAATTTGTGGTTGCTAATTAATATTATCTAATTAACCAGCAATTTTCAGTGTCTCATTTTAGCAAGAATCAATGGACTTTGTAGAGACTAGTACTTAGATATAATAGGAGAAGAAATTTTTTTCAATATCCACATTTTTCTTATTTTCTTTGCTACTTTGCACATTGTGACACTCCAATTATATGTAATTCTAATTTTCTGAGAAAAAAATGCTAATTGGCTATAGACCATTAACATAGTAGCATAACTTCTCTCAATTATAATGCATCTGTACATACGCTAATTACTTTTATTGCCATTAGCTGCCATCTACTATGTCTCCCTTAGGCTGTACAGAAGGAGAAGTTAGACTGATTAATGGGACTGACTTTAGTGAAGGTCGGATTGAAATCTGTCAGAGTAATGAATGGGGTACTATCTGTGACCAGATGTGGGACATAAGTGATGCTAGTGTAGTGTGCAGGCAACTTGGATTGGCTTCTACTGGTACACAGGAACAATTAGTAGATACATAAAATTAATGATGACTTTTATTCATTTCAGGAGCAACTGCACTTAGTCAAGCCACCTTTGGTGAAGGCACTGGGAGGATATGGCTAGACAATGTACAGTGCACAGGAAGTGAGAGAGCCCTGATGAACTGTACAGCCAGTTCCAATGGAGTTAATTCCTGTACACATGCCCAAGATGCTGGTGTGAGGTGTCCTACAGGTATACATCAGGAATTGTTTGTATATTTGCTATTACTACTATTAATGCTGCAATATTTAGGATGTACAGAAGGTGATATTAGACTACTTGAAGGAACAACACAATTAGAAGGTCGTGTGTCAGTCTGTACAAGTAATGTTTGGGGTACAGTTTGTGATTATAATTGGGATGTACAAGATGCTACTGTGGTCTGCAGACAACTTGGATTTTCTGTACTTGGTATAATAATTGTGTAGACAGTTGAAAGATTCATAATACATTTCTGTGCCGGTTTAGGATCTACTGCTCTTGGAAATGCATTTTTTGGCCAAGGAACTGGGCCAAGAGTGTTTAATAATTATGTGCAGTGTACAGGAAGTGAGTCAAGACTTGTAGATTGTCCATTAGGAAGCAGAACTTCTTGTAGCCACAGTTATGATGTAGGAGTGAGGTGTCTTTTTCAGACAGGTGAGGTCTGCATTACTGTATTAAATAGCTGGGATGGTTATGATTTTTTGAGCAGATTGTGGAGATGAAGATATCAGATTAGTAGGAGGAACCAACTCATTGGAAGGTCGTGTTGAGGTGTGTCACAGTGGAGTGTGGGGTACAGTGTGTAATGACCTCTGGGGAAGAGCTGATGCTTCTGTAACCTGCAGACAGTTAGGATACTCTAGTTCAGGTACACAAAGCAAAAATATCTTTAAAAATGTTACTTTCTTTGTAAATCATTATATACAGGAGCAACTGCAATTACTAGTAGCTCTATCTTTGGACAAGGCTCTGGATTCATAATGCTTGATGACTTACAGTGTACAGGTCTGGAGTACAGATTGTTTGAATGTGTACATAGAGGTATAGGAATCCACAGCTGTAGTCACTCTCAAGATGTAGGAGTAAGATGCATAGCTGGTAAGGCCAGTTTCCAAAGTTATAGTAAAATATTTGTAGTTATGAAACTAGCAATACTCTCTTGAATAGTATAATGGTCTGCTTATTAATTTTTATTTTGCATGTAAGTTATAGTGTTGTATAATTATTTTTTTTCGAGACTTATATTGTATTAGATCACTCTAAGTTCACACTAAAATATTTTGTTAATGTGCTAAGTCACAAAATTATTATGATTTCAAAGGTATATGGTATTTAAAATCCTATAGTTCCAGGGATGTAATGGTGAGTGTTCAAGAGCCTGAAGGTTTCTAAATACCATAGATTCCTTTATTTGAAGTGTCTTGTCATCCTTTCTGAAAAATAAATATATATGGTTCCTATTATACCTGGAACCAATAACCATGGTTTATTTGATTAGGTTGTACTGAGGGAGAAATTAGACTTGTAGGTGAGACCAATCATAATGAAGGTCGTGTAGAGATCTGTCTGAGTAATGAATGGGGTACTGTCTGTGACCAGTTGTGGGACACAGCTGATGCTAGTGTGGTGTGCAGGCAACTTGGATTGGCTTCCATTGGTATAGACTATGACTATTTATATAGATGCACGGATAATGGGTTGTATCTATTTCAGGAGCAACTGCATTGAGTGAAGCTACCTTTGGTCCAGGCACTGGAAGGATATGGCTAGACAATGTACAGTGCACAAGGAGTGAGAGAGTCCTGATGAACTGTACAGCCAGTTCCAATGCAGTAAATAACTGTACACATGCCCAAGATGCTGGAGTGAGGTGTCATACAGGTATGAAATTAGTATCCCTTTTGAAGAGCCACAATTAGCTATAATAATAATAAATTGGGTGATATGTACGTAAGGAGAGGAGAAGGTTTGTTTTTGAGTTTACTACCATCACTGCTTAATATACTGAGTAATGTACTTAGAAAAGAGGCTAAAAAGTATTAAATTTGTAAAAAATTTATATGATTGAGAAAATTACCTTGAAGATTTGACGTACCTCCACTGAGATAAAGGTCTATGGCTTTGCTGAAAGATTAATTCAGTATGCTAATTTAATGTAAATACATTATTACAGCCAACTTTGCAAATACCTCTAAATAGGCCTGTGGCACACAAGATGTTCAGGATATATAATTTTACTTTTTCATATGCTTTTAACACTCTAATATAGGATGCACTGAAGGTGATATTAGATTACTTGAAGGAACAACACACCTGGAAGGTCGTGTGTCAATATGTAGAAACAATATTTGGGGTACAGTCTGTGATGATGGTTGGAATATAAGAGATACTGCTGTGGTATGCCTACAACTTGGATTGTCAGTATCAGGTATAATTTAGTAAAGACTTGCAATATGGAATTTAATAAACATTCTTATAATTGCTTAGGTTCTTCTCCTCTTTTTGCTGCATATTTTGGCCAGGGAACTGGACCAATAGTATTGAATCATGTTGGATGTACAGGAAGTGAGACAAGACTTATCGACTGTCCATCTGAAGCAGTTACTTCCTGTAGTCACAGTGAGGATGCAGGAGTGAGATGTCTTCCAAAAACAGGTTATTTTGCCAACCTTAAGTATTACCCTTTCTTCTATAATGTATTTATGTGAGGTAATTAAAGTCAATAGTCACATTGACTAACAGAAAGTACATAGTAAAAGACTGAATAACTTGCTATCCTATTCTAGCTAGATTTAATGTAGTCAGTGTTTATGATTAGGACTCCAGGTTGTCCTGTCTTACATGTATTTGATGAGAAAAGGAACACCTAAGCCATCAATGAAAGATCTAAAAAGTATTTTGGGACCATAAAGCTTATTGTAAACAGAATAGCTACATTCTATTGATCACATTAATCAAACAGAAGTAGCCACATTTACTGCTATCCATTTTCTCAACAGTTTTGATGGTTTTAGCAAGTTAATAGGTAGAAGCTTAGTTAGTCCCACTTAATGTTCTGTGGTTGTCACTGGGGTTCTTCAAAGTGCTTAATTCTTAGCACAGCTACGTATATACCATTTTGCTTCAGACCAGACAAAAACTAAGGTAAACTGACAAATGGGAATTTTGCCCAGTGACCTACTGTTATCATAGGAATACTATCAGCATGGTATGTGAATAAGATAGTTAGTCATAAATCATTCACTGACTACTATCATAAGCAAAATACAACTATATCATTAATTACAAAGAGATATGCACCTGTTATATTGTGTGAGGAGCACACAGAATTGAACACCAAGCAGCACTCATGCCTGTAAGATGTATAGAGTTGTAACAGTATAACATGCCCTGTTCAAGGAGCAAAGAAATTCATATCAACTAACACAACAGACTGAAAAGCATCATTGAATATGAAGAAGAGAGATTTGTGATCAGAGTAAATGATGAATGGTTGACCAAGGTACACATCACACCATAAATGATCTCTAGGACTTCATGTTCGAGCTGAGAATAACTTCTTTCAGTAACATTGAGGATTCTAGAAGCATACATGCTGTCCTCCATTTTGTGGGATATGATTGCCTCTAATTTGTATTGCAAGGCAGAAGAGGACTATCAGCTTGTTGGGATCAAAATGTACCAACACTGAAACAGCATGCAAGGCATTGTTGGCCTCTTGATGAAATGCAGCTTCTTGTTTTAGGCCCCAAGTAAACTTTCTTGTCTTTTGCCATGAGGGTATGGAGTGGTACAGAGAGATTTTGGAAGAATTTAATCAATTCCCAAGAAGGAGCAGAGTTCTTTGTAGCAGATGCTTCCTTAATAGCCCATATCTTCCTCCTCTAGTAGGTGAAGACTCAGTAATTAATTCTACTTTTGTAGCGGAAATTAGCATCTTCCAATCTTTTGAAAGTAGCATCAAGGTTTTGGAAGGCCTCTTTTTCATCTCAACTAGGTAGCCCTTTAGACCTTGCAAAAGTGTGTCTACTACTTGTTGAGGGTGTAGTAGAAATGCGGAAAAAGGCAAAACTTAAATGAATTTGTGGGTATTTATTACAGTTATTTCCTGAGATTTCTCTTCAAGAGGAATTTGAATGTAAGCATTGAACAACATCTTCCCACCTGATAAGGCAGCAAATAACCACAGAAAGGGGTATGTATGGGCTTTGTTTGCTGTTATTTTAAAATTCCCGCCGTTCCATCCTTCTTAGGGATGGCTACAATTGGAACTGCCCATTTGGAATACTTTATAGGCTCAATGATATCTAATGATTGCAACCCATCTAGTTCCTTTTCAACTTTTTCTTTCAATGCAAAGGGAACTGTTTGGGGTTTGAAAAGCTTGGGAGGTACTTGTACGTTAATGTAAGTTACTGGAGGACATTTGAATTTCCTTAGGCAATCTTTTAAAAGGTCAGCATGCTTATCAACATATTCTTGCAGTTGGCTGTACCTTGTATACACTGGGAGTGGGTACTAGCTATTACCTCAAAGGCTCTTATTAGATCTCTGACCAAAAGATTTGGCCCATCCCCTGCAACCACATTTATGTTAATGTAATGGTTTCGTAGATCTTCAGCTTGACTTTAGTAGTACCAATTAATGGAGGTATAGTTGGCTGCCTCTTAGCACCTTTGCACAAGTAGTCTTGTTGATTATAGATACTCCTGCACCAGTGTCAAGCTCAAACTGTGTTGGAATCTCATTCAATGTGTAGTCTAGAAGAATAGGGGAACCTATGCCTTTTCACACATAACTCATGACAACTTCACACTCTCCAGGGAGTGAGTAAGATCATTTTCTGGATCAGCAGATGCATCAACATGGTGGATCTTCTTAGTAGAAGAAGGCTTTGATCCCGAGAGGCAAACTCTAGCTAAGTCTCCTCTCTTCTTTCAATTGCAGCACAATAATATGGATTTTTGTGGAGTGAGATGAGGGCCTCCACAACTTATCTTGCAAGTACTGTTAGCAAAAGTCTGGTTGGGTTGTTTAGCAACACATTAATAGTTAATAGTAGGTTGAACTTGCTCAGATTCTTTTGGTCTTGTTCAGCTGCTTCGATAGAAAGGGTAGTGCTGTAGGTTGTGTCATAAGTAAGTGTAATGCCCTGGTATTATGTAGCTATCATGTATTTATTCTTGTATCATTCATGTACATATTGTATTTTATGTATGTAGTACTGAGCATGCTCAATGTGTTGCTAGGCTAAGAATATACAATAACAATAAAATTATTGCTGGCTCTTTCTCTTTCTTTGTGCGCTTCATTTACCGTTGTGAGCCACATAAGTGGAGTTTTCTCTCTTGAGGAGCTTCCCTTGAATTGCAGTGTGATTGATGCCACAGACCAGCTGATCTCTCAATGTGTCAATTTAGTGTAGTACCATATTCACAATGCTGTGCAATGTCTCTCAAAGCAGCAACATATTCTGCAACAGAATTCCCCTTCTAACAAGTGCTTGTATTGAACTTATTGCTGTACTATCAAAGAAGGAGCCAACTCATAGTTGTTCCTACTTCTCAACAATTTTCTTGATATTTGCACCAGCGAAGTCAGTTCCTAACAAGCTCTTTGCTAGCTTAAAGGTAGTGGGGTCAACGTTAGCAAGCAGAACGGAGTACTTCATGTCATTGTCAGTGACCTTGTTTGCAGTAAAATAGAACTTCAGCTGTTTGATCCAAATGCTCCAGTCATCCTTGCTTGGGTCAAACTTTAAAATTGCACCATAAGTAGCCATTCTGCAACTTGTCACCAATGTTGTTTTAAGGATAATGCATAAACTCAGAGGAAATTATGTCACTAAAATAGTTATTGCAATAATTATAATAGTGTCAATAGTAGTTCAAAGTCCATTGTCCATAGTTACTGAAAGGTCATGTTTATGTGCAATACAGTGGATTGTAGGGTATATGAAGTAATTAGTTGAGAAGAGATATGAAGTTTTATTGCTGTATCATAATTGTTTTTAAGGATGTACTGAAGGTGATGTTAGATTACTTGAAGGAACAACACAACTAGAGGGTCGTGTGTCTGTTTGTAAGAATAATGACTGGGGTACAGTGTGTGACTATAACTGGAATACAAATGATGCAACTGTGGTCTGCCGACAACTTGGATTATCTGCAGCTGGTATATTCACTACGGTAAAGATTTATAACAGAGTTAACATACATCCCTGCTCTTGTTTTAGGATCTACTGCTGTTTTAGCTACAGTTTTTGGCCAAGGAACTGGGTCAATAGTGTTGAAAAATGTGACATGTACAGGAAGTGAGGCAAGACTTGTAGATTGTCCATTTGGAACAGTAACTTCCTGTAGCCACAGTTGGGAAGTTGGAGTGAGGTGTCTTGCACGGACAGGTTATAATATTCTTACATATGTTTTAAAAATTGTTTTTAATGGTTATGTTTCTTTCACAGATTGTGAAGAAGGAGACATTAGATTAGTTGGAGGTACTAACACAATGGAAGGGCGTGTGGAGGTGTGCTACAGTGGAGTGTGGGGTACAGTGTGTAATAACCGCTGGGGAAGAGCTGATGCTGCTGTAGCTTGTAGACAATTAGAATACTCTAGTTCAGGTATACAAAGAAATAACATTATTTTCACTCAATGTTAAAGAGGTCAATAATCTTTGTTATTTTTTCAGGAGCTATAGCATTGACTACTAGTTCTATCTTTGGACAAGGTTCTGGACCCATCATCCTTGATGACTTACAGTGTACAGGTCTGGAGTATAGACTGTTTGAATGTGTACATAGAGGTCTAGGAGTCCACAGTTGTAGTCACGCTGAAGATGTTGGAGTGAGATGTATTAGTGGTAAGGAACAGTGGCACAAAACACTTGCTAGTTTGAACTCCTAGAGACCACTTAAACAAATAGTTCACACTAAAACAATCACTTTTTGACTACCAGCTTACACAACATCAATGAAGCAGTCATATGCACCAAATGTGAAGACCTAGCTAGACAAGTGGTTTTATTCAATTTGCACAAGAGAGCAATATAATCAATCACAAGTCAACATTTCTATGTCACTCTATGTGATTAAATCTATTAGATAAAACTATAACAAATTTTGAAATCGGGTATCCAACTATGTATATACACTAGCACTGTAGACACAGTATTAAGTAGGTCTTTGAGCATACTTAACTGTAATTACATTTAATATTAATATGATAATCCTGAATTAAAGTCATTCTTTTTGTAGTGTATTCTCTATCCATCGGTGTAAATGGTACAGAGAATTCACTCAATGTTTATTGGATGGCTGCCACTGGAGACTTTCCTATTATTATGTACAGGTATGGACATATGTGGCCTTTATCACACTGACCACAATTTGGAAATTCTTGGTATAGTATTAATGAGATGTGTGTACTAATTATAGGGTGACTTGTGTGTCTAGCAACGACCAAGTAATGATAACAGTGAATGACAACACACTATCAGTTGTGCTATCTAACCTGAGATACTATACTCAATACAACTGCTGTGTTGAGGCTATCTTCAGTGACTCTAGAGAAACTACATCATCTTGTGCTACTAGACAAACTCAAGAAGGGCGTAAGCAAATTATTGTTACATGAATACATACATTGTTATTGATTTTCATGTTCAATAACTATACAGAGCCAGGGCCACCAATTAACTTGACTGCCGTACCTTCACAGAGTGACTGTACTGTGGTTAGGCTTAGTTGGACTACTCCTGAACCAAATGGTAAAACAGTACATTTATCAAAATATTATATTTCATGGTGCAAATAATAATATTCCCTATAGGAGTGATCCTGGACTATTCCATAATAATAAGGGACATGTATGGAAGTACATCTTCCTTCACTAGCAGTACAGAAAGCACAGTGATCAGTCCCCTGAATTGCTGTACTAACTACACCTACCAAGTTGTGGCAAGAACTAGTGCTGGTCTAGGCACTCCAAGTCAAAACATGAGTTTTATGATCAATGCAGTAGGTGAGAGCTAATTAATGCTATTTACTATCAAAGCTCCAAATACATTTTAACCTCTTTAACTTTACTGTTAGGATTGTATTACACGTAATAGGAATGTATTTTAATTGTGCATTATTTTCTGTTCCCATTATCATAGTATTAGTGGATCATTTTACTGTCAGTACTGTGTGGGGTAACAACTATATCTTCATTAATTGGAGAATAAGTGATCCTGTTCTGCAACAAGTACTTGATTCTGTTCAAGTGATGGTGAGCTCAGAATGTCCCATGGGTATACAGCCAACCCAAACTCAGACCTTTAATGTGATGGCAAGTCAAGGAAACTCTGTAAATGCCACAGGATTAGGTATATTAATATATTAATTGGTATATAGGATTTGTAATAATATAGTAACATAACAAGAAAACAATTTTTCCCCTTTAGAAAAGGTATTATACTAAATACCAGGCCATAAATAAGTCTACCATGTTACATTTGTTATACAATTTTTATTTGACATCAATAATTATTATCACTAATAACTTGCATGATTACGTATCTATGCAGTACATGTTCATATGGTATAGACAGGAGTCATAATTTATAATCAAACACTGCCAAGTACATAATTGAAGAAACTGCTTTCATAGCTGATCCCACATCTCTATGTTTGTTGAAACTTGAAATAGGGTTAATTGTATTCAGCTATATAATAATTATACAGATTAGTAAAATGTTTATAGGCACTAATATTTTAATATTGTTATAATAGATCCACTCGTGCCCTATCGTGTGTATGTTGTAGCTGAGATATGTCATAGGACTCTTCAGCTCTATAATAGAACCATTCTCATTCATGGAGGTATAAAGTAACCACTTTGAAATATCTATATTCTGAAATGGATTACATTATAGCATTATAGTATTATGCCATCTCATTTTTTGACGGCTCAAACAATCCATTTCTCCCTCCTATATGCATACATTCCAAGAATATACTCTATAATATGAAGTCATAATGTAATGATGGTGGGTGATGTTGATGATCAAGAAAATTGAATCCTTGATGTGTTACTATCATACAGAAAATATCCTCTAACTTTTTGTAGTGAATCAAGTCAGCACACCTGTGATCAGTAATATAATGAGAACTATTCCAACTGCAGTTAGTTTTAATATTGCTCTCAGTACTGGTCAACAAAGTGGTGGTGTTTATGAAATTTCTTATTATCCTAATGAAGGAGATTCTACTAATGAAGTAAGATACCTAATGAGTGTCAGAACTCTGAATTAACCTGTATTTCCTTATCACAGAATCATCACATAAAGACATTCCTTACAAATGAATCAGATGTTCTTATTGATAATCTTTCTCCTTGTGTGTCTTACTGGGTAGTGGGGACAGCCATTTTTTGCTTAAATAGATTGAGCACTTCTCCACAACTAATTGATCTTCTTGAGCCATTGAGATTCAATTTTATGATATCACTTGAACAAGATGACTCTTGTAGGACGTGGATCATTGATAGATTTAACAGAAAGATCTCTGATATTCAAGACTCTATCTTAACTGCACTACAAGACTCACCTTGCAGTATGTCTGTTGTATCTTGTGTGGCTGATAGTCAGTTTACTTGTGGAACTAATCCAAGCATAGCTAACTATGAGTAAGGAAACTTGTGATATTCTAGCTACTACATTATTAACAATCTACATTCATCTTCATAGGACTTTTCTTGTAAGCACTGATTCTTTCAGTAGTAAGCAACAGTTGAATTGTCTCAACAATTGGATATCTAAAACAAATGAAATCATCATAGCAGGGGTTTCTGCTAAGGTATCGGGTTACCAAGTGCAATGTTATTAGTTAATGTTATCTTAAAGTACTAGCTACTCATTACTATTAATTCTGTCATTATAAGAAATTATGTCACTGTGGCTAGTGATCCTTAATCTCTCTGGTTACATTTTCTTTTTCACTGACACATGAAGAAAACTGTGAAGTGGTATAGAGCAACCTGTTCTAATCTTGACTCTGTGTTGGAACCATGCTAAATTTCACTGTGGTGCTAAGTAACACTATAGCTGGAGTAGCTACTAAAGTTAGGGGTTAGAGGGCTAAGTTTAGGGCCAAGGGGACTCTATAGAGTTAGGGGTTAAAGGGCTAGGTTTACGGCGGCATAGGTTAGGAAATAGGGACTAGAGACTACGTAGGTTATAGTAGTTGTGTATTTAGTTGGATGTGACACTAGTGAGGCTACTGCTAAACCTTAAGTCCATTCATAATAATTATATATTATGTAGGTTATATCAAATGAAGTTGACACAACAGAATCCACACATTCTTCTGCTGGAGTCAACGCCTATGTCTGGGTGATGATCATAATAGTTCTTGCTGTGTTTACAGTAGTTATTCTGGTGATGATATTTGTTGTATGGCAAAAGAGAACAGGGTATGTTTCATGTGATAGTATAATTTTAACATTATTATAATTTTTATAATAGGAAAGCTACTATTACAGAGTCAAGATCAGATGAAAGTAATTCAACTGCTGGAACTATACTCAATCCCATTTTCAAGGAATGCCAGGTAGAAGAGAGAGTTGTGACTTACTGGAAATCACCATTAAATTCTCATTCCATGCACTAAACTAGTTAAACCTAGAGTAATATCCTGCATTTTAAACTACATTACAGTTAACCTCTTGAGCCCTTTAATGTTCCTGACTTAGCTATACATCAGTCATAGGCAAGTTCATAATTATTATTACTATAAATTTTGTTTAATCACAGGAAGACCAGAAGAAAGATATAGAGACTGAGAATAAGTATGCTACTCTACAATAACTATTAACAAAATGATAAATATTATTATAGAGATATTTAGTTGAAAAAGTGTTAGTATATAATAGTAGATAGTGCTGCTACCTATTGTATAGCTTATTATTGTTATTTACCTACTCTATTATTATACTTATTTGCAAATAGGGCATCACCATTATGGCCATAAAAAACAGTTGGCACTTTCAATGGCGAGAGGGGTTGATGTAATAACTAGCTATATTATTATCTTGTAGGTTGACAATTGCAGACCACAAATATCATAGATATCCATACACAATTCTAAAAAATGACATGTACGTTAAGATAAAGAATTACCAAGCTTGTGTATGGGTCAAGAGTGGCTCTAGTTGTTATTTACACCATGGATAGAATGACTCATCTGATTCCCCTTCCTTGGACTGCATCATCCTTGTACATTCCTAGTGCTACACTAATTTTTCTCTCTCCGAGTTTCCATCTTTTTGGTTCCCATTATCTCAATAGTTCATTCCAAAATAGAATTAGTCATAAATTTCCTAATAGTGATCACAATAACTTCCACAAAAATGTAATTTAATTTTCATGGCTCTTAACTTTTCACTCCCTTAGCTGCTGGCATGCCAGTACCTTCTTTTCTTCTATAACATGGTGCTTGGATTAGGGATGGCTTCTACATTTCATTGAAACTATGCTTCCAAGCGTTGTCCTGATAACTGGTTCAACCTGCCATACTCCTACATTATAGCTTAGTAACTCCATACAGCAATGTTTCACAGAGTCTAAATACTTTTGAGTATCTTTGACAATAATTTTGCAATCTTAGTCAAGTAATATAGTAATATAGTATAGTATAGTAATAGTATAATACGAGTTGGATGATTAATGCAATAGGTAAGGGCAAATTAATTAATAGAGCTCCATATATTTTTTAAAACTTTTTTCATCATACGTACATTAAATGAGCCAAGGTTCCATAAGGAAATTTCAATGAATAAGAATGGTTTGTTGGAAAGTTCTTTGACATTATCTCAGCTACAACATACACACATGATAGGACAGTGGTACAATGTGTATTGTTAGTAATTCTATTATTATAAAAGAAAAGTGGGATCAATTATGAAGAACAGCAAGTTGATTTCTGTTAAAGTTTTGTGTGACATCAAAGTTGATTTGTGGCTATAGCTGCTTATGGTTGGCTAGATAGCAAAGACTACTATATTTAATCTCTTGGCAGTTTCCTTGACTTGCCAGCCTAAATTTAAGTTGCCCCATAGGTAGGGGTGGGTAATTAATTTTTACAAGATGCCACTTGAGAAACCTGAGTTGTGTTGGAGGGCAGTACCAACAATAACTGCCCCTAGAACACTCTGAATTCACCATTTGAAGAGATTTGTTTCTTGTTACAAAACGGGATCATTTTGTTTTCTAATAATATTATTTGGAGATATGGTTGCTACTCAAAATACAACAGCTTAGTGATCCACCACTATAGATAATGAGAGTAGACAGAAAATGCAGGACTAAAATGACTTTGTATTAAATGTACTATTACACCATAGTTAGTGGGTGGGACAATCTAAATGTTCTTTTTTGTTAGTTCTATCAACAAATATTGTTTATTCCCCAAGTCTAGCACAAAAGTACGTGATCACTCTTACCTTTAGTGAATTCATCCCTATACCCTATATACAGTCTAAGGATATATTTTTTCTTGCTATATTATAATGATGGTTGGTAATGTTGATAATCAGAAAATTGAAATACTTTAAAAATAATTATTGTCATGAAAAAAACTCCCTCTAATATTTTTACAGTGAATCAAGTCAGCACACCTGTGATCAGCAATATAGTGAGAAGTATTCCAACTGTAGTTAGTTTCAACATTGCTCCCAGTACTGGCCAACAAAGTAATGTTGTTTATGAAATATCTTATTATCCTAACGATGGAGCTTCTACTAATGAAGTAAGATACACAATGAGAATCAAAACTCTGAATTAACTTGTATTTCCTTACCACAGAATCACGTAAAGACATTCCTCACAAATGAATCTAATGTTCTTATTGACAATCTCTCTCCTTGTGTGTCTTACTGGGTAGTGGGGACAGCCATTTATTGCTTTGACAGATTGAGCACTTCTCCACAACTAGTTGATCTTCTGGAGCCATTGAGATTCAATTTTGTGATATCACTTGAACAAGATGACTCTTGTAGGACATGGATAAAAAATGGATTTACGAGAAAGATATCTGATATTCAAGACTCTATCATAACTGCACTACAAGATTCACCTTGCAGTATGTCTGTATCTTGTGTTGCTTCCAGCCAGTTTACTTGTGGGACTTATCCAAGCATAGCTAACTATGAGTAAGGAAACTTGTGATATTCTAGCTACTACATTATTAACAATCTATATTCATCTTCATAGGACTTTTCTTGTAAGCACTAATTCTTTCAGTAGTAAGCAACAGTTGGATTGTCTCAACAATTGGATATCTAAAACAAATGAAATCATCATAGCTGGGGTTGCTTCTAAGGTACGTATGCTATTACAAAGATAATACTAAGTGTTGCATAGTTTATGTTACATGTATATAGACGTGTCACTTCTATTATTCATATCCTGTTTAGCTATGTTATAGGTGAATTACAGGCTACTATATAGGGTTCAAGGACATACCAACTATTGGTATATAGTGGTGCCATAAGGTAGAGTGAAGGATTCCATTGCAATAGCTGCTGAGTAGTATATCTGGTCTATACAACTACATTCCTTTGATGAAGTACAAGAAATACGTAGCTATACATAGTGTACATTGTTGTAGTAATTCTTGAGTAGTAGTGTGTAGTTAAAACCTACAAAATACAACACTAAGCTTAATGAGGTCACTACTAACTAGAATTATTGGCTAAATTATATCTATTCATAATGTTTATTTACAGGTTACATCTGTTGATGTGACATCTACTGACTCACCAGGAGCAAATTCTTTCAATGTCTTGATAATCATTATAGTGATTATTGCAGCATTTGCTGTAGTAGTTATTCTGGTTGTGATATTTGTCACAAGACGAAAGAAAAATCAGTATGTGTGACAATAAAATATTTTTATTATTTTTTTAGTGATTTTTTTGTAGGAAAAACAACACTATTAGAAGGCTAAATGAATGTGATTCAACTGCTGGGATTATAGAAAATCCTATTTACACTGATCAATATGACTTTAAGGAGCCATCATTCTCTGAAATGGATTCAAATTCTATTTACACGGATCAATGTGACCTTAAGGAGTCATCATTGTCTGAAATGGATTCAAATCCTATTTACACTGATCAATATGACTTTAAGGAGTCATCATTGTCTGAAATGGATTCAAATCTTTACACTGATCAATATGACTTTAAGGAGTCACTATTTTCTGCAATGGATAAAATAAAGGTAGCTAGAAATGAAGTATATAGTAATTGAGAAGTTGTGACTGGCTGGAAAGATACTTATCATATCGCTGTGGCAAGAGCTAGAGTTATTTTATTGCATTATTATTGGGACCTTCAATGGTCTTGTGAATGAATCATGTTACATTAGTAACTTACCACACATTTAATAATTATTAATTATTATTATAGGAAACCCAGGAGATTGTAGAAAATGAACATGCTGAACAATAGAGATGGGAAGAACTTACTTTGATATTATCATTATTATGCTGTAGCTAGCTAGCCATTATGTAACTTACTATTATTTTTGTCGTCATATTATTTCTAGATGTGTTATAGCTAACTTTTGTCAGATCTCATAGCACACTTAGTTAAACTAACTTTTAGACAGTAGCTATTCCAATGAAAATGGATATAATATAATAGCTATTTCTAATTCTGTAGTATTGACACAAGAGTGAAATGTATAATAATTATTATAGTCAGGTTCTCATGTTTTCTTCCTCCTTAGCTTTTAACAAACAGTTGTTTCTAAGTGTCAGGAGGTTGTTGATTTCTTGATCTATAGTGGAGGAAGGGTTCTCTTGGCATTGGGTCAGAAGCAGTATATAACTAGCAGTTAATACTGTCAGCAGTTTTTAGGGGCTACTACAGCACTCTCTGGTATTCCAGAAAATGGCAATTAGACTTCAAATTTTATACTAAAAGCACCAAACTGACCTCAGATTTGAAATCATCACCCCTACATTCCTCTCCATTTATGCAGTCATAGTGCAACCCTCTACTTAAAATATAAAGTTTATCAAAGAAGAGAGTGCAGTAGACTTCTCTTTATTATGATATAGGAATGACCAGACTCAATCAATCCATAGCACAATATCTCATTTTTGTCTGTTAAATAGCTATAATAACATACAAATACCTGATCATGCTATCTCAAGGTTCAACTATGCCGAATCCACCACCACCTCAATTATCAGTAGCCTAGGTGCTATATACATGTTGCTGAATTGCTCTTTCTTTTTCTTCTTTCTTGCTCAGCTATAACTTTTCCAGGGCCAGCTCAAAAAAATTAATGGCTAGAAGATTTGGTTCTTCCACCAAAGGAAATGGAAGTAGGTCTGTGTATCCTACCTAGGAAGAGATATTATAGCTAATTGCCTAAAAGTAGTCACAAGGTAAGAGTCAGCAGTGACCACATACATAACTATACATGTAAGGAGAGTCTGGTCTAATGGCACATAGCTGACAGTTTATACATCTGACATAGCCCTGACATTCAGTGGCAATGGACAGTCTTAGCTAACACTTGTTTGTGGATGGTGTTGGACAGTATCTTAATACTTGTTTTTGGATGGTAGATGATCTGACACCAGTAGCGTCGTGAGAGGGGTGCAAATGGGTTCATTTGCACCCAGAACAACTTAACTTGCACCCATAACACTTACTTGCATCCCTGCAGAGTAGCTCAGTCTTTAGCTACCAGCTAAAAAGCATTATTTAACTAGAACTGTGGCTACACACTAGAACTTGCGGCTGCTGCAGCACAGCAGTCATTATGATCACACAAAGGTTCAAAGTTCACTGAGGTAATAAGTATTATTATTATTATAGAGATTAAGTAGAGAATAAGAATAAGTATTATGTATGCAACTATAGCTTGCACCCAGTATCCAAAGTGGCTAGAGACGCCACTGTCTGACACCTAGTTAGCTAGCTATACTAGAGTTAAAATTCACTATGTTTATTGTGTAGCAAATATGACTATTTATACAGGACATAGAGAAGTGTTCTTGTCTATATAGGTAGGCCTGTCTGGACTATCATCAGCATGGTGACAAGTAGTGTAACACATCTGGCTTGCTATATTATTATAGTTTATTTTGTTCTCAACAATCCATAGGTACAAGTGTGATAGCTAGCTAGTATGATTTATTAAAAAAATGAAGCACATCTAAACAACTATAGTCTGAAAGTATAGCTACTTTGTCAGCAACTTTAAAGTTACCATAGCTAGTAACCAGACAATAAAATACTTATGAGGTGGTGTGCTTTAAGTAAATTTAAAAAGTGATTCAGACATAAGACCATTTAATGTTTTTCTTTTATAGCTAGATAGCAGGTTCAGTACAAATAGCCTCTCTGTATAAATTAAATAAAGATAGTACTCTGCCACTGTAGCTACATAGTAAATCTGCTCTCACTATGTAAATTACTTAGCTAGAGCATAGTGTAGAGCTATAGAATTTGGTCATTTTATTAATTTTTTATATTTCTCACACTAACAATGTAAGTTATTCATCCACTAGTTAGCTAAAGCTTGTTCTAGTGTAGTCTGATGCAGCCAGACCTTTGTGTTTTGTGTGACATGCAAAGGTTTAGTCTCTGTAAATAGACCTTCAGAAAATCACAATTAGCTATAGAGAGTCTAGATGCATTATCATTCCTACATTTACACCCGGCCATAGTATGTACATATGTCACAGGTATCAGCATGCGCAATTTGTTGGAACTCTATATAGAACTTCTAGCTAGCTAGCAAGGACAAGCCTAGATTTTAGTGACCGGTTACGGCATCTGTAAGGGTACCAGGAGCCAGCTTGATTATTATTATTCACAAGTCCGATCCCACCTTTTCAAGTAATTAATGATATTATATAGTAATATAAAATAACAATGTATTGTTGCAGAGGTGGTAAGACTCACATTATTAATGATTCAATGATGTGGGACATAACTGATGCTAGTGTAGTGTGCAGGCAACTTGGATTAGCTTCAACTGGTACAGACTGTGACTGACCGTATAGATGCAAGGATGATAAGTTATATCTATTTCAGGAGTGACTGCACTATATCAAGCCACCTTTGGTCCGGGTACTGGGAGGATATGGCTAGATAATGTACAGTGTACAGGGAGTGAGAGAGTCCTGATGAACTGTATAGCCAGTTCCAATGGAGTCAATAACTGTACACATGCTCAAGATGCTGGAGTGAGATGTCCTACAGGTATATATACATCATGCAGGAACTATGATATTCTTCCTTTTACTGCTGTACTACAATCTTAGGATGTACTGAAGGTGATGTTAGACTACTTGAAGGAACAACATATCTAGAAGGCCACGTGTCAGTTTGCAAGAATAATGTCTGGGGTACAGTGTGTGATTATCTTTGGGATGTACAAGATGCTACTGTGGTCTGCAGACAACTTGGATTTTCTGTAGCTGGTATAACATAAAGACTAATAATTATTCATGATGTTCAATAATACATTTCTGTGCTTGATTTAGGATCTACTGCTTTTAGATATGCAACTTTTGGCGAAGGAACTGGGCCAATAGTATTGGATACTTTTGTGCGCTGTACAGGAATTGAGACAAGACTTGTAGCTTGTCCATTAGGAAGCAGAATTTCTGGTTGTGAACACAGACTTGATGCAGGAGTGAGGTGTCTTGCTCAGACAGGTTGAAACTATAATTACTCCTCATAGTAAGATGTATGATGAGAAAAGTTGTTTCAGATTGTGAAGAAGGAGACATTAGACTAGTTGGAGGTACCAGCTCATTGGAAGGTCGTGTTGAAGTGTGCTACAGTGGAGTGTGGGGTACAGTGTGTAATGACCTCTGGGGTAGAGGTGACGCTGCTGTAACTTGCAGACAACTGGGATACTCTAGTTCAGGTATACATGGCTATTACTATTAATAGCTTCTGATATATTCTGTTTCGTTATAATGTTACAGGAGCAACAGCAGTGACTAGTAGTTCTACCTTTGGACGAGGCTCTGGACCCATTGCCCTTGATGAATTACGGTGTACAGGTCTTGAGTACAGACTTATTGAATGTGCACATGCTCCGATAGTCCAAGGATGCAGTCATTCTGAAGATGTAGGAGTAAGATGTATAGCAGGTGAGTATACCAAGCCTGATTTTGTAAATAGCTCGAGCTAATAAATTTTATCCTAGCCTCCTGTCATGTCATCTTTAGCTAGTATGATAATCATTGTAGCTATTATTTTTATGGTCTGCTGTTATAATATCAGATTTGAATTTTTTTTAGTTGATTGCACATTAGGTAGAGCTATTGCTCTGAAAGCTATAATAATTATGAGCTATACTCTCGCGGTGGCAAATCTTTACTCACCAGACTCATTATGCACTACAAAAACAGTAGTTAAGACTATACCAGAGCCAGTTACTTTACCAGTTAGTTAGCTGAGATTCTGACATAATCTCATGGCCTAGTATAGATAGCTACAAGCAAAAGTGAGAGAGGATAACTGAAAAACCTCAATATTGAATTTGATGATTATCATTTTAGACTTTACAAGTTTGTTGCCTGAACCACTTAGAAGTCATGCCATGTTACATGTACCAAAGTTAAACAGAACATGGCATGCGTACATAGAACTTACGTGTTCATAAGATTCCACCCAATAACCCATTCATTCACTGTGCAGTGAAATTACACTTTGTTATCTATGGCAAACCATACTGTAAATTACCAGAGAGTGTGTTAAGACGCAAAGAAAAGCATTTCTTGGAAATGGGGATGTATGAGGTCACAATGCAAAAAAGTGAGAGAAAGAAACTAATTGGAAAGAAACTTATACTTTCACAACACAAACCTCCCCTCCTTTTTCATATCATACTCATTGAGATGGATCTTGACAAACTTTCAGTAACCAACAGTAATGACAAACAGTAATGATTAATGAAGTTCTTAAACAAACCCCCTTCCCTTTCCCTAAAAAAATCCTGTTGAGATATTCTAAGATGCCTCTATTCTTCATTGTATATTCATTCTGTAGTTAATTACACTCGTTCTGCAATCAATATTGACACTAGCTACCTATAATAATAATATTCTCAAATAACAGGATTGTGTAGTGAGATGGAAGAGGTTTGTTTTAGATTACAAGAACTTCATTATTCATTACTGTTTGTACTTATAATTTAAAGTTCATCAAGGTCCAGCTACTTAAGCAGGATCGGTAATGGGAGGGAAGGTTTGTTTTGTTCAATTTTCTTTCTTCTTGGTTTCTTTCCCTTATTAGTGACATTATGACCTCATCCCATCCCTGTATTCAATAATCTAATTTAAAGTGATATTTTTTTCTACAAAACATTGTTTCATGTGTAATAATAACAGATCACCCAGACAAGAAAATATATAGTAGCTATTTGGATAATTTTATTTACCTAACAAGCTAGCTGGTGATAGAATCTCATGTCATCATCTAGGCTGTACTGAGGGAGAAGTTAGACTGATAAAAGGGACTGACAATAATGAAGGTCGAGTGGAGATCTGTCTGAGAGATGAATGGGGGACTGTCTGTGACCAGATGTGGGACATAACAGATGCTAGTGTAGTGTGCAGACAACTTGGATTTGCATCTTCTGGTACACGGGACCGATTAGTAGATACACAAATGATGAGTTTTATTCACTTCAGGAGCAACTGCACTGACTCATGCCACCTTTGGTCAAGGCACTGGGAGGATATGGCTGAATAATGTGCAGTGCACAGAGAGCGAGAAAGTCCTGATGAACTGTACTGTCAGTCCTAATGGAGTAAATAACTGTACACATGTCCAAGATGCTGGAGTGAGGTGTCTTACAGGTATGTATCAGGAGTTATAACTATATTCACTATTACTACTATAAAATGTTGCAATTATTATTTATAGGATGTACAGAAGGTGATATTAGACTACTTGAGGGGACAACACAGCTAGAAGGTCGTGTGTCAGTTTGTGAGAATAATGTCTGGGGTACAGTGTGTGATAATAATTGGGATGTAAACGATGCTACTGTGGTCTGCAGACAACTTGGATTTTCTGCATATGGTATACATACTATAATTATTGGAGAGTACATGGAATTTAATTAGTACTATGATAATTTTAGGATCCACTGCTCTTTTTGATGCATACTTTGGCCAAGGAACTGGGTCAACAACACGTGTGTACTGTACTGGAAGCGAAACAAGGCTTATTGATTGTCCATCATATAGATATTCTTGTGGCCACTCTCAGGATGCAGGAGTGAGATGTCTTGCACAGACAGGTTAATAAGTTACTAAGGGAATGCATGATAATATTATTGTGGGACAAGTGTAGTTAAGTTGCCATTATAGAATAAGATAGAAGCTATATTTTCACAGAACTGCTTCTGTAACAGCAGCAGCAGCAGCAACAACAACAACAACAACAACAACAACAACAACAACAACAACAACAACAACAACTAGTATATAGTGAACTCTATCAGAAAGAATTACCTGACTCAATTGCTCTAACTTCATAACTATAATAATGATCAACCATATTGTACTTCTATGCATAATTATATTTAAGCCGAAAGAGTTCCTGTGAAAGATATAGAAACATCTATGCAATAATTACTGGTATCAACCATTATATAGCTAATGGAGTTAATGAAGCTCATGAGTGCTAATGCAACTGTTTACACAATAACATAATTCTTCAATTGCTGACTTATTTTTTCTCCCAAATATTATGTAGAATAAATTAATATTCCAACACATCACACTTAAATACAGCTACTACTCATCACATGGAAGATGGAGACATTAGATTAAGGTCAGGAAGCAGCACATTGGAAGGTCGTGTGGAGATAATGGCACAGTGGTGTGTGGGGTACAGTGTGTAATAACTTCTGGAGTAGAGCTGATGCTGCTGTAGCCTGCAGACAACTTGGATACTCCAGTTCAGGTATTTAATGTCATGTGACTATTGTAAGTATAATCAGCTTTCATTTTACAGGAGCATCAGCAGTTACTAGTAGTTCTACCTTTGGACAAGGCTCTGGACCCATCATCTTTGATGACTTACAATGTACAGGTCTGGAGTATAGACTGATTGACTGTGTACACAGTGCAGCAGTTGATGGCTGTAGCCACACTCAAGATGTAGGAGTGATATGTATAGCTGGTAAGAAGCTTTTGCTCAAAAAATAATATAATTGACACAACAAGCTAATTGCAACAGAATGCTGAATTCATGAAGAGATTTTAGAATAGTATTGGTATGAGAACTCAGAAAGACAATAATGACTGTAACTGGCAAAATTTGAGTTCAGTTTCTATGATGATGAAAATGCTGCTTTTTATACTCTACACATAATGACTGAATTTGATTGGTCAAACTGTCTGTCCAATTGCTATCTACTTCCAGAAAATAAACAACTGTCTGTGGATAATAATAATGTGTTTGTGTGATTAGCTGTGGGATTAAACACTATACAAAAACAATGTTGTATTATCACACAGGTTGTACTGAAGGAGAAGTTAGACTGGTAAATGGGACTAACAATAATGAAGGTCGTGTGGAGATCTGTCTGAGAGATGAATGGGGGACTGTCTGTGACCAGATGTGGGACATAAGTGATGCTAGTGTGGTATGCAGGCAACTTGGATTAGCATCTACAGGTACATACAATAACTATCTACATAGATACATGAATGATGGGTTATATCTATTTCAGGAGTGACTGCACTGAGTCAAGCCACCTTTGGTGAAGGCACTGGAAGGATATGGCTAGACAACGTACAGTGTACAGGAAGTGAAAGAGGCCTAATGAACTGTACAGCCAGTTCTAATGGAGTCAATAGCTGTATGCATACTCAGGATGCTGGAGTGAGGTGTCTTACAGGTACATATATAATAATATGACTATTAAATTTTTACTGCTATAAAAATGTATAATTTTTGTCTTGGTAATAAAGTGCCAATATGTAATGCTGGGATTAACCATTGGTGATCAATACAACCATGTGTACCCATTACATATGTACGTAATACAAAGTAGACAGAATCATGCTTATACATGTTGAACATCAACTAGCTATTTAAAAAGTGGAAGACTATCACTACATTAGCTTCTAGAGTGTTTCTGAGATAAGTTTACTAACAGAAACATCCTACCTGAACTGTTAGCCATGAACAAAGACAATAAAACAGGTAAGTAAGTTATCATTTAGGACAAATAAATTTTCCTTCAATGACTGGAGAAATGACAAATGCTGAATTATAAATTTTTTGAGGCGAAAGTTACCTCTAAGAGCTAAAGACTACAATATCAGCTATACTGACAACTTGAAACTATACAGCTATTATTGAAGATTAGAATGCATTAATCATGACCACGAACACATCCTTCAAGATTGTCACTGACTGAACATTCTACCAGTTATGCTTTAGGCTAAATTTTTTCTTACTCATGACAGTATAGCTAATAGACATATAATTTTGTGTCAAGTACACAATCTTCCACCACAAGTCTTCATTACAGAATTTCATGTGGTTGTTATTGTACAGTCAAAACTTTGCAATTACCTATTTACTTGCCTTCTTCAAATAAACTACCTGAGTGCTATCTCCTGTGGAATCATTAAAATGAAATTTTAGCATAAAAAACCCTGTGCATATAGCTACTTACCTCATGTCCTAATTACAGTCACTTGATTAACCGCACGCAAATATACACATAATGTATATACCTCTATACCTTAAAACACCCACAGTGGCACCAACACTTGTGGAAGTCTGATTATAAATGTAATTATTATTACTGTGAAATTCATAGCTAGAACTGTGTGCTGAGACATGCCAGACTTTAAATAATAAAACTAACTTAATAGGATGTACTGAAGGTGATATAAGACTACTTGATGGAGTAACAAGTCTTGATGGTCGTGTGTCAGTTTGTAAGAATAACGAGTGGGGTACAGTGTGTCATAATGGTTGGAACGACAATGATGCTATTGTAGTCTGCCGACAACTTGGATTTGCATATGGTATAGTCACCACACATGATGAGACTTTGAAATATGGAGTTCTTATCCATGTGCTTGTGTATTTTTTTTAAAGGATCTGCAGTTAATAGTGCATTTTTTGGCCAAGGAACTGGGTCAATAGTACTGAATAATGTGCAGTGTACTAGAAGCGAGGCAAGACTTATTGATTGCCTATCTGGACAAGTAATTTCCTGTAGCCATAGTCAGGATGCTGGAGTAAGGTGTATAGAGATGACAGGTAAGATATAATAATTAATTCTTATAGCTATTATGTGTGAAGATAAAATGGTTCTTTTATCAGATTGTGAAGATGGGGACATTAGATTAGTAGGAGGCATCACCTCTTTGGAAGGTCGTGTAGAGGTTTGCTACAGTGGTCTGTGGGGTACAGTATGTAATGACCTCTGGGGAACTTTGGATGCTTCTGTAGCCTGCAGACAATTAGGACACTCTAATTCAGGTATACATGGTATTAATGATCTTTACTGAAATAGTTTATTCAGCTATATTTTTATAGGAGCAACAGCAGTTATTAGTAGCTCTACCTTTGGACAAGGTTCTGGACCCATCATCCTTGACGACTTACAATGTACAGGTCTGGAGTACAGACTGATAGACTGTGTACATAGAGGTATAGGAACCCACAGTTGTAGTCACTCTGAAGATGTAGGAGTAAGGTGTACTGCTGGTAAGTCAATAATATCAATATTACATAGCTGTAAATATATAGAATACTCTGGTCAGCAGTATTGGGTGAATATGTTTATATCAGGTATAAGATATTCACTAAAATTTTATCTAAATTCTTGTAAAAAAGTCAGGACAATATAATTTTAATGATGCAATGATGATGTATAATGATAATGTAATAATAATTATGATTAATGTTGTAGCTACCACTTGTTACACTTAATAACTCCCTTTCATAGTGCTAAAAGCCATGACTGATCACACTTTTGAGATGGATGTTGTTTGCCTTAAAAATGTGATTAATCATGGCATAATTTACGTACCGTACCTCATCCTTCCAATTTTTAGTGCATAATTTTGTTATAGCTAATATATAAGTGTTTGTTGCAAGTTGTTACTCCAAGCAGTTATCTTTAACAACAGTGGTTTTCATGGGCGAAGGATATAATAAGTATTTTTAATGAGCAATGTCAATTATTTCCTTTATTTAGAACCATATGATTAACATATACTGGTCAGTCACATGGTACATCACTAAAATTTCCTGTTAGCTAAAATAGAAACACGAACTGAATCATTTACCTGATTAAACAGCAGCTTTCAGTGACTTGGCTGAGATAATAGATAATAGGAGAAGAAAGATTTTCATCGATGCATGATCTTTGATATTTGTTCATTGTGACACTGTTAATTCTAATTGCTTAAGTATTAATGTACATAGACCACTATGAGCAATAACATTATGAAAATTTTATGCACTCCACTCCTTTGTTAATTTATTGCCATCTCCCTTAGGCTGTACAGAAGGAGAAGTCAGACTTGTAGGTGGGACCAATAACAATGAAGGTCGCATAGAGATCTGTCTGAGTAATGAATGGGGTACTGTCTGTGACCAGATGTGGGACATAAGTGATGCAAGTGTAGTGTGCAGGCAACTTGGATTGTCCTATACTGGTACACAGCACTATTATCAGTAAGCATGCATGGATGGTAGTTTGTATTCTTACAGGAGTGACTGCACTGAGTCAAGCCACCTTTGGTCAAGGCACTGGAAGGATATGGCTAGACAACGTACAGTGCACAGGGAGTGAGAGAGTCCTGATGAACTGTACAACCAGTTCCAATGGAATTAATTCCTGTACACATGCTCAAGATGCTGGAGTGAGGTGTCCTACAGGTATTAATAATCTAAATTTTTTTCTATATTGACATATTATCTGCAAAAGGATGTACCGAAGGTGATGTTAGACTACTTGAAGGAACAACGCAGCTAGAAGGCCTTGTGTCAGTTTGCAAGAATAATGTTTGGGGTACAGTGTGTGACAATAGTTGGAATATACAAGATGCTGTTGTGGTCTGCAGACAACTTGGATTTTCTGTAGTTGGTATAGCACCAAATACTTGAAATAATATTATGTTCATAATACATTTCTGTGCTTGATTTAGGATCTACTGCTCTTAGAAATGCATTTTTTGGCCAAGGAACTGGGCCAATAGTATTGAATAATTTTGTGCAGTGTACAGGAAGTGAGACAAGACTTGTAGATTGTCCATTAGGAAGAAGAATTTCTTCTTGTAGACATAGTTATGATGTAGGAGTGAGGTGTCTTGCTCAGACAGGTTGTAACAATTACTACTCATTAGAGTGATAGATGTATGATGAGAAAAATTCTTTCAGATTGTGAAGAAGGAGACATTAGACTAGTTGGAGGTACCAGCTCATTGGAAGGTCGTGTTGAAGTGTGCTACAGTGGAGTATGGGGTACAGTGTGTAATGACCTCTGGGGTAGAGCTGACACTGCTGTAACCTGCAGACAACTGGGATACTCTAGTTCGGGTATACATGGATGGCTATTACTATTAATAACTAAATCTGTTTGTTGTTTATAATGTTACAGGAGCAACAACAGTGACTAATAGTTCTTCTACCTTTGGACTAGGCTCTGGACCCATTGCCCTTGATGAATTACAGTGTACAGGTCTTGAGTACAGACTGATTGAATGTGTACATGCTCCAATAGTCCAAGAATGCAGTCACTCTGAAGATGTAGGAGTGAGATGTATAGCAGGTGAGTATACGTACCTAGCCTTATTAGAGTAAATTTAGAAGTTCCATCTAATTTATCCTAGCCTCATGTTATGTGATTTATAATAATCATTATTATTATGGCTTACTGTTGTATTGGAATTGGTTGCACAATGGAGCTGAGCTGGATAACGATATCTATGTTGGGCCATGACATTAGGTCAAATTTATAGTAGTCTTCAGTCTCAGCTAACTGACTAGTAAAACGTGTTCAGGTATATACTAACTACTGTTGTTGTAGTACATAATAAGTTCTGGTGAGTAAAGATTTACCACCACAAGAATATAGCTAACAATTATTATTTAGGTAGGTCTTTGAGCATACTTAACTGTAATTACATAATATAATCCTAAATTAAAGTCATTCTTTTTGTAGCGTATTTTCTATCCATCAATATAAATGGTACAGAGAATTCACTGAATGTTTATTGGATGTCTGCCACTGGAGACTTTCCTATTATTATGTACAGGTACGGATATTGTAGCCTTTATCATACTGACCACAATTTAGAGGTGCTTGATATAGTAATATCAATACGTGTATACTAATCATAGGGTGACTTGTATGTCTGATGATGACCAAGTAATGGTGACAGTGAATAACGATACACTATCATCTGTGCTATCTAACCTGACATACTATACTCAATACAACTGCTGTGTTGAGGCTATCTTCAGTGACTCTAGAGAAACTACTATATCATCTTGTGCTACTGGACAAACTCAAGAAGGGCGTAAGTAAATTATTGTTACATGAATACACTGTTATTGACTTCATGTTCAATACCTATACAGAGCCAGGGCCACCAATTAACTTGACTGCAGTACCTTCACAGAGTGACTGCACTGTGGTTAGGCTTAGTTGGACAATTCCTGAACCAAATGGTAAAACAGTACATTCATCGTAATATTATGGTGCAAATAATAATACTCCCTATAGGAGTGATCCTGGACTATATTATAACAATAAGATGGAGCTACATCTTCCTTCACTAGCAGTACAGAAAGCACAGTAATCAGTTCCTTGAATTGCTGTGCTAACTACACTTACCAAGTTGTAGCAAGGACTACTGCTGGTCTAGGCACTCCAAGTCAAAACATGAGTTTCATGATCAATGCAGTAGGTGAGAGCTAATTTATTAATGCTATTTACAAAGCTTCAAATACATTTTACCCTCTTTAACTTTACTGCTTGGACTGTATTACACATAATAGGAATGTATTATTAATTTTTTTTTCTGTTTCTGTTCCCATTATCATAGTATTAGTGGATCATTTTACTGTCAGTACTGTGTGGGGTAACAACTCTATCTTCATTAATTGGAGAATAAGTGATCCTGTTCTGCATCAAGTACTCGATTCTGTTCTAGTAATGGTGAGCTCAGAATGTCCCACAGGTATACAGCCAACCCAAACTCAGACTTTTAACGTGATGGCAAGTCAAGGAAACTTTGTAAATGCTACAGGATTAGGTATATTAATAAATATTGGTATAATGGGTATAATTATAGGTATTATATAATCATGCAAGTTATTAGTGATAAAAATTATATCTAACTCACCACAATAAAGACTTGATGTCAAATGAAAATTGTACAACAAAATGTAGCATGGTAGACTTACCAATGTCTTTGTATTTAGTAATACCTTGTCTAAAGAGAAAAAAATTTTGTTTTCTTGTTATGTTAATATACTATGCAGTACATGTTCATATGGTATAGACGGGAGTCATAATTTATAATCAAGCACTGCCAAGTACAGGGGCAGATGGGGGGGGGGGGCTTTTTGTCAAACATGTTTGGTTAGTAGCTATAGTCTAGCCTAGACTGTAGCTAATTAAGTGCACAATGCATAGTCCCAGTCATTAAACACTTAGCTAGTGTTAATAGTAATGTAGTTGATGACTGGGGACATGGATTGTGCACAGTGTTAATTCCCTGGCCATGTGACATAGCTGGCACTGTATTTTTTAGCTTAAACCATGAAGAGAGCTAGCTCCTTGAAGATAACCTCCTTTAAAAGATATGTTGTCTATGGCCACTACTCTGGTTACCATGATTCAGTGAAGCCTCTCTGAAGTTATTACTAGGTTACTACTAGGAACTCTCTAAAGTTATTACTAAAAAGTCTCTCTAAAGTTATTAGCTACTAGGTTTATTTCTCAACATTCAAGAAGATTGTTTCAAAATTCTGTTGTTTTTGAGACTTAAATGGTGCATGCACACTTTGCTGTTATGTATTATTAATAAAACTTAAAGTCCATGTTTCATTGCCTTTTACGGCATTATAACAAGGCTAAAATATTTGCTTCTTCGGGGAGGGGCACATCCCCCCTCCTGCACTCTCCTCCTCACAGCCTAATGGCTGCTGTGTGGTTGTCATTTACCTACCTGGACCCCCCCTTTTCAAAATAGCTGGATCTGTCCCTGAAGTACATAATTGAGGAAGCTGTTTTTATAGCTGATCCCACATCTCTAATTAGTTGAAACTTGAAGACTAGTAATGGTATTTAGCTACATGGTGACATGGTGGTATAGCTATAATATTATACAGATCAAAAGTGCTATACCAGTGTAAATGGCTATAAGCAGATACTAACATTTAATATTGTACGTACTATATTTATAATAGATCCACTCGTGCCCTATCGTGTGTATGTTGTAGCTGAGATATGTCATAGGACTCTTCAGCTCTATAATAGAATCATTCTCATTCATGGAGGTATGAAATGTTGGGACTTTTTCTCTGAAATGTATTACATTAGGAATGACCATCTACATAATATTATTTATATTTTGGTGGCTCCTAGCTCAAACAATGGCTTAATTTTTAGGTGACCCTATATGCATACATTCCTATAAAATGAAGTCATAATGTAATGATGGTGGGTGATGTTGATGATCAAGAAATTTGAATCCTTGATGTTACTATCATGCAGAAAATACCCTCTAACTTTTTGCAGTGAATCAAGTCAGCACACCTGTGATCAGCAATATAGTGAGAAGTATGCCAACTGCAGTTAGTTTTGATATTGCTGTCAGTACTGAACAACAAAGTGGTGGTGTTTATGAAATTTCTTATTATCCTAACGAAGGAGCTTCTACTAATGAAGTAAGATACGCAATGAGAATCAAATGAATTAACCTGTATTTCCTTATCACAGAATCACATAAAGACATTCCTCACAAATGAATCCAATGTTCTTATCGACAATCTCTCTCCTTGTGTGTCTTACTGGGTAGTGGGGACAGCCATTTTTTGCTTAAATAGATTGAGCACTTCTCCACAACTAGTTGATCTTCTGGAGCCATTGAGATTCAATTTTATGATATCACTTGAAGAAGATGACTCTTGTAGGACATGGATCATTGATAGATTTAACAGAAAGATTTCTGATATTCAGGACTCTATCATAAATGCACTACAAGACTCACCTTGCAGTATGTCTGTATCTTGTGTTGCTTCCAGCCAGTTTACTTGTGGGACTAATCCAAGAATAGCTAACTATGAGTAAGGAAACTTGTGATATTCTAGCTACTACTTCATTAACACTCTATTCATCTTTATAGGACTTTTCTTGTAAGCGCTGATTCTTTCAGTAGTAAGCAACAGTTGGATTGTCTCAACAATTGGATATCTAAAACAAATGAAATCATCATAGCTGGGGTTTCTGCTAAGGTATGGGGTTACCAAGGGCAATGTTATATATTGTTATTAGTTCATGTTTTCTCTACTCATTACCTGTTTTATAATTCTGTAAATTATGCCACTGTGGCTAGTGATCCCTAATCTCCCTGGCTAGACACACTTACATTTTCTTTTTCACTGACACATGAAGAAAACAGGAAGTGGTACAGAGCAACCTGTTCTAACAATCTTGATTCTGTGTGGATACCATTGCTAAATCTCACTGTGGTGCTAAGTAACACATCAGATGGATACCTATATAAAGTTAGGGGTTAGAGTGCTATGTTTAGGGCCTAGGGGACTCTATAGAGTTAAGGGGTTAGAGGTAAGTTTAGGGCCTAGGGGACTCTATAAAGTTAGGGGTTAGAGGGCTATGTTTAGGGCCTAGGGGACTCTATAGAGCTAAGGGGTTAGAGGGCTAAGTTTTGGGCCTAAGAGACTCTATAAAGTTAAGGGGTTAGAGGGCTAAGTTTAGGGCCTAAGGGACTCTATAGAGTTAAGGGGTTAAAGGGCTAGGTTTAGGGCCTAAGGGACTCTATAGAGTTAAGGGGTTAGAGGGCTAGGTTTAGGGCCTAAGGGACTCTATAGAGTTAAGGGGTTAGAGGGCTAAGTTTAGGGCATAGGTTAGGAAATCGGGACTAAAGGCTAGGTTATAGTAGTTGTGTATTTAGTTGGATGTGACACTAGTGAGGCTACTGCTAAACCTATAATATTATATATTTAAGTCCATTCATAATCATTATAATATATGTATATTAATGTAGATTATATCCAACGAAGTTTCAAATATTGACGCAATAGAATCCACGAATTCTTCTGCTGTAGTCAACACCTATGTCTGGGTGATGATCATTATAGTAGTTCTTGCTGTGTTTATAGTAGTTATTCTGGTGATGATATTTGTTGTAAGGCAAAAGAGAACAGGGTATGTCTAATGTGATAGTATAATTTTAACATTATTATAAATTTTTATAATAGGAAAGCTACTACTACATGGTCAGAGTCAGATGAAAGTAATTTAGCTGCTGGAACTATACTCAATCCTGTTTTCATTGAATGCCAGGTAGAAGAGAGAGTTGTTACTTGCTGGAAATCACTCTATAATGCACATTTCAAGCACTATCTTGCACTAAACTAGTTAAGCCTAGAGTAATATCATTTTTAAACTACATTACAATTAACCTCTTGGGCTTTTTAATATTCCTGACTTAGCTATACATCAGTCATAAGCAAGTTCAATTATTATAAATTTTATTTAATCACAGGAAGACCAGAAGAAAGATATAGAGACTGAGGATAAGTATGATACCTAAAGATAATATTAATTTTAGTTGAAAAAGTATTAGTATAGTAGATAGTGCTGCTACCTATTGTATAGCTTATTATTGTTATTTACCTACTCTATTATTATACTTATTTGCAAATAGGGCATCACCATTATAGCCATAAAAAACAGTTGGCACTTTCAATGGTGAAAGGGGTTGATGTAATAATTATATCTTGTAGGTTGACAATTGCAGATCACAAAAACAATAGATATCCATGCACAATTCTAAAAAATGACATGGAAGTTGAACATGTATGAATAACCAAGATAGTGTATGAGTCAATGTGATTCCCCTTCCTTGGACTGCATCATTTAAGGATGTACATTCCTAGTGCTCACTAATTTTTCTCTCTCTAACTTTCCAGCTCTTTAGTCCCCATAAATTGAAATTGTGCAAGAATTATCTCAATAGTTCATTCCAAAATAGAATTAAAAAAGAATAGATTTCCTAATAGTAATCACAATTACTTCCACAATAATGTAATTGAGTTTTCAGGGCTCTTAACTTTTTCCCTATCTTAGCTGCTGGCATGCCAGTATCGTCTTTTCTTATTACATGTTGACTAATGTGCTTGGATTAGGGATGGCTTCTACATTTCATTGAAACTATGCTTCCAAGTGTTGTCCTGATAACTAGTTCAACCTGTCATACACCTACCAGTGGCGGATCTAGGGGGGCTTTGGGGGCTAAAGCCCCCCCCCCCCTCTCCACTCCAAGTTAGTTAATGATATTCATATCATTTGTACATTCCTGTATATGTATACTGTACTGATGATACTGTGAGAGCTTAGACATGCAAGTCATAAAAAAGGTGTAACATACTTTTAGCAATTAACATCTTCATTGACACTGTACCATGAATGTATATAACACTTAGTGCCAGTTAGCCCCCCCCCCTTCTAAAATTCTGGATTCATCCCTGCCTACATTATAGCTTAGTAACTCCATACAGCAATGTTTCAAAGAGTCTAAATACTTTTGAGTATCTTTGACAATAATTTTGCAATCTTAGTCAATCCTTCTTTTAGAGTACGTATGGTGTTCACTTCTCATTATGTTTAATAAATCCACAACCTTAGAGTCCAAAACTCAATTTTATCCATAAAATGTTATAATAGTTTATATCTGCTTAGTTGCACAACATCTAGTTATGATTTCACTCACCTATCAGCATCTTTTCACTTGCTGGTATTGGTAAAATAAGCTTGATTTTGTCAATCGTCTCTTTCAATCTTGTAGCATTCAATTACAAATGCTTATTTTGACACTACTTAAACCTATAGGCTAGCTAGCTACAAATTATCCATTTCTATTTTGGGAAAAGGATATTATAACCTTCCTTGGAATAACAGAAAGTGTTCCTGAAACCGTTCTTCAATTTTAACTTACTGTTTATTTGGGGTCAAGGTATCTCTTCTTGAAATAGAAACTCTAACAGACGGTACAACTTCACATTACAAATGTTCTATAAAAATTAATTGTTCATATAATATTTCTATATTCTCTTCTGATTTAGCTAGCTAGCTATAGTATGTACTCACTGGCTTGATTAACTTTGACTATTAGCTAGCTAAGTGCGTTTTTAATAATGTTGAAATATATTATTATTAATTATACATAGCTAGCTACATAAGTAATTTTTTTACCTGGATAAGCTGTGAAGAAGTTCATTTAATTCATGGGTTGGGTCCCTTACTGCATACTTTGAAGGTCAAAGTTCACTGCCATCTTGCAGTTATAATCATTTTAGGGGGGGGGGGGGGGGCTCACTAGACTAGCTGATAACAATACTAGTGAGAAGAAAAGTATTTTTAAAGGAAGAGATGGATGAGGTCACAATGCAAAAATATAATAGGACAAAAAAACTATGTATATCGCAACACAAACCTTCCCTTCAATTGCAAATCCTGCTTAGTGATATATTCCATGGATTCTTCTTATCTTAGTTGAATAATCTGATACACTATTTTTCTAAGATTACAGCAATCAGAAGTATAAATCATGGGCATTACTAAACCTCCTTTCTTATTGCATGGGACGTGGGAAGGAGACTACTATATTGGTAGTCAACAAAATTAATACATACTGAACAACATTAAAAGGGGATTTTGGATGTCAGACTGCCACACTAACATCAAACTGAAAGTCTATATGTACGTAGCTAGTATCAGTATTAGATGGGTAGCTACATGGACTAATACTGCATTCCTATTTCCAATGCTTGAGTGTCAACTTTGCTGAGTCATATATATCATTATGTCTCAAGAATCTGGAGTTTATGAAACAGGGTGTATAATTGTAGCCAGACTTTTAAATTTGAAAGTAACATAAATATTTATTTTGTGATTTGGATAACTAAACTAGAATACTCAGCATAACTTCTTATAATATAAACTTTCAGCATTATCTTGATTGTAAGTGTGTAGTGCTAAAGCAATATATAGAATGAATATCACCACAAATTATTTCCATCAAGCATTTTGAAAAAATATTAGAAATTTAAAGAGTGTTGTTTAGCAACTTTAGAAGAGTATTCCAAAACATTAATTTTGGTATCTATAGCTATGAATGAAAGTGCTAAGTATTCTGTGTAGAAGAGAATTCTTTTTGTACTTGAGACAGGAAATGGGCTCCTTCTGTATTTATGCTGGCCAGAAGTTGAAGGGGTGTGGTTTGGTGGTTATTACTTCCTGTGCAATCTGAGATGGCTTGAACCTTTGTACAAAGATATGTGGCAATGGATATCATAGAGATATAATTATACCCAATATAAAGTTACCAATGAAAGGTGATACACTAATTAATGACATCATAATTTTGTAGTACACATGTGCAACTACTAATATAGTCAGGTTCTAATAAGATGCATGAGTTAATGTGAAGTAAATAAAATGAAGAATGTTCGCAGTGCATAGCTTATGCTCCAGTCCATAATTAGCTACAGGCTATGAAAATGTGATACTTGCTAGAAATGATAGCTAATTAAAATGATGCAACATCTTCAATATTAATAGGTGGACATTTCTCCTGAAAAGATAACGCTGTTTCTATTCTTAAAAAACGGGTGTGTAACTTCCTTACATTACATCATTACTATTACATCTGTAATACCTATAATATATAACAAGATTGCTGTATACCATAATATGCAATAAGAATACTGTAAGGAAATTTACACATAGAAGCACCCTTAAAAAAACAAGGTGGTAACGCCCACGCGGGGTAAATTTCACCCCAGCGTGGGCGGTTTCTAGTTCTCAAATGATCGATATTATGTCTAACTAATTAGCTAAATGCTAAAGCTGAAGAGAGAGGGTTTGCGATGCGATTATCTTTGAAGTCATTGGTCTTGCTGCTGTGTTTGTCCTTCGTCAAACTCTGCTGTTGTCAAGGTATCCACGGGGTTAACTAGAGCTAATCTGTAACCTGCTAGCCATAGCCTGAAGACTCTATAGTCGTAGTTAGTATGCTTGAAAGCGATATTGGTTAATAGACTTTTCACATGTCAGTTTGCATGCTGTTTGTCATTGTTAGTACCCTCTTGTAACAAGTTCTGGTTATACTCCATGTCCTTTATCTGGCCAGAACTTGTGAACATATGATCTGGTAACACAGAAAAAATTTCACTGGAAGCATATTATTGTATGCATGACATAATAATGAATTAGCTAGCTAGCTAACTACATCATGGTAAAATATAGTATAGTTCTCAACTTCTTGAATGTTTACAATTGGTAGAACCATGGATAATAGGTGAACTTCCTATAGCCTTAAGAGGCTTCTGACATCACTCTGTACTGTGGTATATATGTGGGTGTTATAAAGAAAGCAATACAATAGCCAGAGAGATTACCTAATGTGGCAAAATGGCTAACATTATTCAATGAAATGAAGTATTTTGACCATATTGCATGAGACACAGTATAATTGCATCACCTGGCTAGAATATGGAATAAAACTAGCTAGTGGTAGATACAAAACCTCCTCCACCCCCCCTCCCCCCCCCCCCCCCCACCCAATTCATCTTCATAATCTCTGGACTAGATACAGTTGAATAAAAAGCTATTTTGTACAGTGGCCATCACATCAGTAGGGTCAGGCCCCTTCCTTTTTCCTTTTAGAATTTCAAAGGAGAGAGAGTTACACTTTGGGATTAATACATGGAAAAGAGGTCACTACACTGAGTCCTAGTTTAGTGGGATGGTGTTGTAGAGCAAAGACTAGACTTGATAAATAACAAGCAGGCTTTGAAACTCAAATGTGGGTGTGTATATTGGCCTCAAGATATTCATAACTGACCTCAATGCAGATGATTGCATTCTTATACAATGAATTTATTTATATGAAAGAGAGGAGTGACTGGCTATGTTATTTTCTGAAATACCCTATACAACTCTCAAGTGGTTACAGATATCATCAAACTACATTCCAATAAGAAATTACCAGATACTTTACTAAGAAATCCCCATTTTTGAAGAGTTCTAATTGTTAAGTATGAAATGGATAATAAGAATCTGACAACCAATTATATACTACCAGGAATAGGATGCACTGAAGGTGATGTAAGACTTTTGGAAGGTAGCAACAATTTGGAGGGTCGTGTAGAGATCTGTAAGAATAATGCCTGGGGAACAGTGTGTGATGATGGTTGGCAAAATACTGATGCTACTGTGGTTTGCCGACAACTTGGATTATCTGTAGCAGGTACTATACCTATAGGTCCAACTATTCAACTACATACAGCAGTGGCTGATCCAGAAAATTCTTAAAAGGGGTGACTTTTAATTTTTTCGAGAAAAAATGCATGAATTTGTGGTTGCCATGCCCACTTATTTCCAGTAGATATTCAAGAATTAATTTTTGTGACAAACTTAAATAACTTCACCCTTGAAAATGACTAATAGTAGTTTTCTTGTTGCTGATACCAATGTTTACCACATATAAAAAATATGAATATTATTAAAATTAAGAGGAGGGGAGGTGACATGCTACCCCATTCACCCCCCTGGATCAGCCCCTGTACAGAGTCATTATAGCTGACTATTAAATCATATTCTTTGAAGCATAAAATTAATGTTCCAGTACAGTGAGAATGACTTTATTTTCTACTAAAATAGACAGCACTTAAATTATTAGGTTCTACTGCTGTGTATGCTGCATTTTTTGGCCAAGGAACTGGATCAATAGTGTTGAATAATGTGGGATGTACTGGAAGTGAGGCAAGACTTGTAGATTGTCCATCAGGAGTAGTAACTTCCTGTAGCCACAGTGAGGATGCTGGAGTGAGGTGTCTAATGCAAACAGGTGATTAATGAATAATTCATTGTAGGAACTAAAGACCAATTAATTGATATGGCATGAGAACATGCAAAATTAATAACAGTATGTCAAACATGTTCTATAAATGGCTACTATGTAATATATAGCTACAATTGTAGCCTTGGTAATGCACATTATGGAAGCCTAAGGAAAATTAAACTATCTTATGTTGAAGTCTGAGCAGTAAAAGAATGACCCAATGTAGCATTATCCATATGTACAAAGAGGTGCTGCTACTTCATTTCATTATAGATTTATCTAGATTTAGTGGTCCAAGGGTAAAAAATTGTCACAATGTGAAAATAATTTTTAATCAGTAGGAATAATTTATATCAAATGTGAATTCACAGTGAAACTTAGGAGAATCAAGCCCAAAGGCAATAACAACATCCTTATAGTGTGCATAACTTTATAGAGAGATAACTATGTTTCAGTTTTAAAAAATGATAGTCATTAGTTAATACTATTATGTAGACAATACTATTATCGTAAGCATACCTATTATCACCACTCCAGGACCAGGAGGTGCTCATATTATATAGCCATTCTATTCTGTTTGCTAACTGGTGGGAGGTGCGAATTTCTACTCATGCGAAGTAGATAGAGCATGCCATGTGCGTCATTTTCACTGTTCATAGTTAGTTGTTAGCTACAAGTGGAGTTGAGTTATAGCTGCTTAGCCATCAAGACTGCTATTGCAGCACTTACCGCAGTTGGTCCATCGAATTTTCTAGTTGAAAAGGGGGGTAGACTAGCTATATAACTATTCTATGAGACTTAGAATGTCACTAGTGTGTTTGCTAGCTAAGTAATAGTCCTCTAACATCATGACATGTTGTCTTTTTTAACAGAAGGGCTATGAAGTCTAAGGTTAAGCCCAGTAGCTAACAAGTGTGGATGCTGGGTCCATAATGTCAGTGCATTTGGTAATGACACACTAGCCTATGTCCCAAGTGCTAGTTAGGGAGCATAATAATTACATTTTTGTTTGTTTGTGTTGTGTGTAGTTATTGATATAATACACAATTTTGAATTTTTATATAATGTCGGTAATTGGGTTGAATAGTCCTAATACCACCATATGACCCAGTGTGATACAAAGGTCAATAACTCCTAAGTAGGTGTGGGTATCAGCTTCATGTTGTAGAGGCCAGTAGATGAGTAGACCCTTTTCCAGCGCATAGTTAAAACTGTTGATAAGGAGTGAATATGATCGACCTGCAGTGCAAATGGACAGAAAACGACAATAATTGGTACACTTACGCTATTAACGTTTTCTAACCAAATTTTTAGGTTGTGGAGATGGTGACATCAGATTATTAGGAGGTACCAACTCATTGGAAGGTCGTGTTGAGGTGTGCTACAGTGGTGTGTGGGGTACAGTATGTAATGACCTCTTTGGAAGAGCTGATGCTGCTGTAGCCTGCAGACAGTTAGGATACTCTAGTTCAGGTATAAGTTTACTAAAATACGAAAATACTATTATTATTATTATAACCCCAAGAGGCAACAGCAGTTACTAGTAGTTCTACCTTTGGACAAGGCCCTGGACCCATCATCCTTGATGACTTACAATGTACAGGTCTAGAGTATAGACTGATTGAATGTGTACATAGAGGTCTAGGAGTCCACGGCTGTAGTCACTCTGAAGATGTGGGAGTCAGGTGCATAGCTGGTAATGAATGACCTTATAATGTTGAGAGGGCTAAAGTATATCATCATCCAGGTTGTACTGAGGGAGAAGTTAGACTTGTAGGTGGAACTAACAATAATGAAGGTCGTGTGGAGATCTGTCTGAGTAATGAATGGGGTACTGTCTGTGATCAGATGTGGGACACAACTGATGCTAGTGTAGTGTGCAGGCAGCTTGGACTGGCCTCTATTGGTACAGACTGTGACTGACTGTATAGATGCAAGGATGATGGGTTATATCTATTTCAGGAGCAACAGCACTGATTCAAGCCACCTTTGGTGAAGGCACTGGGAGGATATGGCTAGACAATGTACAGTGCACAGTGAGTGAGAGGGTCCTGATGAACTGTACAGCCAGTTCCAATGGAGTTAATTCCTGTACACATGCCCAGGATGCTGGAGTGAGGTGTCCTACAGGTATTAATATGTATTATATATAATATTCATTTATTATTTGCATTGAATTAAAGGATGTACCGAAGGTGATGTTAGACTACTTGAAGGAACAACACGTCTAGAAGGTCGTGTGTCAGTTTGTAAGAATAATGTCTGGGGTACAGTATGTGACAATGGTTGGCAAAGTGCCGATGCTACTGTAGTCTGCCGACAACTTGGATTATCTGTTGCCAGTATATTCATGTTAAGACTGAAATAGGAGTTTATAATTACAGTAATATTGTTTAGGAACTACTGCTATCTATAATGCATTTTTTGGCCAAGGAACTGGGCCAGTAGTGTTGACTAATGTTGGGTGCACAGGAAGTGAGGCAAGACTTGTAGATTGTCCATCAGGAACATTGATTTCCTGTAGCCACAGTGATGATGCTGGAGTAAGATGTCTTGTGCAAACAGGTATAGATCATTTATAATATTTATAATCTTTTAGCTGCTATACATGATTTATTATTATTTTTATCTGACAGATTGTGAAGATGGTGACATTAGATTAAGGTCTGGCACAAACTCATTGGAAGGTCGTGTTGAGGTGTGCTACAGTGGTGTGTGGGGAACAGTATGTAATGACCTCTTTGGAAGAGCTGATGCAGCTGTAGCCTGCAGACAGTTAGGATATTCTAGTTCAGGTACTTATTTTTAATATCACCAATATTGCTAATTAAGATTTTTTCCTGTAATTATTTGCATACAGGAGCAACAGCAGTGACTAGTAGTTCTACCTTTGGACAAGGCTCTGGGCCCATCATCCTTGATGACTTACAATGTACAGGTCTGGAGTACAGATTGATTGAATGCGTACATAGAGGTCTAGGAGTCCACGGCTGTAGTCACTCTGAAGATGTGGGAGTGAGGTGCATAACTGGTAAGGCAAAATCATATCAATGGCAAATCCTGAAGGAATTCAGTTGAAATTCCCTTTCAAATTAATAAGCTTCTAAAGTAAATCTGTAGTCATTCACTTGAGCAAACTTGAGAAATACTTATTGTGTATGTATTTTGGTGAGAAAGTCATCATGGCTTATATAATTGTGCACAAAAACCAGTAGAATGCTTTCTCCTTAACAAGAATCCCTCTTTCTCAAATCTTAGATCTGCCACTGTGTGTAGATAACTAGATATACTTTACTCAATATGACCATAATCTAGGTTGTACAGAAGGAGAAGTTAGACTGGTTGGTGGAGCTAATAATAATGAAGGTCGTGTGGAGATTTGTATGAGTGATGAATGGGGTACTGTCTGTGATCAGATGTGGGACACAACTGATGCTAGTGTAGTGTGCAGGCAGCTTGGACTGGCCTCTACTGGTACAGACTGTGACTGACTGTATAGATGCAAGGATGATGGGTTATATCTATTTCAGGAGTGACAGCACTTAGTCAAGCCACCTTTGGTGAAGGCACTGGGAGGATATGGCTAGACAATGTACAGTGCACAGTGAGTGAGAGGGTCCTGATGAACTGTACAGCCAGTTCCAATGGAGTTAATTCCTGTACACATGCCCAGGATGCTGGAGTGAGGTGTCCTACAGGTATTAATATGTATTATATATAATATTCATTTATTATTTGCATTGAATTAAAGGATGTACCGAAGGTGATGTTAGACTACTTGAAGGAACAACACGTCTAGAAGGTCGTGTGTCAGTTTGTAAGAATAATGTCTGGGGTACAGTATGTGACAATGGTTGGCAAAGTGCCGATGCTACTGTAGTCTGCCGACAACTTGGATTATCTGTTGCCGGTATATTCATCATGTTAAGACTGAAATAGGAGTTTATAATTACAGTAATATTGTTTAGGAACTACTGCTATCTATAATGCATTTTTTGGCCAAGGAACTGGGCCAGTAGTGTTGACTAATGTTGGGTGCACAGGAAGTGAGGCAAGACTTATAGATTGTCCATCAGGAACATTGACTTCCTGTAGCCACAGTGATGATGCTGGAGTAAGGTGTCTTGTGCAAACAGGTTACGAACTATAGAATTAATCCAATATGAACAATGATGATTAAATCTTTTCAGATTGTGAAGATGGAGATATTAGATTGATTGGAAGCACCTTGGAAGGTCGTGTTGAGATATGCTACAGTGGCGTGTGGGGAACAGTATGTAATGACCTCTTTGGAAGAGCTGATGCAGCTGTAGCCTGCAGACAGTTAGGATATTCTAGTTCAGGTACTTATTTTTAATATCACCAATATTGCTAATTAAGATTTTTTCCTGTAATTATTTGCATACAGGAGCAACAGCAGTGACTAGTAGTTCTACCTTTGGACAAGGCTCTGGGCCCATCATCCTTGATGACTTACAATGTACAGGTCTGGAGTACAGATTGATTGAATGCGTACATAGAGGTCTAGGAGTCCACGGCTGTAGTCACTCTGAAGATGTGGGAGTGAGGTGCATAACTGGTAAGGCAAAATTATACCAGTGACAGATCCAGTGTTTCTGGAGATTCAGATAAAACTCCCTTTCAAATTCACTATTAAAACTTTTGACCCATATAGATGAATTTGAGATGATCTGTACTACATTCACAAACTTGAGAACTATTTAAGTCACTTTAATGTGCATGTGTGCATGTATTTTGGTGAGAAAGTCATCATGGCTTCTATAATTTTTCTGTGCACAAAAAAATGTAGAATGCTTTCTCTTTAACAAGAATCCCTCTTCTTCAAATCTTAAATCTATGCCACTGCATGTGATTAAATGACCATTATCCAGGCTGTACGGAAGGAGAGGTGAGACTGGTTGGTGGAGCTAATAATAATGAGGGACGTGTGGAGATTTGTCTGAGTGATGAATGGGGTACTGTCTGTGATCAGATGTGGGACACAACTGATGCTAGTGTAGTGTGCAGGCAGCTTGGACTGGCCTCTACTGGTACAGACTGTGACTGACTGTATAGATGCAAGGATGATGGGTTATATCTATTTCAGGAGCAACAGCACTGATTCAAGCCACCTTTGGCCAAGGCACTGGGAGGATATGGCTAGACAATGTACAGTGCACAGTGAGTGAGAGGGTCCTGATGAACTGTACAGCCAGTTCCAATGGAGTTAATTCCTGTACACATGCCCAGGATGCTGGAGTGAGGTGTCCTACAGGTATTAATATGTATTATATATAATATTCATTTATTATTTGCATTGAATTAAAGGATGTACCGAAGGTGATGTTAGACTACTTGAAGGCACAACACGTCTAGAAGGTCGTGTGTCAGTTTGTAAGAATAATGTCTGGGGTACAGTATGTGACAATGGTTGGCAAAGTGCCGATGCTACTGTAGTCTGCCGACAACTTGGATTATCTGTTGCTGGTATATTTATCATGTTAAGATTGCAATAGGAGTTTATAATTACAGTAATGTTGTTTAGGAACTACTGCTATCTATAATGCATTTTTTGGCCAAGGAACTGGGCCAGTAGTGTTGACTAATGTTGGGTGCACAGGAAGTGAGGCAAGACTTGTAGATTGTCCATCAGGAACATTGATTTCCTGTAGCCACAGTGATGATGCTGGAGTAAGATGTCTTGTGCAAACAGGTTATGGACCATTATTATTAATTCTATATGGAAAATGCTAATTAAATCTCTTTTCAGATTGTGAAGATGGAGATATTAGATTGATTGGAAACACCATGGAAGGTCGTGTTGAGGTGTGCTACAGTGGTGTGTGGGGTACAGTGTGTAATGACCTCTTTGGAAGAGCTGATGCAGCAGTAGCCTGCAGACAGTTAGGATACTCTAGTTCAGGTATAAAAGTTGTACAATATTATATTATAACTTTAATTTACACTAATTTATACAGGAGCTATAGCAGTGACTAGTAGTTCTACCTTTGGACAAGGCTCTGGACCCATCATCCTTGATGACTTACAGTGTACAGGTCTGGAGTATAGATTGATTGAATGTGTACATAGAGGTCTAGGAGTCCACGGCTGTAGTCACTCTGAAGATATTGGAGTGAGATGCATAGCAGGTATAATGTTCTTAGTTCAGCAATACCTTGGTATAAGTTGTTTACATAATTTGAGAGGTATGTGTTATAGTTCCAATAGCCTTTAGCTTGCCATTTTATAATAAAGAAGACAAGCATATACTACTCTCTACGCTCTTTCCCTCATTATAATCTTATCAACATATCAATAAAAAATTGTACAAATGTCTAACATCAATACCACATGTATATCATTGGTCAGGTTGTACTGAAGGAGAAGTTAGACTGGTTGGTGGAACTAACAATAATGAAGGTCGTGTTGAGATCTGTCTGAGTAATGAATGGGGTACTGTCTGTGACCAGATGTGGGACACAATTGATGCTAGTGTAGTTTGCAGGCAACTAGGATTAGCTTCAACTGGTATACAGACTCTTACTGACTTGTTTAGATGCAAGTATGATGGGTTATATCTATTTCAGGAGTGACTGCACTGAGTCAAGCCACTTTTGGTCAAGGCACTGGAAGGATATGGCTAGACAATGTACAGTGTACAGGAAGTGATAGAGTCCTGATAAACTGTACAGCCAGTTCAAATGGAGTTAATTCCTGTACACATGCACAAGATGCTGGAGTGAGGTGTCCGGCAGGTATATATATTTCTAAATATTTTTGTGAAATGGCAAAAATTTTCTCTATTTAGGATGTACTGAAGGAGATATTAGACTTCTTGAAGGAACAACACATCTAGAAGGTCGTGTGTCTGTTTGTAAGAATAATGCCTGGGGTACGGTGTGTGATAGTGGTTGGCAAACAGCTGATGCTACAGTAGTTTGTCGACAACTTGGATTATCTGTAGCAGGTATTTAGCTAATTGCAAAAATATGTGAATATTATATCTTCCTGTGCTTATTAAGGATCAACTGCTATCTATAATGCATTTTTTGGCCAAGGAACTGGATCAATAGTGTTGTCTAATGTTGGGTGTACAGGAAGTGAGGCAAGACTCGTAGATTGTCCATCTGGAACAGTAACTTCTTGTAGCCACAGTGATGATGCTGGAGTGAGGTGTCTAACACAGACAAGTATGTCAATATAATCTAAACTATTATACATTAAAATGTTATTTCTCTGTAAGTTTGTGAAGATGGAGACATTAGATTAAGGTCAGGAAGTAACTCATTGGAAGGTCGTGTTGAGGTGTGTCACAGTGGTGTGTGGGGTACAGTCTGTAATGACCTCTGGGGAAGAGCTGATGCTGCTGTAGCTTGCAGACAGTTAGGATACTCTAGTTCAGGTATGCAAGTTTGATTTAGATGGATTAATAATCATTATAATTTTGATTATAGGAGCAACAGCAGTAACTAGTAGTTCTACCTTTGGACAAGGCACTGGACCCATCACTCTTGATGATTTACAGTGTACAGGTCTGGAGTATAGACTGATTGACTGTGCGCATAGAGGTCTAGGAGTCCACGGCTGTAGTCACTCTGAAGATGTTGGAGTGAGATGTATAGCTGGTAAAATATTTTACTATCTACTGTTTTTGCATGCAATTGACTCCTTTGTCATAATCCAGGATGTACTGAGGGAGAAGTTAGACTGGTAGGTGGAGCTAATAATAATGAAGGTCGTGTTGAGATTTGTCTGAGTAATGAATGGGGTACTGTCTGTGACCAAATGTGGGACACAACTGATGCTAGTGTAGTGTGCAGACAACTTGGATTAGCTTCTACTGGTACAGACTATGACTGACTGTATAGATGCTAGGATAATGTGCTATATGATCTACGTATTTCAGGAGTAACAGCACTTAGTCAAGCCACCTTTGGTCAAGGCGCTGGAAGGATATGGCTAGACAATGTACAGTGTACAGGGAGTGAGAGAGCCCTGATGAACTGTACAGCCAGTCCTAATGGAGTTAATTCATGTACACATTCACAAGATGCAGGAGTGAGGTGTCCTACAGGTATAGACTATAACTATAAAGCAAGACCTTTTTTTATATTTATCACAGGATGCACTGAAGGTGATGTTAGACTGCTAGAAGGAGCATCACATCTAGAAGGTCGAGTAGAGATCTGCAAGAATAATGCTTGGGGTACAGTATGTGATAATGGTTGGCAAGCTGCTGATGCTACTGTAGTTTGTCGACAACTTGGATTATCTGTGGCAGGTATAATATTTAAGTTTAAAATTAATAATTATTATTAGAATAAATTATTACAGGAACCACTGCTATTTTTAATGCATTTTTCGGCCAAGGAACTGGGTCAATAGTATTGAATAATGTGCAGTGTATTGGAAGTGAGACAAGACTCTTAGATTGTCCATCAGGAACAGTAACTTCTTGTAGCCACAATGATGATGCTGGAGTGAGGTGTCTTATGCAGACAAGTAATATAAAATAGCAAACTATTGTAATAGCTAATCCATTAAACAAAATATTCATGCATTAAGCATCATGTGTATAGAAAGTAGTTAGGAGGCTTAGACTGGCCAAATAATATGACAATTTTAACCTTTAATAATGTTCAGTGGAAGCAATCTATGACACTAACACTAGTCCATAGTGAAATGTAAAGAAATCAATGCATTTTTGCAATTTTCTATTTTAATGCATAGGAAAGAACCTTTTTTTTTTTCTTTTATCAGATTGTGAAGATGGTGACATTAGATTGAGGTCAGGTAGTAACTCATTGGAAGGTCGTGTTGAGGTGTGCTACAGTGGTGTGTGGGGTACAGTGTGTAATGACCTCTGGGGTAGAGCTGACGCTGCTGTAGCCTGCAGACAGTTAGGATACTCCAGTTCAGGTAAACAATAAAATTAATTATCTTAAAGAAGCTTATAAGATCATTTTCTTTTACAGGAGCAACAGCAGTGACTAGTAGTTTTACCTTTGGACAAGGCTCTGGACCCATCATCCTTGATGACTTACAGTGTACAGGCCTGGAGTACAGATTAATTGACTGTGTTCATAGGGGTCTAGGAGTCCATGGTTGTAGTCACTCCGAAGATGTAGGAGTTAGGTGTATAGCTGGTAAGGAACTAATAATAGTTAGAGGGTAAAAGTACTGCTTGAATATCATCATCCAGGATGTACAGAAGGAGAAGTTAGACTTGTAGGTGGAACTAACAATAATGAAGGTCGTGTGGAGATCTGTCTGAGTAATGAATGGGGTACTGTCTGTGATCAGATGTGGGACACAACTGATGCTAGTGTAGCGTGCAGGCAACTTGGATTATCTTCTACTGGTATAGACTGTGACTGACTGTATAGATGCAAAGATGATGGGTTATATCTATTTTAGGAGTGACAGCACTTAGTCAAGCTACCTTTGGTCAAGGCACTGGGAGGATATGGCTAGACAATGTACAGTGTGCGGGGAGTGAGAGAGCCCTGATGAACTGTACAGCCAGTTCTAATGGAGTTAATTCTTGTACACATTCACAAGATGCAGGAGTGAGGTGTCCTACAGGTAGACTGAGATTATAACTATAAAGCAAGACCTTTTATTTATATTTATCACAGGATGCACCGAAGGCGATGTTAGACTGCTAGAAGGAGCATCACGCCTTGAAGGTCGAGTAGAGATCTGCAAGAATAATGCTTGGGGTACAGTATGTGATAATGGTTGGCAAGCTGCTGATGCTACTGTAGTTTGTCGACAACTTGGATTATCTGTGGCAGGTATAGTATTTAAGGCTATTGTTATTAGCTAATTCAGAATAATTTATCACAGGAACTACTGCAATTTTGAATGCATTTTTCGGCCAAGGAACTGGGTCAATAGTATTGAATAATGTGCAGTGTATTGGAAGCGAGACAAGACTCTTAGATTGTCCATCAGGAACAGTAACTTCTTGTAGCCACAATGATGATGCTGGAGTGAGGTGTCTTATGCAGACAAGTAATATAAAATAGCAAACTATTGTAATAGCTAATCCATTAAACAAAATATTCATGCATTAAGCATCATGTGTATTGAAAGTAGTTAGGAGGCTTAGACTGGCCAAATAATATGACAATTTTAACCTTTAATAATGTTCAGTGGAAGCAATCTATGACACTAACACTAGTCCATAGTGAAATGTAAAGAAATCAATGCATTTTTGCAATTTTCTATTTTAATGCATAGGAAAGAACCTTTTTTTTTTCTTTTATCAGATTGTGAAGATGGTGACATTAGATTGAGGTCAGGTAGTAACTCATTGGAAGGTCGTGTTGAGGTGTGCTACAGTGGTGTGTGGGGTACAGTGTGTAATGACCTCTGGGGTAGAGCTGACGCTGCTGTAGCCTGCAGACAGTTAGGATACTCTAGTTCAGGTAAACAATAAAATTAATTATCTTAAAGAAGCTTATAAGATCATTTTCTTTTACAGGAGCAACAGCAGTGACTAGTAGTTTTACCTTTGGACAAGGCTCTGGACCCATCATCCTTGATGACTTACAGTGTACAGGCCTGGAGTACAGATTAATTGACTGTGTTCATAGGGGTCTAGGAGTCCATGGTTGTAGTCACTCCGAAGATGTAGGAGTTAGGTGTATAGCTGGTAAGGAACTAATAATAGTTAGAGGGTAAAAGTACTGCTTGAATATCGTCATCCAGGATGTACAGAAGGAGAAGTTAGACTTGTAGGTGGAACTAACAATAATGAAGGTCGTGTGGAGATCTGTCTGAGTAATGAATGGGGTACTGTCTGTGATCAGATGTGGGACACAACTGATGCTAGTGTAGCGTGCAGGCAACTTGGATTATCTTCTACTGGTACAGACTGTGACTGACTGTATAGATGCAAAGATGATGGGTTATATCTATTTTAGGAGTGACAGCACTTAGTCAAGCTACCTTTGGTCAAGGCACTGGGAGGATATGGCTAGACAATGTACAGTGTGCGGGGAGTGAGAGAGCCCTGATGAACTGTACAGCCAGTCCTAATGGAGTTAATTCTTGTACACATTCACAAGATGCAGGAGTGAGGTGTCCTACAGGTAGACTGAGATTATAACTATAAAGCAAGACCTTTTATTTATATTTATCACAGGATGCACCGAAGGCGATGTTAGACTGCTAGAAGGAGCATCACGCCTTGAAGGTCGAGTAGAGATCTGCAAGAATAATGCTTGGGGTACAGTATGTGATAATGGTTGGCAAGCTGCTGATGCTACTGTAGTTTGTCGACAACTTGGATTATCTGTGGCAGGTATAGTATTTAAGGCTATTGTTATTAGCTAATTCAGAATAATTTATCACAGGAACTACTGCAATTTTGAATGCATTTTTCGGCCAAGGAACTGGGTCAATAGTATTGAATAATGTGCAGTGTATTGGAAGCGAGACAAGACTCTTAGATTGTCCATCAGGAACAGTAACTTCTTGTAGCCACAATGATGATGCTGGAGTGAGGTGTCTTATGCAGACAAGTAATATAAAATAGCAAACTATTGTAATAGCTAATCCATTAAACAAAATATTCATGCATTAAGCATCATGTGTATAGAAAGTAGTTAGGAGGCTTAGACTGGCCAAATAATATGACAATTTTAACCTTTAATAATGTTCAGTGGAAGCAATCTATGACACTAACACTAGTCTATAGTGAAATGTAAAGAAATCAATGCATTTTTGCAATTTTCTATTTTAATGCATAGGAAAGAACCTTTTTTTTTTCTTTAATCAGATTGTGAAGATGGTGACATTAGATTGAGGTCAGGTAGTAACTCATTGGAAGGTCGTGTTGAGGTGTGCTACAGTGGTGTGTGGGGTACAGTGTGTAATGACCTCTGGGGTAGAGCTGACGCTGCTGTAGCCTGCAGACAGTTAGGATACTCTAGTTCAGGTAAACAATAAAATTAATTATCTTAAAGAAGCTTATAAGATCATTTTCTTTTACAGGAGCAACAGCAGTGACTAGTAGTTTTACCTTTGGACAAGGCTCTGGACCCATCATCCTTGATGACTTACAGTGTACAGGCCTGGAGTACAGATTAATTGACTGTGTTCATAGGGGTCTAGGAGTCCATGGTTGTAGTCACTCCGAAGATGTAGGAGTTAGGTGTATAGCTGGTAAGGAACTAATAATAGTTAGAGGGTAAAAGTACTGCTTGAATATCATCATCCAGGATGTACAGAAGGAGAAGTTAGACTTGTAGGTGGAACTAACAATAATGAAGGTCGTGTGGAGATCTGTCTGAGTAATGAATGGGGTACTGTCTGTGACCAGATGTGGGACACAACTGATGCTAGTGTAGCGTGCAGGCAACTTGGATTATCTTCTACTGGTACAGACTGTGACTGACTGTATAGATGCAAAGATGATGTGTTTATTTATTTTAGGAGTGACAGCACTTAGTCAAGCTACCTTTGGCCAAGGCACTGGGAGGATATGGCTAGACAATGTACAGTGTGCAGGGAGTGAGAGAGCCCTGATGAACTGTACAGCCAGTCCTAATGGAGTTAATTCCTGTACACATTCACAAGATGCAGGAGTGAGGTGTCCTACAGGTAGACTGAGATTATAACTATAAAGCAAGACCTTTTATTTATATTTATCACAGGATGCACCGAAGGCGATGTTAGACTGCTAGAAGGAGCATCACGCCTTGAAGGTCGAGTAGAAATCTGCAAGAATAATGCTTGGGGTACAGTATGTGATAATGGTTGGCAAGCTGCTGATGCTACTGTAGTTTGTCGACAACTTGGATTATCTGTGGCAGGTATAATAATTATTAAGACTAAATTGTCATTATTATTATTTATAAATAATTTATCACAGGAACTACTGCAATTTTGAATGCATTTTTCGGTCAAGGAACTGGGTCAATAGTATTGAATAATGTGCAGTGTATTGGAAGCGAGACAAGACTCGCAGACTGTCCATCAGGAACAGTAACTTCTTGTAGCCACAACGATGATGCTGGAGTGAGGTGTCTTGTGCAGACAAGTAATAATAGTATTGTAATTGCTAGTCAAATATTCATGCATAAGGCATCATGTGTATAGGAAGTATTTCAGAATGACTATGGCCCCATTGACAGACTGTCAGAAAATCCTCTGACAGCTATCAACCACACCAATCCATGCAAGTCTGAACTTGCTGCAGACACTTAACTTATATTTAATTAAGAACACTTTTGCGTATGCTAGATCATGCGTAGTGTTACTTAGCTACGTGACAGTATTATTATTATTATTCATGATTATTGGTTGCTAGCGAGTTAGCTATTTATTATTCAGTTTTGAAAAAGTTCTTGTCTTTTAAAAGATTAATATAACTACATGTCATTGTTCTGGGAGGTTGGGCTGGTTCTACCCGAGAGCTCTTACATTTGGTACAGTAGAACTAATTTATGTTAGAGTTGTAGCAATGGAGGCAAGGATTTGAAGAGATTATAAGTTTATTATAACAGAATAAAATAGTAAGAATCACACAAACAATCACGAGTCACAAACTTAGATCACGTACACTAGAGTTATCTAGAACAATAATTAATAATAACAGTATGTGCTGTGTGCACAATACAAAACATAATAACAAACAAGTGTTAAGTGTCATTCTCCAACAATTTACTATGCAGACTCTATGACACCAACACTAGTCTATAGTGAAAAGTAAGCATTTTTGCTGTTTCCTATTTTTAATGCATAGCAAAATTTATAGGAATGAATGTCATTATATTTTCCTCAATTCTATAATCATTGTAGTAAGAACTGGAGTCAGTATAAGTAAGGTTCCACATTACATAAGTACATTACATCTTGCAGCCAAATATATTTTCACCATTAATGATGTTCAGAAAATAGGAGATCCTTGATGTTAGTTTTTTTCATGCTGTCTGATAATTTAAATTGCTTTAATTATCACACTATCTGTGTCTCGTTTTTTTCTTTTATCAGATTGTGAAGATGGAGATATTAGATTAATAGGAGGCACCAACTCTTTGGAAGGTCGTGTTGAAGTATGCTACAGTGGAGTGTGGGGTACAGTGTGTAATGACCTCTGGGGTAGAGCTGATGCTGCTGTAGCTTGCAGACAGTTAGAATATTCCAGTTCCGGTATATAAGCCATAAATTATCTCTAAAAAAGCTTACTGGATCATTTTCTTTTACAGGAGCAACAGCAGTAACTAGTAGTTTTACCTTTGGACAAGGCTCTGGACCCATCATCCTTGATGACTTACAATGTACAGGCCTGGAGTACAGATTAATTGAATGTGTACATAGGGGTCTAGGAGTCCATGGCTGCAGTCACTCCGAAGATGTAGGAGTTAGGTGCATAGCTGGTAAGGAACTAATAATAGTTAGAGGGTAAAAGTACTGCTTGAATATCATCATCCAGGATGTACAGAAGGAGAAGTTAGACTTGTAGGTGGAACTAACAATAATGAAGGTCGTGTGGAGATCTGTCTGAGTAATGAATGGGGTACTGTCTGTGATCAGATGTGGGACACAACTGATGCTAGTGTAGCGTGCAGGCAACTTGGATTATCTTCTACTGGTACAGACTGTGACTGACTATATAGATGCAAAGATGATGGGTTATATCTATTTTAGGAGTGACAGCACTTAGTCAAGCTACCTTTGGTCAAGGCACTGGGAGGATATGGCTAGACAATGTACAGTGTACAGGGAGTGAGAGAGTCCTGATGAACTGTACAGCCAGTCCTAATGGAGTTAATTCTTGTACACATTCACAAGATGCAGGAGTGAGGTGTCCTACAGGTAGACTGAGATTATAACTTTAAAGCAAGACCTTATATTTATATTTATCACAGGATGCACCGAAGGCGATGTAAGACTGCTAGAAGGAGCATCGCGCCTTGAAGGTCGAGTAGAGATCTGCAAGAATAATACCTGGGGTACAGTGTGTGATAATGGTTGGCAAGCTGCTGATGCTACTGTAGTTTGTCGACAACTTGGATTATCTGTGGCAGGTATAGTATTTAAGGCTATTGTTATTAGCTAATTCAGAATAATTTATCACAGGAACTACTGCAATTTTGAATGCATTTTTCGGCCAAGGAACTGGGTCAATAGTATTGAATAATGTGCAGTGTATTGGAAGCGAGACAAGACTCGCAGACTGTCCATCGGGAACAATAACTTCTTGTAGCCACAATGATGATGCTGGAGTGAGGTGTCTTATGCAGACAAGTAATAATAATAGCAAAATATTATAATAGCTAGTCAGTATTCATGCATGAGACATCATGAATTTAGATGGCTGTTCAGGTTATAGTCCAAAACCATACTGACATTTAATCATATTATATACTTCTGTTTTCTGTATTATCTGCGCACTTTGTAGCCTTACCTTTAAAGAATAACTCTACCCTTCTTCATGCTGTCTGACAGTAGAGTTGTATTCACTTCTTGAATATACATGTATCCCTTGATCAGATTGTGAAGATGGAGATATTAGATTAGTTGGAGGAACCAACTCTATGGAAGGCCGTGTGGAGGTGTGCTACAGTGGGGTATGGGGTACAGTGTGCAATGACCTCTGGGGTAGAGCTGATGCTGCTGTAGCTTGCAGACAGTTAGGATACTCCAGTTCAGGTATATAAGCCATAAACTTTAATGAAGCTAGCTTACTAGATTAATTTCTTTTACAGGAACAACAGCAGTAACTAGTAGTTTTACCTTTGGACAAGGCTCTGGACCCATCATCCTTGATGACTTACAATGTACAGGTCTGGAGTACAGATTAATTGACTGTGTTCATAGGGGTCTAGGAGTCCATGGTTGTAGTCACTCCGAAGATGTAGGAGTTAGGTGCATAGCTGGTAAGGAACTAATAATAGTTAGAGGGTAAAAGTACTGCTTGAATATCATCATCCAGGATGTACAGAAGGAGAGGTTAGACTTGTAGGTGGAACTAACAATAATGAAGGTCGTGTGGAAATCTGTTTGAGTAATGAATGGGGTACTGTCTGTGACCAGATGTGGGACACAACTGATGCTAGTGTAGCGTGCAGGCAACTTGGATTATCTTCTACTGGTATAGACTGTGACTGACTGTATAGATGCAAAGATGATGTGTTTATTTATTTTAGGAGTGACAGCACTTAGTCAAGCTACCTTTGGTCAAGGCACTGGGAGGATATGGCTAGACAATGTACAGTGTACAGGGAGTGAGAGAGCCCTGATGAACTGTACAGCCAGTCCTAATGGAGTTAATTCCTGTACACATTCACAAGATGCAGGAGTGAGGTGTCCTACAGGTAGACTGAGATTATAACTATAAAGCAAGACCTTTTATTTATATTTATCACAGGATGTACCGAAAGTGATGTAAGACTGCTAGAAGGAGCATCACGCCTTGAAGGTCGAGTAGAGATCTGCAAGAATAATGCTTGGGGTACAGTGTGTGATAATGGTTGGCAAGCTGCTGATGCTACTGTAGTTTGTCGACAACTTGGATTATCTGTGGCAGGTATAGTATTTAAGGCTATTGTTATTAGCTAATTCAGAATAATTTATCACAGGAACTACTGCAATTTTGAATGCATTTTTCGGCCAAGGAACTGGATCAATAGTATTGAATAATGTGCAGTGTGTTGGAAGTGAGACAAGACTCGCAGACTGTTCATCAGGAACAGTAACTTCTTGTAGCCACAGCGATGATGCTGGAGTTAGGTGTCTTGCTCAAACAGGTGGATAATTAGTCTTTATTGATAAATATTGCCTCGTAGTTTTGATTGTCTAGTGCTAGAACTGTGATTAAATAACTAGCTATTATTTTCTTATTATTAAACTATTTAGCTAAATAATTAGTGCCAGCCTAAGCTTAATATCATGTTCTAGCTATGGTGTTACTGTACTGGTTCTGAGACTGAACAATTCTGTGAAAGATTGGTAATCACATATTATTGTTACAGAACCCAGAAATAAAGTCAAGTCACTTAATCTTTCAATTGTGACAGAATCAATAGCCAATATTATTATTTTGTTTTAAAGATTGTGAAGATGGAGATATTCGATTAAGATCTGGTAGTAACTCATTGGAAGGTCGTGTGGAGGTGTGCTACAGTGGGGTGTGGGGTACTGTGTGTAATGACCTTTGGGGAAGTGCTGATGCTAATGTAGCCTGTAGACAACTGGGATATTCTAATTCAGGTATATATTGTTTTTATTGTTGTATGAACTAGCTAAAAGAAACAAGCTTTTGTTTTTATAGGAGCAACAGCAGTGACTAGTAGTTTTACATTTGGACAAGGCTCTGGACCCATCATCCTTGATGACTTACAGTGTACAGGTCTGGAGTATAGACTAATTGACTGTGTACATAGAGGTCTAGGAGTCCACGGCTGTAGTCACTCTGAAGATGTTGGAGTGAGATGCATATCAGGCAAGGATAGTTAATCATTTTTACTTGTATTTATTACTTATTGTACATTATGCTTTAGTATTTTACAATAATATTCATGTTAATTATACCAGACACATTATTATATAATACATACCCACAAGCCTTGAGGAATATAGTTGTCCCTTCTTTTTTTACTAGATTGCTCTGATGGTGATATAAGGCTTGGTGGAACAACTTCCATGGGAAATGGACGTGTTGAAGTCTGTAACAGTGGTGCTTGGGGAACTGTATGTGATGATATGTGGGGTATAGTAGATGCTTCTGTTGCTTGTAGGCAGCTTGGTTTCTCTGTCCAAGGTATATATAATTTTGTTGATATTCTATTTATAATTATAATAAGGTCTCTCTATAAGTTTTATGCTATTTTACTTAATACAGATGCTGTAGCTATAGCTGGTGCAGGATTTGGTTCTGGTACAGGTCACATAGCTTTGGACAATGTCCAATGTACAGGTTTGGAGAACAGACTGTTAGACTGTCCTGCTATTGTTGGTAACTCTGATTGTTCTCACCGTCAAGATGCTGGAGTTAGATGTCAGCCAGGTGCGCAGTTATTTGGAGAATTTAGAAGCCAGCATTACATGCACATGACCTGGAGTTTAATATCCTCATGTATTGTGCTTAGAAACTGAAACTTTGTTAGCATTCCATATACAGTTAAGCCTAAAACCTTAACGCAAATTTAGAGGGATGACCTAAAAAAGTGAAGCTCCATTAATAACCTGTTATTTGGGTGTCTCTAATACAGATCCTCATTTCAGGGGTTTTGAATAGATGAGTTTACAATAGCTATACATACACTGCAGCTATTGTTAGTAATATTTTTTCTGATAGCTATAGTATGTACACATTACAATGTCATATTATAATTTTTAACCTCAATAATTATTTTTTTCTGAATAATATGGTTGTTCTATTAATGCTTCCAATATCTTTAATTTATTAGAGTTTTATGTAGATTATTATTTTTCTGTGTGTAACAGTTTGTGTAGATGGTTCCATCAGGCTGGTTGGAGGTTCTACTTTACAAGAAGGTCGAGTGGAGGTGTGTGTGAGTCAGTTATGGGGCACCGTGTGTGATGATTTCTTTGAGAACCTTGATGCAAGGGTGGCATGCAAACAACTTGGATTCTCTGAAACTGGTATGTTCTGTATAAATTATATGTCATAAGATCTCCTCTCACCTATCCCCACACTAGAAAGTTGAACAAAAGATTTTTGCTATCATAATAGCTATTATACACTATGTGCAGTCTGTGTGACAAACTTTTTCCTACTACGTAATAGTGATGACATTAGGGTGAAATTTGTACTGATGATCATAATTTCTTTCAGATGCTGCTATCTTAGCCAATGTTGGAGGAACAGGGCTAATTCATCTAGATAACATACAATGTAGAGGATTTGAAGATTCTTTGCTTAATTGTACCTATGACTCAGACACATCTGACTGTAGTCACTCTCAAGATGTAGCCATTGCCTGCCAATGTAAGTCTCTTCAATAATTATGCATTTCATCATTTTTATAGTACTTATGGTATATGTATGTATTAACTACAAAAATTATATAGCAGAAAAATACATTGTATTGCATTTCTAATTGTATACATAGTATGTGATAATGGAGATGTCAGGCTGCGAGGAGGAAACTCACTTTACAATGGACGTGTGGAATTATGTCAAAACCAACAGTGGGGAACAGTTTGTGATAACATGTGGGACATTTTAGATGCTGGTGTAGTATGCAGGAGATTAGGATTTTCCCGTTACAGTAAGTTGAAATTTCCTATCCAATGAAGATGAACTAAGGTTAAACATAATCATTATTATTATAATTATTCAAGACACAATAATATATGATCATTATTTTGTTTTAACAGCTTTAATTGCAGTTATAAGACCTGGAGTAAACTAGCACAAAATCTATATTTTGCTGAGGGTCAATTTGATAGTTGAAGCTGCAATATTTACTTGCTTTAGGCAATATGATAGCTATATATCACACAATTACAAGGCACTGTTATAATAATTATATAGATTCTGTGGTGTATTCCAATGCATTCTTTGGCCAAGGGGAAGGACCTATATATTTGGATAATGTGCAATGCTTTGGAAATGAGACCAATCTCTTGGATTGTTCTTCAAATGGAGCTCCAACTTGTTCCCATGCAGATGATGCTGGAATTCAGTGCATTCCTACATGTAAGAAAGGCGATTACATAATGGATCCTAGTTATGTATTGTATCATTATAGCATACATTTTTGCTGGTGTAAATTTTTGGAAGCATCCTGAGCTTGTTCTGCCTGCCTAATGGACTAGGGGTCCCTTTTCAACACACAGCTCACTGATTCTATTGCTTTAGAAATATACAAATAGCCACCAACTTGAAAGTAACAGAGACATGTCATGAAAATAGCGAGACATGTTTAGTTGAACCTTGACTTCATAGTGTATATGTAGCATAATTTTTTTTCAAAATTAGAGTTGCACCATTCAAAAATTTCCTTGACTATGACAATTCATTTAATTAACATAAAGTAATCAACATAAAGTAAGGGTGGCTAAAGTTTATCAATATGGAGTTGGCTACCTACGTATAATTGATTTCTGAAATTGCAGTGTTATGTAATGATGGTGATGTGAGGCTAAATGGCAGTATGGCAGGATTATTAGAAGTTTGCTTCAATGAAACCTGGAGGATTATATGTAACAGACAGTGGAACACCAGTGATGCTAAAGTAGCTTGCAGGCAGCTAGGATTATCAATGTTTGGTAAGGAAGTATTGTCTCATGTTCTTGGTAGTATCTATATAAGTAATATGCTTGACTGAGGAACAACACAACAACATACGTATGTACAGACATTCCTATGTATTTATGAATAATTCATAAGCTACTGCACTAATGCCCTCTTTTTTAAACACCTAACTGTATAAGGGCTTTGGAGGAAGCTTTTGGAATTAAGAAGCTCAGAGGGTAAATGCTTTGAAAATAACCAGTTCTATGGTGTATGTCTATAATATTTTGCTATTATATTTTGCTTCAAGCACTTAATTTTCTACTATCAATGGTCAACAGTGATGCAACCAGATCTATGGTTACATAATAATCTTATAAGTAACTATTCAGTAAGTAGCTTCTGCACTATAGCCATGAACAGTTATGTGGTTGATATTAGCATCTATGAGACCTTCCATCTCATTAATAGCTTTAATTAACTGTTAAATCTTTTTTATATTATAGGTGCCCTGGCATCTTACTCTCCTGTTGTTCATGGGACAGGATCAAGTTTTGTGGTATACTTTCAATGCAGTGGAAATGAAAGGAGTCTTGGTGAATGTCAAAGTGGGATAGTAACAGATTGCCTACCTAACGATCAATATGCTGGAGTTACTTGTCAAACTAGTAAGAGATAAAACTGTGCATAAGATATTATAAGTCTGTATGGTCACCTTAATCCTAACTATATACTAACGAAGCACTATAATTATGGAAACGTAAACACCTTGATTACTTCATTAACAGCTGTGGTAGTCAGTGATGAATGATATTATGGCACCATAATTATTATGCTTTCTCTTGATTAAACAGAACATTGCATGGATGGTGCTTTAAGTTTAGTCAGTGGATCTAATGATATGGAAGGACGAATTGAAATTTGCTATGAGGAACAGTATGGAACCATTTGTGATAGAGGATTCAATGCTCAAATTGCATCTATTGTCTGTGGCCAGCTAGGATTTTCACAAATAAGTAATAATTCCAGATGCATAGTTGGTAGCACTATAAGAATTTGTCCTTTGTTATGTAACGGGATACAGTGGAACCTCTGAATAAATTGGATCACATTATCTATTGTCCATGTAAGGAAGTCTGTATCTTTGAAGTTAATTTATACCATGACTATAGTTATTTCTTTATATAAAAGTCCTTATTTTAGAATTTTATTGAAGACTCTATCATTGATATAATTTTGTTGATAATAACAGGGACTCAGCCTGTGTCTGGTGGAACTTTTGGCAGTGGATCTGGAGCTGTCTTATTGGATATTATAAACTGCTCTGGAAATGAAACCAGCCTCTTTGATTGTGAATATAGAGGCTCAATTGGAAATACCAGCTGTGTCCATTCACAAGATGCAGGAGTGAGGTGCCAAAGGAGAGTGTGTAAGAACAATAATATACATTTATATGGTATTGTTAATAACTCAGTTGTTTGGCGAGTTTCCTGTATGTGTGTAAATAACTGATTTTTTAGTTCACATAACCTTGAGATTTGAGTCAACCAATAGTTACACAGAGAAAGAGTACAATACACCATGAGGGTCACAACAAGTGGCCTTTAATAAGCCTTTAATAGGAAAATGGTGTCAATGATATACACAAGCACTATATTATCAAGACATGACAAGTGGTAAGGTGGTCTTATTAAGGGGTAAACTGGTTTTACTGTAGTGGCCTATATAGAGGAATGATCTTATTAAGGGATAGTCTCAATAGACAGGTTTCACTGTACGAACTTCTGCTTCACTCTATAAGCATTGAACACTTACACTCAAAATGTATAGTTAGAACCCAGCAATGCTATATAATATAGTAAATAATATGGTTGTTACCCATTCTGTAATGTCTTATAGCATATCCTTCCAATATCAGTGTGACAGCCGTTGGAAATTCACTAAGTATATTTTGGATGGTTCCTTTGGAGTATTCTTCCGACATTAATATGTACAGGTAATAATATATGTATCAGTGAAGATAATGTTCTCCTAAAATTTATCTTTAATGAATATCAAAAAGAAAGAAATAATGCCAACATTGTATTATATTGCAGTATCAGAACTTCTGGGGTGGAACAAGCACTTTATGATTGGTCAGGCAACTCCACCCTCAGCACAAACACACACCCCCATGCATGCACACACACCCCCATGCACACACACACACACACTCATGCACACACACACATGCACATGCACACACACACACATGCATGCACACACACACACGCATGCACACACACACACATTCATGCACGCACACACACACACAGTTATAATTTCATAAATTAAAATGCCAAGTCTATGATCACTATGTATAGCTAAGTTTATGAGCAAACAGAGGCAAAGTAGCAGAATAGCCTAGAATTATTGATCAGGCAACTGTCTGGGCTGCCTGACTTGTTCCAAAACCCCTGAACTTTATTTTGCTATATGGTCTAGTATCCCTTCACTAGTAGTAGAAGTTAGGGGTTTCTATGTTGCATACTTTTATATAATTTACTTTGTTTACAGATAGGCAATACAAATTGATGACGTACGTATAGTATATACGTATAGTATATAATTTCATTTTTATTCAGTGTGACCTGTGTATCTGGTAATAATCACCAAGTAATGATGACAGTGAATAACAACATACTATCAGCTATACTGACTAACCTGAGATACTATACTATATACAACTGCTGTGTCGAGGCTATCTACAGTGACTCAAGAGAGAATGCTTCATCATGTATTATAGGACAAACTCAAGAAGGACGTAAGATGGATCATTACTATCCTGTTAAAGTTAATCATGCATCTTTATGCATAATTATTCAGAACCAGGACCACCAAGTAACCTGAATGTAGTTCTTTCACCAAATAACTGCAATACAGTCACTCTCAGTTGGACTACTCCTGAACCTAATGGTTATAAAATACATAATTCTTTTTACAAATTAATAACTAGCTAATGCCATTTTCTGTAGGAGTGATCCTGGACTATACTATATCAATAAGAGATATGAATGGAGTTACTTCTTCCTTCACTAGCAGTACAGAAAGCACAGTAATCAGTTCTTTGAACTGCTGTACTAACTATACTTACCAAGTTGTGGCAAGAACTAGTGCCGGTCTAGGCACTCCAAGTCAAACAATGAACTTCTCAACTAATGTACCAGATGAGAGTAAGTGTTTACATGCTACATCTGTATAATAATGAGTGTCCTTGTTCAACCAGGACACCTTAATTTATCCAAAAGTGTCCAAAATAGAGTTCCACTTTATTATTATTTGGCTATTATATTTTTTCAGCATTTTCTCTCCCAGTAAATGTTACTGGCATAGGGAATTCACTGACAGTCAGTTGGCTTCCTCCCTTGATGTGCTCTACTATAAATGCTATGTATGTATGAGTAATCATGGAATTAATACTACAAGCTACATATATAATGATAAATATACATGCTTCTTCAGTGTAGTACAAGAGATACCAATTTAAGGTGAAATGGAGGTAGTCTGTTGTATAGAATCTCACTTTGCACAAAGTAGTTAGATTTTTGAATTTTTGGGATTATTTTAAGGAGTTCTCGTATTTCTTAGGAGGTTTTATAGAGTAGTTTCACTATTGTAGAGGTGTCTTAGTTTCAGGAGGATGGAGGATGGAGGGATTATATTTTGTTACTTTTGCACTTATCATGGTTTAGGGTGACTTGTGTGTCTGATAATGACCAAGTATTTGTGACAGTGAATGACAACACACTATCAGCTATGCTTTCTAACCTGAGATACTATACTCAATACAACTGCTGTGTTGAGGCTACCTACAGTGACTCCAGAGAAAATATTTTGTCTTGTAATTCAGGACAGACTCAGGAAGGACGTAAGCTCTGCTCCGTTCTATTGCTATAATAAATTTTGTCAATGACATAGGACCAGGACCACCAAGTATCTTGAATGCAGTTCCTTCACAGAGTGACTGCAATTCAGTCACTCTCAGTTGGACTACTCCTGAATCTAATGGTTATAAAATTAATTTATAATGATATATTTACAGAGTAGTTAGTTAGTTATTATCGTTAATTTTTCTGTAGGAGTGATCTTGGACTATACTATAACAATAAGAGATATGAATGGAGCTACATCTTCTTTCACTAGCAGTACAGAAAGCACAGTGATCAGTCCCTTGAATTGCTGTACTAACTATACTTACCAAGTTGTGGCAAGAACTAGTGCTGGTCTAGGCACTCCAAGTCAAAACATGAGCTTTACAACTAGTGCACCAGATGAAAGTATGTGAATAATAAATTAATAACCATCCCTCACACAATACTTATACACATTTGGTTCCCAGTCTAATATAATAGAGGACACCATTGTTTAAATTCTAACACTCCATTAATTATAATTACATGATTCATATTTTTTGCAGCATTTTCTCTCCCAGTCATTGTTGTTGGCACAGAGAATTCACTGACAGTTAGTTGGTTTCCTCCATTTAGATGCTTCACTATAACTGCTAAGTATAAGTAAGGAAAACTTTTAGTGTAAAGATAAGACCAAGGAGCTGGAATGTAACTCTAGAATTATAAAATCTCCTCAATAATATCCTGGGATAACTAAGATTTGAGATGGAGTACTTCTAAGTGCAAGTTTGTCCAAATAGTTTCACCATAGGAATATCCTCATTTCAGGGGTCTTGTTGGTTTGATGCAATAAATATTATTTAACCTGTTTTAGTGTGACTTGTATGTCTGAAAATGATCAAGAAACTGTGGTAATAAATGACAACACACTATCAGCTGTGCTGTCTAACCTGAGATACTATACTCAATACAACTGCTGTGTTGAAGCTATCTTCAGTAACTCCAGAGAAAACACTTTATCATGTGCTACAGGACAGACTCAGGAAGGACGTAAGCTTTGTTCCATTCTATTTCTATAATATTATTTTGTCAATGACTTCAGGACCAGGACCACCAAGTAACCTGAATGCAGTTCCTTCACAGAGTAACTGCAATATAGTCACTCTCAGTTGGACTACTCCTGAACCTAATGGTTATAAAATTAATAACATCTTTACAGAGTAGTTAGTTAATATCATTAATTTTTCTGTAGGAGTGATCCTGGACTATACTATAACAGTAAGAGATATGAATGGAACTACATCTTCCTTCACTAACAGTACAGAAAGCACAGTGATCAGTCCCTTGAACTGCTGTACTAACTATACTTATCAAGTCGTAGCAAGAACTAGTGCTGGTCTAGGCACTCCAAGTCAAACAATGAACTACTTCACAACTAATGCACCAGATGAGAGTAAGCATTTACATGCTACATCTGTATAATAATAATGAGTGTCCTCATTTCTGAGGTTTGGGATCAAGGAATCCTTCTATAAATGAAATATTTCATAAAGTTTTTATAGTGTCCTCATTCTCAGGGAATTAATATAATCAGTCAGGCTCATGAAGGCATGGATTACAATGGAACCCTTCCAATTCCAACCACTAAAATAAGTATACCCCTGTCTTAAGGACACTTGGATACATACAAAATATATCATTTGTGTTTAAATTGCTAAAGCGTTACTCCCTGAATAATGACCACCAGGATACCTTAATTTGTCCCAAGGTGTCCAATAGAGAGTATCCACTGTATTATTATTTGGCTATATTTTCTCAGCATTTTCGCTCCCGGTAAATGTTGCTGGCAGAGGGAATTCACTGAGAGTCCGTTGGCTTCCTCCCTCAATGTGCTCCACTATAAATGCCATGTATGTATGAGTAATCATGGAATTATTATTACTATAATAGCTACATAGATAATGATAAATACATATACTTACTCAGTGTAATACTAAAGTCTATTCGCTTTCACCTGAGACCGCCAATTGCACCGGAAGCTAGTTTACGCAAGAGCCTGTCACTAAATCAATTAGCAAAAATATTTGTGGCCAGAGGTATTGAGCATGTGGCTGACTAGTTATTTTACCTTCACTTGTTGCGACATCAAAATAATGTGCACCTGCGCATTCCTCATGGTTTTTAGCATGCCAATACTTTGCTTATGGAACATACAGCTATCTTTGGACTGGTAAGGTGTAGCACTTCATAAAATATACCATAAGAATTCTTGGATAATTAACTCTACACTGCTGTTTGAAATTTTGAAATTGGTCAAGAATTGAAGAAGTTATTGCAGATATTCGAGGTCTCAGGTGAATGCAAATAGACTTTAAAGTAATAATTTACAACTATAAGGAGAAATGGAGGAACTCTGTTAGAACCTTCCCTCACTAAAAATATACAGATTTTGGGATCAATTTAGAGTCCACATAATTCTTACTCATTTCAGGGTAGTTTCACTATTGTGGAGGTGTCTTAGTTTCAGGAGGATGGAGGATGGAGGGTTTTCATTTTGTTACTTTTGCACTTATCATGGTTTAGGGTGACTTGTGTGTCTGATAATGACCAAGTATTTGTGACAGTGAATGACAACACACTATCAGCTATGCTTTCTAACCTGAGATACTATACTCAATACAACTGCTGTGTTGAGGCTACCTACAGTGGCTCCAGAGAAAATATTTTGTCTTGTAATTTAGGACAGACTCAGGAAGGACGTAAGCTTTGTTCCATTCTATTTCGATAATATTATTTTGTCAATGACTTCAGGACCAGGTCCACCAAGTATCTTGAATGCAGTTCCTTCACAGAGTGACTGCAATTCAGTCACTCTCAGTTGGACTACTCCTGAACCTAATGGTTATAAAAATTATCTTTACAGAGTAGTTAGTTAATATCATTAATTTTTCTATAGGAGTGATCCTGGACTATACTATAACAGTAAGAGATATGAATGGAGCTACATCTTCCTTCACTAGCAGTACAGAAAGCACAGTGATCAGTCCCTTGAATTGCTGTACTAACTATACTTACCAAGTTGTAGCAAGAACTAGTGCTGGTCTAGGCACTCCAAGTCAAAACATGAACTTTACAACTAATGCACCAGATGAGAGTAAGTGAATAATAAATTAATAACTATGCCTCATATATTTATTTAACTCTCAGTAGCTATGATATAGTAGAGGATATCATTGTTTAACTCACTATTCTAAAACTGAGATATTAGGATTTCTCTGTTCATATTTTTTGCAGCATTTTCTATCCCAGTCATTGTTGTTGGCACTGAGAATTCACTAACAGTTAGTTGGTTTCCTCCATTTAGATGCTTCACTATAACTGCTAAGTATAAGTAAGGAAAACTTATAGTATAAAGATAAGACCAAGGAGGTGGAATGTAACTCTAGAATTATAAAATCTCCTCAATAATATCCTGGGATAACTAAGATTTGAGATGGAGTACTTCTAAGTGTCTCAGGAGCAAGTTTGTTCAAATAGATTCACCATAGGAATGCCCTCATTTCAGGGGTCTTGTTGGTTTGATGAATATTATTTAACCTTTAGTGTGACTTGTATGTCTGAAAATGATCAAGAAACTGTGGTAATAAATGACAACACACTATCAGCTGTGCTGTCTAACCTGAGATACTATACTCAATACAACTGCTGTGTTGAGGCTACCTTCAGTGGCTCCAGAGAAAACACCTTATCATGTGCTACAGGACAGACTCAGGAAGGACGTAAGCTTTACTCCATTCTATTTCTATAATAATAATTATTTTGTCAATGACTTCAGGACCAGGACAACCAAGTAACCTGAACGCAGTTCCTTCACAAAGTAACTGCAATATAGTCACTCTCAGTTGGACTACTCCTGAACCTAATGGTTATAAAATTATTTGTAATGATATCTTGCAAAGTAGTTAGTTAATGCCATTTTCTGTAGGAGTGATCTTGGACTATACTATATCGATAAGAGATATGAATGGAGCTACATCTTCATTCACTAGCAGTACAGAAAGCACAGTGATCAGTTCCTTGAATTGCTGTACTAACTATACTTACCAAGTTGTGGCAAGAACTAGTGCCGGTCTAGGCACTCCAAGTCAAATAATGAACTTTACAACTAATGCATACAACAGTGAGTTTATAATAGCCATAGCATTGTATTGAAGTAAAAATTTGATTATGTACATTTATAGTTTTATTAATTGCTTTTTAAAATCTGTTACAGTATTATCTGATAGTTTCTCTTTCAATACTGAGACTGGAAGCAACTATATCACCATACATTGGAGAATTAATGACCTTGTTCTTCAACGAGAACTCAACTTTGTCAGAGTAGCAGTATACTCTGGGTGTCAAGGTGGTTTACAACCAACACAAATTCAGTCATTTAATGTGGCAGCAAATCAAGGAAATTCGGTTAACATCACAAGCTTAGGTAAGATAAATAAGATAAGAATCTAAACCCCCTTTATTATTTCATGATTGTAATCTATGTAGCTCTAGCTCTATAATGTAGCTACTTTATTATTTCTTTTGTAGACCCAAATCTGCAGCCTTATTGTGTGAATGTTGCAGCCGTAATATGCCAGAGAAGTTTTGTAATTTATAATGAAACACTTACCATTGGAACAGGTAAAGGTTTAATGCAGTAATACTTTGTTTCATTGTAATAGAAATACTCAAGTAAAAATTTTAGTCTCTGCAGAATACATCCTTTTGCTAGCATAACATGTAACCATCATCCAAATCTATACAACATGATATGAGCATGAAGCCTACCTATGAAAATGTATTGTCAACATGTAACTATAATTCAAAGCTAGTAGCCTGTTAGGTCTAGTGTCGAGTTATTAAATATAACATTCTGCAGCATATTCTCCTTCTATCAGTGTAAATGGCACAGAGAATTCATTGAATGTTTATTGGATTGCTCCTATTAGGAACTCTCCTACTGTTATTGCATACAGGTATGCATTGATGCTTGATAGGGGTCACTTTAAAGTAACACTTGGCCATGTTCCCAACAAATTATACCTCTTAATTAAGGACAACCTCTTCATAAAAGAACAGTCCTTTAGATGTTTTACTATTAGCTCTATAATTAAGGACAACTTCTTCATAAAGAACAGTTTCCAAGGTCCCATAGTTGTACTATTACTTCTTAGTTAAGGACAACCTCTTCAATATACAAGGACTCTTATAGAGAGGTTCCACTGTACTATTACCTCCTAACTAACTCTTCATAAAGAACACTTTACAAGGTCCCAATGTGTCCTTATAGCTTCCACTGTGTTTCTCTGGAGTATAAAAACTTTGTTGTTTATACTCATCATTACCAGAATATCATCAACTATCCATCCTACTTAACTGGGAAAAGTTTATGTGCACAAGCTACCAGTGCATCATTATAATTATCACAATATCACAATCATTACTGGAAGTTTATCTCACAACTGTCCACTCATAGTTAGTTCAATTGTTCATCTCTATCTAATATAATATGCATTGTGACCTCATCCTCATCTATCCCCTACATTCCAACAAACACTATCCCTATATTAATACTGGCATAGTTCCACAGACTTATAATAATATTATTATACCATAATTGGTTTAGGGTGACTTGTGTGTCTGGTAATGACCAAGTAATGTTGACAGTGAATAACAACACACTATCAGCTGTGCTGTCCAACCTGAGATATTCTACACAATACAACTGCTGTGTTGAGGCTATCTTCAATAACTTCAGAGAAAATGCTTTATCATGTGCTACAAGAGAGACTCAAGAAGGACGTAAGCCAATTTCTGTTTAATGTATACACATAATATCATGTCAATGACTATACAGAGCCAGGAGCACCAAGTAACTTGGTTGCTGTACTTTTACAAAGTGACTGCACTATGGTTGGGCTTAGTTGGACAGCTCCTGAAGGTATAAAGTATACACACTAATATTTCATTTAATTAATACAATAAAGGAGGAGTGATCCTGGACTATAATATATCATTAAGAGATATGAATGGAGCTACATCTTCCTTCACTAGCAGTACAGAAAGCACAGTGATCAGTTCCTTGAATTGCTGTACTAACTACTCTTACCAAGTTGTGGCAAGAACTAGTGCTGGTCTAGGCACTCCAAGTCAAACAATGAACTTCTCAACTAATGTACCAGATGAGAGTGAGTATGCATAGTGGTTATTACCATTGTTATTTGAATAATTATAGAGAAAGAGTAGTACATGCTTGTCTATTCTATAATTTTAATTTAACATAAATCATTTTTAATTTTAGTGTTGTTGGATCACTTCTCTGTTGGTATTGTGATGGGTAGAAATTATATCATCACAAATTGGGAAACTACTGATCCCATACTACAGCAAGAAATCAGATCTGTCCAAGTGATGGTGAGCTCAGAGTGTCCCACAGGCATACAACCAACCCAAACTCAGGCCTTTAATGTTATGGCAAGTCAAACAAACTCTGTTAATGCCAGTGGATTAGGTAAGCAAGTTATAGCAAGCAAATTAATTTCAAACTTAAACAACATTAGTATTATCCATAATTATTTTTTAACTAAATTAACTAACTTCTCCAACCAAATGTTTTCATTCATTATAGATCCACTTGTGCCATATCGTGTTACTGTTGCAGCTGTGATATGTCAAAGAAATTATCAACTTTATAATCGAACCACTACCATTCAAGGAGGTATATATTTATGGATATAGAAAAAACCCATTATTATAATTATATAAAGACGCAATAGAGGAGTCTTTGAGACAGTCCTCTATTTGGATGAGTGCAGCAAGTCCTACATACTAGGGAGATGGTGGGCAAAATAACCTATGTAGCTAATGTAATACATGTATGTTTTAAATGTCATGCATTCTTCTAAAATAGAGGTTCTTATTAATTGTTAGAGCATATGTAGCTACTAATGAGTTGTGTATGATATAGATTCAGGGACCACAGTCTGTGTTCTAAATGTTTTATAGTTTACACCCCTGCCATTGTAATAACTATAGTTAAGAAAGTAGTTGCTAGCTGACTTAACAGTAGTGACGAGGTCACTAGTTTTCAACCAATCAGTGAAGTGCAGCACAGGAACATGCTCACACTTCAGCAAGCTTGCAGCAGCAGTTTGCTGCAAGTTTGTCACTGCATCTGGTGCAAACTCTACTATATCTGATGGGTCTATGTTCCACAATAGGATTCTGCCATATCTGATGAGTCTGTGTTTCCACTATAGGACTATAGTATGTAGATCTACTGTATCTGATGAGTGTGCAGTGTGTAGATCTACTGTATCTGATGGGTCTGTTTTTCCACTATAGGACTATAGTATGTAGATCTACTGTATCTGATGAGTGTGCAGTGTGTAGATCTACTGTATCTGATGGGTCTGTTTTTCCACTATAGGACTATAGTATGTAGATCTACTGTATCTGATGAGTGTGCAGTGTGTAGATCTACTGTATCTGATGGGTCTGTTTTTCCACTATAGGACTATAGTATGTAGATCTACTGTATCTGATGAGTGTGCAGTGTGTAGATCTACTGTATCTGATGGGTCTGTTTTTCCACTATAGGACTATAGTATGTAGATCTACTGTATCTGATGAGTGTGCAGTGTGTAGATCTACTGTATCTGATGGGTCTGTTTTTCCACTATAGGACTATAGTATGTAGATCTACTGTATCTGATGAGTGTGCAGTGTGTAGATCTACTGTATCTGATGGGTCTGTTTTTCCACTATAGGACTATAGTATGTAGATCTACTGTATCTGATGAGTGTGCAGTGTGTAGATCTACTGTATCTGATGGGTCTGTTTTTCCACTATAGGACTATAGTATGTAGATCTACTGTATCTGATGAGTGTGCAGTGTGTAGATCTACTGTATCTGATGGGTCTGTTTTTCCACTATAGGACTATAGTATGTAGATCTACTGTATCTGATGAGTGTGCAGTGTGTAGATCTACTGTATCTGATGGGTCTGTTTTTCCACTATAGGACTATAGTATGTAGATCTACTGTATCTGATGAGTGTGCAGTGTGTAGATCTACTGTATCTGATGGGTCTGTTTTTCCACTATAGGACTATAGTATGTAGATCTACTGTATCTGATGAGTGTGCAGTGTGTAGATCTACTGTATCTGATGGGTCTGTTTTTCCACTATAGGACTATAGTATGTAGATCTACTGTATCTGATGAGTGTGCAGTGTGTAGATCTACTGTATCTGATGGGTCTGTTTTTCCACTATAGGACTGCAGTATGTAGATCTACTGAGGTTTTAGTACATGCTGTAAACTCATAAATTATAATAGTATAATATATAACAATTAACTCTTCCTATATATTAGTTAATCAAGTCAGCACACCTGTGATCACTAATATAATGAGGAGTATTCCAACTGCAGTTAGTTTCAGCATTGCTCTCAGTACAGACCGACAAAGTAGTGTTGTTTATGAAATTTCTTACTATCCTAATGAAGGAGCTTCTACCAATGGAGTGAGATATATAATTTGAATCAGAACTCTGATTTAACCTGTATTTTCTTATCACAGAATCACATAAAGACATTCCTTACAAATGAATCCAATGTTCTGATTGACAATCTCTCTCCTTGTGTGTCTTACTGGGTAGTGGGGACAGCCATTTATTGCTTCAATAGATTAAGCACTTCTCCACAACTAGTTGATCTTCTGGAACCATTGAGATTCAATTTTGTGATATCACTTGAAGAAGATGACTCTTGTGGGACATGGATAAAAAATGGATTTGCAAGAAAGATTTCTGATATTCAGGACTCTATCTTAACTGCACTACAAGACTCACCTTGCAGTATGTCTGTATCTTGTGTTGCTTCCAGCCAGTTTACTTGTGGGACTAATCCTAGCATAGCTAACTATGAGTAAGGAAACTCGTGAGATAAAATCTCGATTTCTCTCTTATTCATCTTTATATTTAATAGGACACTACTTGTAAGCACTGAGTCTTTCAGCAGCAAGCAACAGTTAGACTGTCTCACCAATTGGATATCTAAAACGAGTGAACTGATCATAGCTGGAGTTACTGCTAAAGTAAATAAAATAATGAATATCATAATATTTAGCATAGTAGGGACTATAAATACTGCTAACTTACATAGAGATATTATACAGGTTACATCCAATGATGTGTCATCTACTAATCAATCAGAAACTGACTCTTCTTCTAGTTTTCCTGTGTGGGTAATCATTCTTGTAATAGCTCTTGGGATATTTACAGTTGCTATTCTAGTAGCTGTGATAATATTTGTAAGACAGAGGAGAATGCAGTAAGTGTAATAGCTAATGTGTAATAATTATAGTTAGTATTACTCTAGGAAAGCTACTATTACATGGCAAAGTGAATATTATGAAGGAGGTGCTGGATCTATAGCCAACCCTATATATACTGATCATTGCGAGTTTCAAGATCCATCATTTTCTGAAAAGGATTTAGAAGATCAGGTAAAAAATGGGTGATTAGTGTAAATTGTGTTACTGGAATCAACATAGCTAGCTATGTAACTACTATTCCTTGCCAACTGTAATAAACTTAGAGTAAGTCTTAGCTATAGCTACACAGTTAGGAATAGCAGTTGAACACAGGGCAAGGTTCCACAGTATAGTGGAGCCTCTTTCTTCTATTGGGATCAGGTCTACTGTCTCTTGTAGGGTGACTGTCAACCATATTAAAGAGGTTAATTAAGATAAGCCAGATGGTACAATTTGTTGTTCTTTGTATAGAGGTTCTCCATAATTATTACTCTAAGTTAACAATGATAATGTATTTTTAATCTGTCAACAGGAAAACAAGAAGAGTGTAGAGAATGAATATGTTGCTCTATGACAGCAATGGAAATAACAGCTCTAAAATAAACTATTAACTATTAGCTAGAATTTGGTTTCATAATGTATTTATCAATTTATCTATCTATTGTTCTCCCAGTATTATTATTATTATTATTATTATTATTATTATTATACTCTATAGGAATTTATTTGGGGGGGGGATAAATTAAGGGGTCTGCTCCTAGATTGGATGTTGTAATCGCACATCAAACAAAGTACATCATCTATGGAGTCTGTAGCATGTTTATCCAGGAAATTTAAGGTCTGGGATGAATTCTAGTATATAGGCTCTAAAGAAATGTGAATTAGTGAGCAAGCAAAATCTCTTTGATCTTAAAAGTATAAATGGCACTGTAAAAATTGGTGAGAAACTGAAAAAAAGAGAAGCCTGCTCATAGTTATGACATGCACTTTGGTGTAGTACACATTGACAATATTACTGTTTACGTAATAACCATTTCCCTTGTAATTGCTGTGTTTTCTTATATCCATTGGGTTCTTAATTAATTTTGTAGGAGAAAGACTGATTTTGGGTCCTCTTCACATCTCTTAAATTCTATATACATACATTTTAGCCAGTGATTCATACCTACTGTATTATCAAGACTATAGCTAACTGTTCCTTCTTGTAAAATGTATGAATGTATTAGCATAATAGCAAGTAACTAGCTAGTGCTTATTATGTCATGTTGCAATAATAATGGATAATTAGCTAATTTAATGCAGTTTAGCTAGCTAGTGATTAGCATTCCTTAAACCACCACTTTTTGGCACATACAGTTGCATAGATATACTGCAAAAGCATAAAATTTTGTCCACCATAGATAAAAATAGATGCACTATAATTATACAATCATTCATGTTCAAACTTAGTAGCACCAATACAAGTTCATTCCTCCTCAAAATGAGTGGGAAAAAGATACTTGAATAGATACTAGTTATGTATGACCACCTCCAGAACAGCAAACAGGAGCTTGAGGTAGCAAAAGTGTGACAGGAAATTGTTAGCTACACAGACCTTAGCTGCACTAAGTAGCTACACCTGTAATTCAATGACACGTACCTTAGAACATGCCAACAATTGCTAGAGGCTATTTGTTAACTTAATGTAGCCATTAGCTAGTCCACACCTGTTCACTAATTTTTCTCAAAATACAGACCTAACTGCATAGATCAAAGCACTAGTTAATGAAGTGAATTTACTGTAAAAGGTATAATACAAGACTATGGACTGGGTTGGTTACTGCACTGAGTGGGCTTGGTTTTATTGCATGAGCTTGGCCTTAGTGATAAAACTGACCAAATTATCTATAGCTATCCGCTAAATTTGGAGATGTTCATACATGCAGTATAATTTATTTAAAGAGTGGCTTATCATAGCATAGCTATAGGGGTTGTTGGCATAGTTAGACAAACTTCAATAATAGCCAATTGTAATTTACTTATGATAACACATTAATAAATTCAGTGACTACATACTAACAGAATATATTTTCATACCAAACAGGAAAAAATTAATGATAGTTAGGACAATGGCTTTACAATGGCTTTACAATGGCTACATAGCTACCTAGGTGTGAGGAACTTGCAGCAAAGAGAGAATCTAAACAGTTATTGATTACAGTTATAATAAATAGCTATTGTTTCTATAACTAAGGATACCTCCTCAACCAGCAAAACTCAGCTCCACCCCAATCACCTAATAGTAGGTGGAGCGATAATCACACGGACCCACTTTCGCATGCGCAAGTTACAGTATATAAATATACCCTGAAGCTCTAACCATCAAAGAACTATCGCTAACGCTGTAAGGATATTGGGATCATCTTTGGCAACCAGGCTCCATCTATTGAAATGATCTAATAGGTAAAATTCTATATGTGGTAAATGGTCTAAAGATAATGAATGGGTGTATGCATGATCTAGAATAACCCAGTTTTGTTCAGTTCTTATACTAGTTTGGTTCTATGCACCGTAGCTAAGTTCCGTTTGTATTCACCTAACAAAACAAAATAATTTAAGAACAACTTACTTAGTTCCAAACCTACATACTCCTGATCATAATAAGTCATTCTTTGATGTTGTTATATGAACCTGTATACCACACACACAACAGCCATTAGCTGCACATTATAATGCAACCAGTTCAGCAGACCACGAAAAGATTAAGGCCATGTGGGTGATCTAGCCATGTGGGAGCATAACTAAACACTGTAAATTGTTTGCCCAACCTCCAGCTTTAATAGGGTTCAAGTGATGGATGACTTTAGATATAATATATCCATGTATTATAGTTGTCTAAAGAGAATGTATATACCTGATCTAGGTAGATCAACATAATTTTCTATAAACTATGTATTAGCTATGTCAAGGATTGCATGGTTGCAGTCATTAAACAGCTACGTATGTAGCAAAAGATATGTATAAAAAAGCCCATTTCACTAAATATAGTTGTATCATCAGCTCAGAAACAATATCATAATTAAGTATTAAGTAATTAAACAGTAAAGCTCACTTGAACTCAACTACACAAACTTATTAATGTACTTAACAGTATAAGTTAGTTAAGTGCATTATCATCCAGGTTGTACTGAGGGAGAGGTTAGACTGGTAGGTGGGGCTAACAATAATGAAGGTCGTGTGGAGATCTGTCTGAGTAATGAATGGGGGACTGTCTGTGATCAGATGTGGGACACAACTGATGCTAGTGTAGTGTTGGATTGGCTTCTACTGGTACAGACTGTGACTGACTGTATAGATACATGGATTATGGGTTATATCTATTTCAGGAGCAATTGCACTGAGTCGAGCCACCTTTGGTGAAGGCACTGGAAGGATATGGCTAGACAATGTACAGTGCACAGGGAATGAGAGAGTTCTAATGAACTATACAGCTAGTCCTAATAGAGTCTACAACTGTACGCATGCACAAGATGCTGGTGTGAGATGTACTACAGGTATATATCAATAATCATTACCTTGAATGCTGCATATAATGCTGTAATTTTAGGATGCACTGAAGGTGATATCAGACTACTTGAAGGAACAACACATCTAGAAGGCCGAGTATCAGTTTGTAAAAATAATACCTGGGGTACAGTGTGTGATGATGGTTGGAATGCAAATGATGCTACAGTCATCTGTCGACAGCTTGGATTACTTGTTATTGGTATTAGCCAATAAAACTTGAAAAAGAACTTTGAAAGCTTTCCTTGCTGGTTTTAGGGTCTACAGCAGTTAACTATGCATTTTTTGGTCAAGGAACTGGACCAATCATATTGAATAATGTGCAGTGTAGAGGAAGTGAGGCAAGACTTGCAGATTGTCCATCAGGAAGAGTAACTTCCTGTACCCACCGTGAGGATGCTGGTGTGAGATGTCTTATGCCAACAGGTTATAACAGTGATATTAATCTTGCATGTATGACAATTAATGCTCCTTAATTCAGATTGTGAAGAAGGCGATATTAGATTAGTTGGAGATACAAACTCAATGGAAGGTCGTATTGAAGTGTGCTATAGTGGAGTGTGGGGTACAGTGTGTAATGACCTCTGGGGAAGCGCTGATGCAGCTGTAGCCTGCAGACAGTTAGGATACTCCAGTTCAGGTCTACATAATCTTTTACTTCATAATAAATATAATAACTCTGATTTTTCATACAGGAGCAACAGTATTGACTAGTAGTTCTACCTTTGGACAAGGCCATGGCCCAATTGTCCTTGATGACTTACAGTGTACAGGTCTGGAGTACAGACTGATTGAATGTGTACATAGAGGTCCAGTAGTATATAGATGTAGTTTCACTGGAGATGTTGGAGTGAGATGCACAGCTGGTAAGGAATATTGATCCATGAGATTGGTGATCTACATAAGTCCCCAGAGACCAACACTATTTACATACATATCCAATGTATGAATAATTTTAGCAAGCTAGCTATACTCTACAGTTATTGATTACCACCCATTTACACACAGTTCATTATGGTATACACTCACTAATGATAAAATCAATCATATCATCCAGGTTGTACTGAGGGAGAAGTTAGACTGGTAAATGGGACTAACAATAATGAAGGTCGTGTGGAGATCTGTCTCAATAATGAATGGGGTACTGTCTGTGACCAGATGTGGGACACAACTGATGCTAGTGTAGTGTGCAGGCAACTTGGATTGGCTTCTACTGGTACAGACTGTGACTGACTGTATAGATGCAAGGATGATGTGTAATGTGTATCTATTTCAGGAGTAACAGCACTTAGTCAAGCCACCTTTGGTGAAGGCACTGGGAGGATATGGCTAGACAATGTACAGTGTACAGGGAGTGAGAGAGTCCTGATGAACTGTACAGCCAGTCAAAATGGAGTCAATAACTGTACACATATCCAAGATGCTGGAGTGAGGTGTCCTATAGGTATTATGAATCAGAAATACTATAAAATATATTAATAGTAGCTGCTATATTTAATTTCAGGATGTACAGAAGGTGATATTAGACTTCTTGAAGGAACAACACATCTAGAAGGCCGTGTATCAGTTTGTATTAATAATGCTTGGGGTACAGTATGTGATAATGGTTGGAGCACAAATGATGCCACAGTTGTCTGTCGACAACATGGATTATCTGTAGCTGGTATGTTCACTAGTAAAAACTTAAAATAATAATAATTATAGCTATACATTTCAGGATTTATAGCTGTTAGCTATGCATTTTTTGGCCAAGGAACTGGACCAATTTTGTTGAATAATGTGCAGTGTACGGGAAGTGAAGAAAGACTTGTAGACTGTCTTTCAGGAACAGTAACTTCCTGTAGACACAGTGAGGATGCTGGAGTGAGATGTCATATACAAGCAGGTAATAACTGTGAGTAAAATTTCTATGCATAATAGTAATTAAGGTTTATTTATCAGATTGTGAAGACGGAGATATTAGATTGGTTGGAGGCACAATGGAAGGTCTCGTTGAGATATGCTATAGTGGTGTGTGGGGTACAATATGTAATGACCACTTTGGAAGAGCTGATGCTGCTGTAGCTTGCAGACAATTAGGATACTCTAGTTCTGGTAAACAAAGACAAATAACATTCAAATAGCTAAGTAGCCCTCAGTGTCATAATGTGAAGATGTTAATATTGAAGTGTAAGCATTATAGCTATTTCCAAAAGTTGATCTCTAAAAGGTTCTTTAGATAGCTAGAATATTATAGCCACACATTCAAAAATGATGGTGATACATAATAGATGTAAAGCAAAGCAAGCCCCATGCCAGGGAGGTTGAACGAGGGATTTCTGTTAATAGCATATTTAATCATGGTGACCATTTCCAAACATGTAAACTTGCCCCTACAATAGCATAATGATAGGGCAACTCACTTAATTGGGACAATTATGGTATGAATGTACATACCTTACCTTATCAATTATATAATTAATGACTTTGTTATTATGGGTCTTGCTAGAAGTGATGGTAGCTAAATAAATTCCTAGGAATGTTCTATGAACTTTACTGCAGTTTAAAAGAATTCAAACTCCATCTCCCATATTAGAGGTTACCAATATCATCATCCCAATTTTTTCCCTTTAATTTGTTCTTGAAAGATATTCAGCAAAGGGATAAGCTTCAAATTATGACAAGTATATTGTACAGGAGCGACAGCATTGACTAGTGGTTCTATCTTTGGACAAAGCTCTGGACCAATTGTCCTTGATGACTTACAGTGTACAGGTCTGGAGTACAGACTGATTGAATGTGTACATAGAGGTCCAGTAGTTGATCGATGCACTTACAACGGGCATGTTGGAGTTAGATGCATAGCTGGTAAGTAATACTACATGTATACCTAGTTATGTAATGGATGAGCATACACGCACTAGAGCAATACATGTACATAAATTTATTCTTAGATAACTAATAGTTGTTTCTATGCATTAGTATAGGTTTGGTAGGAATGAGTCTTTGTTTGTTTGTTTGTTTGTTTGTTTGTTTGTTTGTTTGTTTGTTTGTTTGTTTGTTTGTTTGTTTGTTTGTTTGTTTGTTGGGGGGGTTTTGTTGTTTTTTTTGCTCAGGTGTTTACATTAATATTGCAATGTTAACTATGAGTTATGAAATTGATGAGAGTTTAATAAATAAAGAGAGTCAACTGAAATTTAAATCCAGTAGTGTAAACTAGCTAATTATCATCCAGGTTGTACTGAGGGAGAAGTTAGACTTGTAGGTGGAACTAACAATAATGAAGGTCGTGTGGAGATCTGTCTGAGTAATGAATGAGGTACTGTCTGTGACCAGATGTGGGACATAACTGATGCTAGTGTAGTGTGCAGGCAACTTGGATTAGCTTCTACTGGTACAAATAAATATCAGTGTAGTTGCATGAATGATGAGTTGTATCTATTTTTTAGGAGTAATAGCATTGAGTCAAGCTACCTTTGGTCCAGGCAATGGGAGTATATGGCTAGATAATGTGCAATGCACAGGGAGTGAGAAAGTCCTGATAAACTGTATAGCCAGTCACAATGGAACTAATAACTGCACTCATGCCCAAGATGCTGGAGTAAGGTGTCCAACAGGTATATTAATATTTTTCATAACTATTGTAATATTATTATTAACTTAATAATTAGGATGCACTGAAGGTGATATTAGATTACTTGAAGGAACAACACACCTGGAAGGTCGTGTGTCCATTTGTAGGAATAATGGCTGGGGTAAAGTGTGTCATAATGGTTGGGATACAAATGATGCTATTGTAGTCTGTCGACAATTAGGATTATCTGTAGCAGGTATTTTCCCATGAAAAGACTCATGCAAACTATGGATTTATTACATTTTTTTCCTTTATCTAGGAGCTACTGCTCTAAATTCAGCATTTTTTGGCCCTGGGACTAGGTCTATAATTTTGAATAAAGTGAGATGTATAGGAAATGAGAAGAAGCTCATTGATTGTACATCAGGAACAGTAAATTTCTGTAGTCACTATCATGATGCAGGAGTGAGGTGTCTTGCACAAACAGGTTGCATATAACTTTTCTTAACTATTATGTATGGTGATTATGCTTTTTACTCAGATTGTGAAGATGGTGACATAAAATTAGTAGATGGTTGTAATTCATTGGAAGGTCGTTTGGAGATGTGCTACAGTGGAGTGTGGGGTACAGTGTGTAATGACCTCTGGAATGGAGTTGATGCTGCTGTAGCCTGCAGACAGTTAGGATACTCCAGTTCAGGTATCCCAAGTTTACTAGCAATAGCTAGCTCAAAGTTTCAATATTCATACAGGAGAAACAGCAGTTACTAGTAGTTCTACCTTTGGACAAGGCTCTGGACCCATCATTCTTGATGACTTACAGTGTACAGGTCTGGAGTATAGACTGATTGATTGTGTACGTAGAGGTCTGGGAGTTCATAACTGTAGACACTCTAATGATGTAGGAGTAAGATGCACAGTTGGTAAGTAACTATTCCCATAATCATAATTATGGCTATAGGTTATTGATAACCTTACACATGCTCAATAAATTAAGCTTAACATTTTAACCACATGCCTTTATTTGATTTTTTGTATAGGTACAAGTTATTTAGCCTCATTAGCTAACGATTATGTAATGACTATTTCATAATATAGCTTGTGAAGATGGAGATACTAGATTAATATCAGGTACCAACTCCTTGGAAGGTCGTGTTGAGGTGTGCTATAGTGGGGTGTGGGGTACAGTGTGTAATGACCTCTTTGGAAGAGCAGATGCAACTGTGGCCTGCAGACAGTTAGGATTCTCCAGTTCAGGTCTACAAAACAAAAATAATCTATTAAATAGCTTTTTCAGTTGTATTTTTACAGGAGCAACAGCAGTGACTAGTAGTTCTACATTTGGACAAGGCTCTGGACCTTTTTTCTTTAATAGCTTTCGGTGTACAGGTCTGGAGTACAGACTGGTTGAATGTGTACATAGTGGTCTAGGAGTTCACAGCTGTAGTCACTCTCAAGATGTAGGAGTGAGATGTATAGCTGGTAAGTATAGGATACAAGGTGTGTTCACCCATATACCTATATAACCAATGTGTTAGTTATACAGAGCACATACACCATACAAACTGGAGGTGGCAGGGTGTGGTCATTAGTGGTGGTTCCATTCCACTTGGTTTCTTCTATGCTTGCTCACTCACCTAATGCACACAGTGTACTTTTCACTGGTGGACAGTACATGTTTACTATCATCAAACAGGTTGCACTGAAGGAGAAGTTAGACTGGTTGGTGGGACTGACAACAATGAAGGCCGTGTGGAGATCTGTCTGAGCAGCAAATGGGGTACTGTCTGTGATCAGATGTGGGACATAACTGATGCTAGTGTAGTGTGCAGGCAACTTGGATTGGCTTCTATTGGTATAGACTGTGGCTGACTGTATAGATGCTAGGATGATAGGTTATATCTATTTCAGGAGCAACAGCACTTAGTCAAGCCACCTTTGGTGAAGGCACTGGGAGGATATGGCTAGACAATGTACAGTGCACAGGGAGTGAGAGAGTTCTGATGTACTGTATAGCCAGTCACGAAGGAGTCAATAACTGCACCCATACCCGTGATGCTGGAGTGAGGTGTCATACAGGTACATGAATTGAATTTATTAATCTGTCAAATCGAAGCCAATTAGCTATCAACTAAGAAATTTTTTCACCTTAAAAGTGATCACATGTTCTAAAATATACATAGCTATCATCATTAATTGGAGTAGGTCAGTGTGAATTTATAATAATACTTCTTACTGTGAAGAGATATTCAATCAACACTGTCAACCAAGGTAATATACAACAATTTTAGATCAGTTTACTGTCTCTAATGTAAATTCCTGTAGCTATAGAGGTTCAACCTAAAAACACATAGTACAAGTCATGCAAGAAAACTAGCTAATCATGCTAGCCTTTCAGTCACTAATGTTAAATTACAGTTAATATATATTTTAGGTTGTACTGATGGTGATATTAGACTACTTGAAGGAACAACACACCTAGAAGGGCGGGTATCTGTTTGCAAGAATAATGTTTGGGGTACAGTGTGTGATGATGGCTGGGATACAGCTGATGCTACTGTGGTCTGCAGACAACTTGGGTTATCGACAACAAGTATTTTAGACTTTAAATGTGATTTAATATTTAGCTATAATCCTTTTGTGCTTGTTGTAGGATCTACTGCTGTTTATTTTGAATTATTTGGCCAAGGAAGTGGTTCAATAATTTTGAACAATGTAGAGTGTACTGGAAGTGAGGCAAGACTTGTAGAATGTCCATCAGGAAGAATAACTTCCTGTAGTTGCAATGAAGATGCTGGAGTGAGATGTCTTGCATTAACAGGTTATAATCCATTTATGAGTCCATGTAGTATTGCAAACTGCTTAATGAAGAATGCAGTGACAATTTATAGCTATATAACTCCTTACCTACACAGCTAAGTGTTTTAACCATTTTTATTATAGCTACATAAATCTTGTTCAATTTGTGTTATGTACATTTAAAAGCCAAAAGATACCTAGCTAGCCTGGATTGATACACTGTAATAAAGTAACCATGATTCTCTACACATTATTCACATTTGATAATAATTATTATAATATCTCTATTCCATAGCAACTCCTAGTATCAATGTCATTGCCATTGAAAATTCACTTAGTGCTTTTTGGGTGCCTCCTCTGAGATATTTTGCAGCCATTGAGATGTACAGGTAAAGTTTTTACATGAAGAACATCCAAATGAGCAAGCTACATTATGACTTTAGGGTGACTTGTGAGTCTGATAATGACCAAGTAATGGTGACAGTGAATAACAACACACTATCAGCTGTGCTGTCTAACCTGAGATACTATACTCAATACAACTGCGGTGTTGAAGCTATCTTCAGTAACTCCAGAGAAAATGCTTTATCATGTGCTACAGGACAGACTCAAGAAGGACATAAGTAATTTTTATGTGTATATTTCACATCAGTCCAATGACTGTACAGTTCCAGGACCACCAATTAATTTATATTCAACACCTTCACAAAGTGACTGCACTGCAGTTAGTTTTAATTGGACTACTCCTAAACCAAATGGTAAGTGCAATACACTAATCTATTCACATGGAACAAAAAATAATCTTATGTAGGAGTGATCCTGGACTATACTATATCGATAAGAGATATGAATGGAGCTACATCTTCTTTCACTAGCAGTACAGAAAGCACAGTGATCAGTTCCTTGATTTGCTGTACTAACTATACTTATCAAGTCGTAGCAAGAACTAGTGCTGGTCTAGGCACTCCAAGTCAAACAATGAACTTCACAACAAATACAGTAGATGGGAGTAAGTATAATTATTATGATTCAAGGATACACTGAATTATTGTCATTTCCATAGCTAGAAGTAATTTTCCTAAAATTGATTTGGGACGGGATATCTGTTCATTGTATTTAGGCTCAATAATATGCTTGAGAAGTGCATGAATGCATGAGGTAATTGTCAGTGAGTCAAAGAGATTCTACTGACTTTTGATAGACTTGTAATGATCTTCTAATAACAGAATATTTTCTGGGACAAATTGTCTGGCACACTGTCTGGCAAGGCCCATGGAAATAGGCTTTAGTCCTTACCATTTCTAGGCCTCTTGTTACTAAAGTTACTTTCATTTGTGTAATAATATTTTGAGACACCACACATTTCCAAAACTTTCTATCAATAAATTTACCATAATTAATTTATTTTGAAGGGGGGTGGGTGGGATGGGGGGATGGGGAAAGCTTCCCACTCACCTCCTCCCCAGTGGATAGAATCTTCATGATGTATATAGAGTAATGCAATTTCACTCTGCTGCATGATATGTATTTTCCTCTCTTCATTATAGTGAATCAAGTCAGCACACCTGTGCTGAGTAATATAATGAGAAGTATTCCAACTGCAATTAGTTTCAACATTGCTCCCAGTACTGGTAAACAAAGCGGAGTTGTTTATGAAATTTCTTATTATCCTAATGAAAGAGCTTTCTCCAATGAAGTAAGATTTATTATGAAAATCAGAGCTCTGAATTAGTTTAAAATTTCCTCAAAACAGAATCTTGTAGGATTATTCCTCACAAATGAATCTAACATTCTTATTGACAATCTATCTCCTTGTGTGTCTTACTGGGTTGTGGGGACAGCCATTTATTGCTTCAATAGATTGAGCACTTCTCCACAACTAGTTGATCTTCTGGAGCCATTGAGATTCAATTTTGTGATATCACTTGAAAAAGATGACTCTTGTGGGACATGGATAAAAAATGGATATATGAGAAAGATATCTGATATTCAGAACTCTATCTTAACTGCACTACAAGACTCACCTTGCAGTATGTCTGTATCTTGTGTTGCTTCCAGCCAGTTTACTTGTGGAACTAATCCAAGCATAGCTAACTATGAGTAAGGAAACTGGTATACGTATTGGGTAGCTTTGACTTTCAAAAATATATTATTCTAATGATTAACAGGACATTACTTGTAAGCACTGAGTCTTTCAGTAGCAAGCAACAGTTGGATTGTCTCACCAATTGGATATCTAAAATGAGTGAACTGATCATAGCTGGAGTTACTGCCAAAGTATAATAATATACGAAAGCATTTGTACATTTAGGGATTGGCTTATGAATAATACTATTTAGAAGCTATTTTTTTATTATACTGCTAAGATAAGTAGAGTCACGCATTAATTATATACAGGTTATATCCAATGATGTATCATTCACTGAGGCATCAAGAATGGACTCTTCTAGTATTTCTATGTGGGAAATCATTATTGCAGTATTTCTAGGGATATTTTCAACTGTCATTCTGGCAGCCGTGATAATATTATTTGTAAGACAGAAAAGAATGCAGTAAGTAGCTATTAGTTAACATGATAATAATTATAGTATGTTACTGTCATCTCTAGGAGAGCAAATTATGTAAGTCCAAGTGGATATGAATTAAGGAATGAATCAACTACTGGAAATGTAATCAACCCTATTTACACTGAGTTATCATTTCCAAATCATGATCAGAAATTTTCAAAACAGGATTTAAAAGATCAGGTAAAAATGCGTAGTTATGAGTAGAATGTTGTGCATAATTCAGTGTTATGACTAAAAAATATTATATTTTCTAGCAGGTCAACAAGACTAATTATATGATGTTATGAATCTTGATATATATATTGCCAATAGGAAATCCAGAAGAATGAATATGCTTCTCTGGTTGAAAGCAAATGGGCAAATGGAAACAATAACTAACTAATAGTATTTTTGTCATTGACTGATTAGCTATGCCATAGACTAGATATAGATATTACTTTAGCAATTCTATAGCTATTAGCTGGCTTAGTGAGCTGAATTTTCTAGTTCATGTTTACTCATAACGAATGACCAAAATTATAGGAATGGATTAATTATTGCATGCATGCAACTCTTCAATCTTCCTATATTACTCTACGTAGTCCCCAGAATGCTTATACTCACTCTAAGAATGAACAAAAGTCATACTCAATAATTAATTTGTGTGACATTATTATATATAATTATACACTTTCCTGGCTAGCAAGTACAAAAAGTGATTGTTCATCCAAAGTTTAGGTTTGGGTACCTAAAACCTGATGCAAAAGAATCCTGAAGTTAAAGGGAAGAGTTATAAGGAGGCTATATCCGAAGGATTTGACACATATGGAAGAGGTCCTGGGTATTGTATTTGTTGCTACCAGAATTCATCCCAGTCCTAATATAAGTTCTTCTTTGGAGTGTTATTATTATGATGGTCGTGTAATGCCTCTAAGAATGTGACAGTTCTCTAAAAAGCCTGTCACCAGTGTCCTTTATTCAGAGGAAAATATTATAGCTATAATGCTTCTGAAATTATAGTATGCTCTATCACAGTGTAGTGACCGATGGGGTTAGTTAATACAAAGAAAGGTCATGTGGTTTCTCTTTGGAGGTTGGTCTCTCTTCAAAGGTTTCACTTGTAGCACTATAGATATTTTAGTGAAGTACTTATGAAAAGTGTAACATAAAGAACTAGTTACCTAGAATTTCAATGCATAATATGACCCTTAACCTGTCCTGGATTTATACTCCAAATCTGTCCCATAATGGTTAACAAAATGCTATTATATATATAGTGTTTGTCCCAGAGCTGAATAGTCTAGCAGTACAGTGGAGTGCTAGACAGACCATCTCTGACAGCTGTTGCAACCTGCCATTCTTAAACTATTTAACAAACTATTTAGCTATTGTTCTTTAACACTTTTTCAGTTGAAACTTAGGGAGCCTCTCTTAAACCCTGGTTCCTACACCTAACTAGCTAAGTATAAAGTTGGAAAAATTAGATGGAGAGCTAGGTTTTGGAATTTCACATCATCTCATGGCTAGTCTCTTTATGATACCCAGCTGATACTGAGAGGGACTTTTCTATCTTAAGAAAAGTGCATACACATGTAAGATCAACCCTCAATCAAAGCAAAGTTCAATTGTTTCTTTGAAGTTTAACTGTAATCCTCATTCTTGTTTTGATGTTGTTTTCACCTGAACTTGTTTCAAAGTCAGAGCCTCCTACCTGAAGTGAATAACTTCAATATAAAAATAGCTCTTTCTCCGTAGCTGCTAGCTAGTTTCATAACATGCACTGAACCTAACCTACAGTACACAAACTTACAGTTTTTATCACCTATATACCTTCAACTATTTTGGACAACTCTTTAAAAGCCTCTGGACAATTTATTATTTAACAGCAGTTAGCTAGTTAAATCTAGCCGTAAGATATAATAGATGTAATAAAATCCGTAAAAATACCGTTTGCACCAAATACCCATTAAATGGGTGGGGTGTTTGTAAGTAGGTGGGTGTGGTTTGTCCCTGACTTTGATGTAATAGGGTATGACAGTTATGCTGTGTGAGTATTGTGTGTTGATGAATGATAAAACTATTTTGGTATTTTTGTTGGGGGAGTGGTTCTTAATTTAATCCCCAATTCTTTAAAAAAAAAGTTAATTGGTGGCTTTAGCTACATCAGAAGAAGACGTCTAAATAGCTATGGGATCATATTGGACGTCTGTGATATTATTATTGTTAGGTTTGTTCGCCAGACTTTGCTGTTGCCAAGGTAATTATTGCTAACTAGCTATCTAAATTAGCTAGAATCATGATATGAAAGCAGTAGGTACTTCAATACTTATGCTAGATTGATAAGTAGTCATATTTTTTTCAGTTACATTATAATGGTATAACAATAATGCTATATATTGGCTACTGTACTAGTTACCAATGATATAGCTATAATGCATTGTAACAACAAGAAAGAACATAACCTTATGCCATAACCTTATGCTATATAACTAAGAAATAGGAAGGGGGGGGGGGGAATCATAGCTACTTTGCTGACTTAGCTTAGTTTCCATACAGAAACTGCAAATTCTGACATAGCTATAACATTTTAGATACATAGTCTTTCTCTCTAAATAGTAGCTAACGTTTGAGAATTTCAAGAGTAAGATTACTGCCGTGGGCATTCCTGTCCTTTATGTTGCTATTTTTCCTTCCCTTATTCATTAAGTTATAGTACGTATGCAATGTCTTTAATTGTCTATACTGTGATAATTGTTAACCTAAATGACTGAGAATGTGCAAAAGCCTTTGGGTATACTATGTGTTTAGAAATTGAAGTAATATAAGAAGAATATACTTATCGATTTTTATCAATTTCTACATAAATGGAATAGGTAGAAATCAACAGAAAGAATCAACCGAAATAATTAACAATTATTGCTGGTCGGGGATTTGATTCCCATTTTTCATGATTCAGTTTCCATCTAGATTCCTTCAGAATCACAATTTTCTCTTTAATGCCTCTTATCTGTTATCTATACTTGATCTCTCCATTCATAGATTGATCCAGCATTCTAGTCTAAACATTTTTTAGCATTCTATCAGATAGTGGTTTGTCAACTCTTTACAGTAGATATTTATGGTTTATAGTGATAGAGTTATAATTATATAGCTAGCTATAGAGCAATGTGATTGGTTAAATACAATATAGCTAGTAGCCTCTTACATTTACTCTGTAGTTCTCAGTCCATTTCAACTCCAGGCTTCATCTACTTGTGGGGGGGGGAGCAAACACTTCAGCTCCCTTCCCCCCCTTTCCCTAATCCTAAATACTAACCATACACTTCATATACTTATCTCAGAGCTCACCTCAGTTGATGTAGTTACCTGCAAATTTTATCAATACAGCTGTTTGTTTATATAATTATCAGAGAGTGTGGTATATAGACTGAGGATACTTTTAGAGTAGGGAGGGGGAAAACTCAGCAGCATACCTGCACCTGTTCTGGACAAGTACAAGAGAAATACCAGGAAGTATACAAGAAAATTGTTCTATACTTTTTCAGGAAATATGAAATTCTTCAGTAAAAGATACAGGGATTTAGGCCTATACTATAGAAATAAATTAGTTTTAATTTCTTATCAAGTGGAGTATTAATGTGTGTCCCATTATTTAATTAAAGTTCATGATTTATACTGTAATGGAATGCTGGAACATAATTCATAATAACTTTACTAACTAGCTACTTTAATCAAGTTACCTGCAAATGATAAAATATATTATTTGCAGCAAAATCAAATACTATTTAACAGGACTACAGTGTTAGACAATACTATAGCTCCAATTAGCTATAGGTATACAGCTAGATAAACTTTAATTTTATGCTGCTTCATAATACGTAAATGTATACTACCATAACAGAGGCACAAGGACACTATAATAATTTATATTATCTTAATTAACTATTAGGACAAACATCATGTATGTAGAGATGGATATGGTCACAATGCAAAAAAATGTACACTAACAAGAGAAGCTATTAGCTATTTATACTTACACAACACAAGCCTTCCTTCCCATTACATATGCTGCTCTAGTGACTATCAACCTATTTTTGAATAAGTAATTATGTAGGGAGTGGGGATAGTTTTATTGTTAAAGTGTAAATGTATTAATGTTTGTCCTTACCATTAGTTCAGCAAGGTCCATTTCACTTAAACAGGATATGAAATAAGAAAGAATGTTGCATTGTGTAAGTATATAAGTTTCTTTCTCTTGTTTGTGTCCATTGTGACCCCATCCACCACTAATGTATTAATTCCCTTCATTTCAAGAAATGGTTTTCCTCTCACTTGCTTTAATTCATTTTTTAGTAAACTAGTTATTCAATGTTACTTTTCTTGGCACCCAGAGGTTATTGATGCAAAGAAATCAGAAGTTTAAATGAAATAGCTACCATTGTTAGAAAGCCAGGTGTATGTGTTATAGCTAGCTATACACACAAGTTATGATATTCCAGACAGACCTAGGACAAGAACATCTCTCTATGTTTTATACTTCATAGGCTCCAACCTTGCAGTCATTGAATAACTGAAGGCCTTATCAGTAGCCTATTGACACTAAGTGGTAGTTGGGCTAGACATCTATAATAACTAGGTCATGAACTGTAGAACAAATTACATAACTTGTGTGTACTGATAAACATGCACACAGCATGTTATGCAATGCAACCACTACAAGTTCTTGCATAGCTGAGTGAGCATTAGAGATGTCCACATTCTACCATTTTTTATCCCTATTTTGCTTTTGGGCATTGCTAGAACAGAGCCTTATTATGCTGGCATGATGCCCTATGCTATTTTGTCTCTATTTTGTCTAAAATTATGCCGGCAAAATGTGGACATCCCTAGTGAGCGTCTCTAAGTGTTTGCTACTAATGCAAAAGTTTACATCCATTTGGCCTTGCTGACAGCCAGCAAGGTAGCTGCTGTGCAATTCTAAAGAATAGCGTCAGAACAACTTTTTTGATGGCCTCTGAGAATCCCTAGCTAAAAGAGCTAGGAAAAAAGTCACTTTGATCCCAAGTGGATGCAGGGATAAGAAGAAGTTCCATCTCCAGTGTAATATATATACAATTTGCACCTGGTATAGGTAATCAATATGCGAGACGTACCATTTGCTCATCTGATTATCCAGGATGGGTGAAATGATGTAACTACAAATAGAAAGCACCACATAGAACTTTTTGTCCTTTTCATCATTAATTCTTTGACTTTAGACATCTCAAAGCAAGGCTCAATGGTGCAAATTTATGTCAGAACACAACCAGTGATCATGCCACAAAATTGTTTCATGTAATAGCTATTAGTCCACTATTTACATCATTACCATAGCTATTTACTGTGTAATGCAGACTAGGAACAAAGTATATACAATCAGATACCATTACCACACCCACTGGGAATGCCCATAAACATTGATCACACCGACAAATGTCGACAAGAAATAGCTAGCTAGAATTTTAAGCTTTCTTCATGTAACAGAATCCCAGGATTCTCTAATAATGCTATGTGGTTATTTTTGTACCCTTATACTGAAATGTTTATTTTACCCTTATCTAGCTATAGCTAGCTACTTAAAAATGTTTATTTTATAGTTAGAGTTAACTTTAGTTTATTATTATGTAGCTATGTTATTGAGATTTAGCTACAGATATACAATGATGTAATCTGGATTCTGTTACATGGAGAAAGGGCCCAAATAACCACATATATTTACAAGTATCAGAATATCCCCAGTACTAACACCAGTATCAAATCATGGCACAATGAAAGAGCAGGGTTAGCTATTAATATCAGACCTACAAATGTCAAATCTATAACTATTATCATATTATCTTGGATCAGACTTTCTTAACTTATTCCATAGGATGCACTGGAGGTGACATAAGACTTTTAGATGGTAACAGTGATTTGGAAGGTCGTGTAGAGATCTGCAAGAATTCTACCTGGGGTACAGTGTGTGATGATGGTTGGGGTGTAACAGATGCTACTGTGGTATGCCGACAACTTGGATTATCTGTTGCTGGTACTTTAGATTTAATATAATTATTCACCATTATAAAAGATAGACAATATTTCAAAATGACCATGTATACAATGTCACAAACAACTGGGAGACATTGCAATGCAATTGTATTTTCTAACTATTATTATTCATAGTGTTGTTCAAGTTCCAGCTGGTTGACTATGTATGGCTAATTATTAGCTAATAATTGTAATTCTGAACATTGTCTGAAAGTTGGAGAATCTCCTGGGTTATCAGAAATGTGTTATGTGTTGTTATTTTAATTATATCCTGGATGCACCTTATTTCCTTGTGTGTAGTTGTTCATGGGGGGAGGGGAGGGGGGGTCCTACCCCTCTAAAAATGGTGGGATTAGCAGTAAAGATTTATCTTCAAGCTAGAAATAACTACAAAGTCTACAATTCACCAACTAGCTAATCAAATAAAACCCTGGGGGAACAAAGGTAGCTGAAGTCAATAATTGGTAGCGCAATTGTGTTAACTCTGCATCTTGATGATCAGACTACACTCATAACTTCCTGATTAGTAAGTTTGAAGTCATTTGCAATGTAAGAAGCAAGTAAACTAACTTATCTTAAGTTTATTCTGTTAAAAGCATTAATATTTTCATCATTTTTGAAGGGGGGGGACAGTTCAGGAAGTTCTCTTACTGTGTTAATCTTTACTGTTGGAGCTTGCATGACATAGTCCGTTATTGCTGATGCTCTGTCTGTGCACTGCAGCTTTAGACTGTCAGTTGTGAAGATTTTACTCCTATGCTAATTATTATTTTTAAGTGGAGATTTTACTCCTATAATTTTTAAGTGACTATAGTGCGACTTTGCACAGTATGACCTATATTATTATACTTTGAGTAAGTAGCTATGCTATTATAATCTACAGTCATGCCAATTTTTACTACTCTGGATATTGTTTATAGGATCTACTGCTATCTATAGTGCATTTTTTGGCCAAGGAACTGGATCAATAGTTTTGAATAATGTAAAATGTACAGGAAGTGAAGCAAGACTTGTAGATTGTCCATCAGGAAGAGTAACTTCCTGTAGCCACAGTGAGGATGCTGGAGTGAGGTGTCTAATGCAGACAGGTGATTAGCTAGAAACAGTTAATTGCATAACATGGTAAGAGAGTATAAACAGACTTTATTTGAAAATCAGCAGCCAGTAGTTTGATAATTTTCATAGGAGGATAATTATTTTTATATTGGACTTAACACAGAGCTAAGGGCATGTGCCTTGATTCACAGTCATAAAGTTATACACATACGTAGGCCTGTCAACCCTCAAGGTTTCACCTTGAGACTCAAGATTTTGAGACCATACTCAAGGTCTCAAGAGACATATCAACATTCCTCAAGGGAAAGTGGCAATGACCACTGCTTTTTCAGATTGCCTGCTTTTTTGTGAGCTAGCTATCTCATCTTGCTTTGTATTTTACATGTTACATGTATTAGCTAATGGATATAGTGCATGACGCCTAAATTTGTGCCAGCTATTAGCTAGCTTCTCTACCTATGTGCTGCTGCTGCTAAGGAGTTGCAGTCTTGCAGCTATGGCTGAGAGATTTGATGATGTCTGTAAACTTGGTGAACTGTCTGGTGGTGATGATCTGGGTGAACCTTCACCAAAGAGAGCAAAGTATACTGGATATATGTACAAAACCAAGTATTCAAAGGATTGGGAATCAAAGTGACCATCTATTCCTCACAAACCCCATTACTTTCCACAATTATTTTGATGAAAATGGATTTCAACAGCACACCTCCAGGTTTTCACTATGAATTCAAGGGTTTTTTTCACTGACCTCAATATTTTTTACCAAATTAGGTTGGCAGGCCTGCATACCTACCTTCAAACTAGCTATAATTATTATACTAGCAATTTCTCTGCTAGATGCAATCAGATTTAAATTCCATGCAACCACTGCACATGCACTCAATTCACTAAAGACTGATGTTACAACAGAGTAAAGTGACGATCCTTACCAGTTCAACAATATTAGACACTAGGACACTAGTTATTTTTGCAATAACTTTAGCTATTCCCGTTATACTCATATCATTGTAGTATTTATGGTTCTAACACTGCAGAAATAGTACCATTTAAATTGTTAACTGGGTTAGCTAAACTGACAATTTTAGGTTAAACATGCATACAGTAGGGGCACCATGCACTAGTCCATTAACTTGACAAAACTGGGATCTAAATTGAAATTTCCATAGCTAGCTAGCTATAGCTAGTCAATCTGTGATCACTTTCAACTATGGATAATTTTATTATGTACATAAGCCTTGAAATACAATCATAAAAGGCAAAATCCATTAGTCTGTTTCCAAACTCCTTGAGAATAAGAATTAGATCAAGCTATGTACACTTGCACATGATTTAAAAATGCTGATTCGGCTGACTGGTTGACTTGAATGTGAATCACAACTGCACCTTGTATGGCTAAGTAAAGGTGCTGAAGGGGGGGGGGGGGGGGGGGGAGTCTATATATACCCCTTAGGACACCCCCTTAAAATTGATGCTGGTTAGCTATAAAGTCTGATTATACCTCTGAGTAACTCAACGACTGTATAATCTATTATTAGTGACTAACAGCTAATGATACACAAAGCAACGTCTATCCACTTCAACCACTATTTTGTTAATGGTGCACGCTGCATTTTTCTGGCACTCCAAATGATTATAAATCTTATTTTTCAGGTTGTGAAGAGGGAGACATTAGATTAAGGTCAGGCAGTAGCTCATTGGAAGGTCGTGTGGAGGTGTGCTACAGTGGAGTGTGGGGTACAGTGTGTAATAACCTTTTTGGAAAAGCTGATACTTCTGTAGCCTGCAGACAGTTAGGATATTCTAGTTCAGGTATACAATGTTAACCCTTAGACTCTTTCACTTTAATAGTATAAAGTTGTCACATTTTGAGTTACTGAATCTAAGGTCCATAAACTTTTATCCAACTCCAAAGCCTTTGTACATTCATACAAGAAGTAATGATCAAATTAACCACATGCTTGTCACTTATGGTTAGGCACAAATGCCATAGAAAAACAATAGGAACAAAGGAAGCCCAATTTCAGGTCCACTACAGCACCATTGCTGAAAAGTAAATCCTTCAGCTACATGCTGTCCAAAAGTTTACACCACTTAAATAGCATTTGAGTTAAGCATGAAAGAAATTAAAGAATCCCTGGTTATAGGCAAAATAATAATGTCAGAATAGAGTTATTAGTACAGGATGTTTTTTGAAATCTTTTTTGATAAACACATACATAGTTTTTAAACTTCATCCAGTGTTCTTTTTAGACATAATATTATTATTATGACAAGTAAAAGAAATCTGATGAGGTAATATAAAACCAACTAGCTGCTTATCTTGCATATCCTTTGCACATTGAGGTTCTGTTCATCTTTTAAACCTTCCACTAACTTATACCTAATTCAATTCTGTAGTGGTTGCAGTTTAGTAGCTATCATCTTTGGGGAGGGGTCTACCAAACTTCACCTTGTTACTGTTATTAGCTGGCTAGAATACTGCATGTTCCTTTAGTCACTAGTGTAGTATATAAGATTATTGTGGTTAAAGATGGTATATTACAAGGAAACAAGATATCCATAAAGTAGAAACAGCTAGTCAGCATGCCACATAGTAATGACATCAATGTAGCAATATAGTCTGTCTGCAAAATGTTAGAAGATTGCTACTTGAAACTCTTGTACTCGATCAACTTTTTAATTACATAGATCACATGACATTGATTCACATAGCACATTTTAGCTAGATTAATTAAGTTAATGCAACCTTGGAACTTATATGTGGAAAGCAAAAGTCAAAACCACACCCTTTTCACTTCTATTCAGCCACAAATTCCATAGAAAAGTAATAAGAACAAAAGAAACTTCATTTCCTAAAACATCATCAGTGCAATAGGAATTTTAGTGGCTGTTTATATAATTATGGAAGCTATATTATTTTAAACCATAGTTTGTGGCAAAATATACTCAGCTGGCCCAACCTCTTGAAAATTAGTATGGAAGTTATTTGTTGTGAAGTGTGCATTTTTAGATCCCCAAATTGCAATTACCATTCATAGAATTTATTATCTACTACAATTTTATAGGAGCAACAGCAGTGACTAGTAGTTCTACTTTTGGACAAGGCACTGGACCCATCACCCTTGATGACTTACAGTGTACAGGTCTGGAGTACAGACTGATAGACTGCGTACATAGAGGTCTAGGAATCCACAGCTGTAGTCATTCTCAAGATATAGGAGTGACATGCAGAAATGGTAAGAGCCATTTGTATAGCTAGCTAATATAAGTATATAACTTCCAGGTTGTACTGAGGGAGAAGTTAGACTGGTAAATGGGACTAACTATAATGAAGGTCGTGTGGAAATCTGTCTCAATAATGAATGGGGTACAGTCTGTGACCAGATGTGGAACATAACTGATGCTAGCGTGGTATGCAGGCAGCTTGGATTGGCTTCTACTGGTATAATTAATACTATCTGTATAGATGTATGGATGATGGGTAATATCTATTTCAGGTGTAACTGCACTGAGTGGAGCTACCTTTGGTGAAGGCACTGGGAGTATATGGCTAAATAATGTTCAGTGCACAGGGAGTGTTAGAGTCTTGATGAACTGTACTGCCAGTAACAATGGAGTCAATAACTGTACACACGCACAAGATGCTGGAGTGAGGTGTCCTTCTGGTATATTAATGATTATCCTAAATTGTTTGTGTAGTGTCAATAATTTTCTTTATTTAGGATGTACTGAAGGAGATGTTAGACTACTTGAAGGAACAACACATCTGGAAGGTCGTGTGTCAGTTTGTAAGAATAATGTTTGGGGTACAGTGTGTGACAGTGGTTGGCAAGCAGCTGATGCTACTGTGGTCTGCCGACAACTTGGATTATCTATAGCAGGTATTTTGCTAATATCATAAAAAGTATAAATTTCATCTTCCTATGCTTATTTAAGGATCAACTGCTATCTCTAATGCATTTTTTGGCCAAGGAACTGGATCAATAGTGTTGAAAAATGTAGGGTGTACAGGAAGTGAGGCAAGACTTGTAGATTGTCCATCTGGAACAGTAACTTCTTGTAGTCACAGTGATGATGCTGGAGTGAGGTGTATTATGCAGACAAGTATGAAAAATATAGTAAATATTATACATTAATTGAAAATAATTATTTATTAGATTGTGAAGATGGAGATATTAGATTAAGGTCAGGGAGTAACTCATTGGAAGGTCGTGTTGAAGTGTGTCACAGTGGAGTTTGGGGTACTGTGTGTAATGACCTCTGGGGAAGAGCTGATGCTTCTGTAGCCTGCAGACAGTTAGGATACTCTAGTTCAGGTATGCAGAATGGATTTAGATGGATTAATAATTATTATAATTATTTACAGGAGCAACAGCAGTTAGTAGTAGTTCTACCTTTGGACAAGGCACTGGACCCATCACCCTTGATAACTTACAGTGTACAGGTCTGGAGTATAGACTGATTGAATGTGTGCATAGAGGTCTAGGAGTCCATGGCTGTAGTCACTCTGAAGATGTTGGAGTGAGATGTATAGCTGGTAAAGTATTTTACTACTCATTGTTGTTTGCATGCAATTGACTTTTTTTGTCATCATCCAGGTTGTACTGAGGGAGAAGTTAGACTTGTAGGTGGTGTTAACAATAATGAAGGTCGTGTGGAGATCTGTCTGAGCAATGAATGGGGTACAGTCTGTGATCAGATGTGGGACATAACTGATGCTAGTGTGGTATGCAGGCAACTTGGATTAGCTTCTACTGGTACAGACTGTGACTGAGTGTTTAGATGCAAGGATGATAGGTTATATATATTTCAGGAGTGACTGCACTGAGTGGAGCCACCTTTGGTCAAGGCACTGGGAGGATATGGCTACACAATGTACAGTGCACACAGAGAGAGAGAGTCCTTATGAACTGTACAGCCAGTCACAATGGAATAAATAACTGTACACATTTACAAGATGCTGGAGTGAGGTGTCCTTCTGGTATATTAATGAATTGTTTGTGTGTAATAGTGTCAATAATTTTCCTTATTTAGGATGTACTGAAGGAGATGTTAGACTACTTGAAGGAACTACACATCTAGAAGGTCGTGTGTCAGTTTGTAAGAATAATGTCTGGGGTACAGTATGTGACAATGGTTGGCAAAGTGCCGATGCTACTGTAGTCTGTCGACAACTTGGATTATCTGTTGCCGGTATATTCATCATGTTAAGATTGTAATAGGAGTTTATAATTACAGTAATGTTGTTTAGGAACTACTGCTATTTATAATGCATTTTTTGGCCAAGGAACTGGGCCAGTAGTGTTGACTAATGTTGGGTGCACAGGAAGTGAGGCAAGACTTGTAGATTGTCCATCAGGAACATTGACTTCCTGTAGCCACAGTGATGATGCTGGAGTAAGGTGTTTAATGCAGACAAGTATGTCAATGCAAGAAAAACAATATAGAAAATAAAATTATTCTCTGTTAGTTTGTGAAGATGGAGACATTAGATTAAGGTCTGGCAGTAACTCATTGGAAGGTCGTGTTGAGGTGTGTCACAGTGGAGTTTGGGGTACTGTGTGTAATGACCTCTGGGGAAGAGCTGATGCTTCTGTAGCCTGCAGACAGTTAGGATACTCTAGTTTAGGTATACAAGTTGTACAATATTATATAACTTTAATTTACACTAATTTATACAGGAGCTATAGCAGTAACTAGTAGTTCTACCTTTGGACAAGGTACTGGACCCATCACCCTTGATGACTTACAGTGTACAGGTCTGGAGTATAGACTGATTGACTGTGTGCATAGAGGTCTAGGAGTCCACGGCTGTAGTCACTCTGAAGATGTTGGAGTGAGATGTATAGCTGGTAAAGTATTTTACTACTTATTGTTGTTTGCATGCAATTGGCATTTTTTGTCATCATGCAGGATGTACTGAGGGAGAAGTTAGACTTGTAGGTGGTACTAATAATAATGAAGGTCGTGTGGAGATCTGTCTGAACAATGAATGGGGTACTGTCTGTGACCAGATGTGGGACATAGAAGATGCTAGCGTAGTGTGCAGGCAGCTTGGATTGGCTTCTACTGGTATAATTTGCTAATACTATCTGTATAGATGTATGGATGATGGGTAATATCTACGTATTTCAGGTGTGACTGCACTGGGTGAATCCACCTTTGGTGAAGGCACTGGGAGGATATGGCTAAATGATGTTCAGTGCACAGGGAGTGTTAGAGTCCTGATGAACTGTACAGCCAGTAACAATGGAGTCAATAACTGTACTCATGCACAAGATGCTGGAGTGAGGTGTCCTTCAGGTATATTAATGATTGTCTGGGGTTGACGTTGTTATAGATTTTTCTTTGACAAATATGGGAGTTACACATATAGGAGGGAATAATGTGAACAAAAGGGGGAGTACTGATCATGCACAGAAATGACATACATAACTTGCATACATAATTAATAAGTTAGGAAGTTATTTCTCTTCCTGTGTGTTCTGGACCTGAACATCCTCCAGGGGTGGGCCTGGGGCTTGTGTCTTCTCAAGGAACGAGCAGCACCAGTTTGTTTATGGCTCTCCTGTAGACGGATTTGAGGCTGAGTACATTACTGCTCTTACAAGTTTGTCTTCACCTGGATGCAGAGCGATGACCTTTCCCATGGGCCAGATGTTGGTGGTGGTGAGAAATTCATCTCAACATCTCCTACAGTGAAGTTTCTTTGAGATGTCTTCCATTTCGTCCTGGCTTGTAGGTGTTGCAGGAATTGAGTTCTCCAGCATTGCCAGAGATCAGAAACAAGCTTTTGAGTAAGATCCCAGCACTTAGCCAAGGCCATGGATGGCTGAACATCTGCTGATAGTGGAGTGGAGAGAAGTGGACGGTGAACCAAGAAGTGTCCTGGTGTAACTGCTGGGAAGCCATCAGGTGGAGTAGAATCCAGCGGAATGAGTTTAGCATGGCCTCTGCATGAGTGAGTAGGGTGTCTATTTCATCTGTACAGAGCTTATGTCCTGAGAGTGTCTTCCTGAGGTTGTTCTTCATGAGCCTCACAGCAGATTCCCATAAACCTCAAAAATGAGGTGCTCTTTGAGGGATGAAATGACACTTGAGAGAGTGAGCTGTGTATGGGAGGTTGTCCCATCTGCTGCTGTGCTGTGCAGGTATAGACCGTCTTGCAGGGAACATATTTCTGGCAGATGGATTTGCAGAGTTTCTTACCAGCAATCAGGTAGTAGGAGTGTACTATGACTGACAACAGGGTGGAGGGGCCTGGATGATGGTTGTCCAGGTGAATCTGTCTCACTAGGAGTTTCATATATGGGTGATTGGAGTGGAGAATCACTGGATGCTTGGTGTTGTAGGATTCTCCAGACAGCTCTAATCTTCCTCCTACTCAGATGAGTCCCCATCATCTAGCAGGGGAGAAAGAGAAAGCAACTTAGTATTAGCATGAACACCTTCATCCTTCCTAAGACAATGGAGTTCTTCAGGGAACTACTCCTTCTGGGTGAGCTTCAGTAGCATAGTTCTGGTATTCTCGAGCTCATCTGACTGAAGTACAGGTTGAAGCAGCTTGCTGTCAGGATGTCTGGAGTTGTAGCAGAATCTTTTCATCCAAGTAATGACTCGTAGCAAGTGGTTGTGACTGCTTATCTACTCCAGAGTGCAGTCAAGTCATCTGGTGGCTTCTTGACTCGAGCAATGTAGATTCTTGCTTCTGGTAGAACTACTGAAGTAGGAGATGGATGTGTAGGCCAAGAGTCTGGTGGTTAAGACAGCCATGGAGGTCCCTTCCACCACAGCTCAGAGGAAATGAGTTGCTGTGGTGACATTCTTCTCCCATCGGCACATATCTACATTGCTTGTGTGGGATCATTTCTTGAATTTCCTTGACTCTATTCGAGACATAAACTTTCCACTTGGAGTGGACGTTGGATATCCAACCCAGAGCAATGGTGGAGTCACTCCAGGCATAAATGGAAGGTAGTAGAATCTCAAGATCTTCTGCAGCCATCTTGAGAAGTCTAGCAAGCAGTAATGCTCCATTAAGCTCCATTCGAGGGATGGTCAGCTTCTTTACAGGTCCAACTCTTGTTTTAGCTGTGACTAGTGAAACAGTGATGGTGGAATCTAGATGGAGTAGACGGATGTACACCACTGCACCATAAGCATCTTGAGAGGCATCACAGTAGACATGAAGTTGGATGGAGGAGATAGGCTGGGTGGATTGCTGGTGGTATCTCCTTGGGATGGCATGGTCGGCTATAAATGGCAGGGAGGTTTGCCAGTCTTTCCATATGTCCAGGAGATCTTCAGGAATGGTGGTGTCCCAACCTGTGCTTCTTCTCCACAGGATCTATAACAGCAGCTTCACCTGCAGAGTAACAGGAGCAAACCATCCAAGAGAGTCATATAACCTTGCTACAGAGGAGGCTACTTCTCTTTTTGTGGGGTGTTGTAGGTGATGGATGTCTGGGACAGCTAGGTGTAACACATATGTGGCACTATCCCAGTGAACTCCCAGAGTCTTTGGGTGGGAGTTGACATTGTCTTGAATGAGAAGAGTAGTGGTCTCCCTCAGTTCTTTAGGGATGGTGTGGAGGACTTCTTTGCTGTTTGACCTCCACTTTCTAAGCATCATCCCCCCATGGCAGAGCAAGTCACAAAGCCTCCTTCTAAGTTCTGCTGCCTCTCCCGGGGAGTCTGCTCCAGTCAGCACATCATCTACATAAAATGACTTGTTAACAACAGTGAATAATTCAGGGTACTCAGCCTTATAGTCCTCTGCTATCTGCCTCAAGACTCTGACTGCCAGGAATGGAAAGCTTGCAATGCCAAAGGTTAGTTTGAGCATCCTCCAGTCCTGGATTCTCTCCCACTCATCTTCCCAGATGAAGTGGTGGTAGTCCTTGTCTGTGTCTGCTAGGAGAATCTCTGAACATCTTTGACACATCTCCACATATTGCAACTTGGTGCTGACGAAACTTGTTAAGGACTGATGTCAGGGGTGGAAACAAGGAGGGTCCAGGTAGTAGGGTGTTGTTGAGTGACATTCCAGTCGTGGTGGAGGCTGAAGCATCAAAGACAGCTCTAACTTTCATAATAGTGCTGTCTTGCTTCAAAACGCTGTGGGCAGGTAAGTAGTAAGTCTGAGAAGCAGGTTTGCGGAGTTAAGACTCTGGAACAGCTTCTGCATGGTGTAGCTGTCCATACTCTTTCATGACAGAGGAGAAGGTCTTCCACTGTCCTTTCTTCTGAAGGGAATTCTTATTCTGAGTGAAGCATCTTACAGCAGCAGCACGACTTTCTCCCAACTGAGGTGGGTTAGGGATTCTAGGCAACTCCACTATGTATCTGCCATCCTCAGAACATCTGGTGGTATCCTTGAAGTGGTCTTCAGCCAGCTTCTCTTCTTCTGTGAGATTGTTTTGATCTTCCCTGATACTTTCTTGCTGCCATAGCTGTTACAAGAGAGAATCTGTAGAGGTTCGATTCTCACTGACCTTGAATACCATTGGAGTGGCTTTCATACAAGTCCACTTCTAGATAGTCATCCTGTCTGTGTTCATGGATGGAGAAATCTCAACTGGACAGTGATATAGGATTTAGACTTTGCTTTATCATTAATACCCTGAATTTCCAACTCACAAGGGTGTCTCTTGGCTCTGATGGTTCTGGCCAGGCTGGAGTTGATGAGTGAGATGGTTGCAATGCTGCAGTGTCCAGTACGGCTCTTGCATGTCTGCTGTAATCTCCTGAAGATACTTTCATCATGGTAGTAGTCAGGAACCCGGTGGAGTGGCTGGAGGCAGTCAGGGCTTGTCCACCTGGTGGAGGAGTGCTGTTAGTTTGGAACAGGATCTTCTGTCTTGTGGAGCATGGTGTGGTGCTTGCATCCACAAGTGTTGCAAGTCCTCTTGGAAGGACATTGGTGAGCAGAGTGTGCTGGAGAGAGACAGTTAAAGCACAAATGCTGCTGCCTTACAAATTGACTTCTTCTGTCAACATCCCATCCACCAAAGTCACTACAATGGAAGAGACGGTGTTCTCCCTTGCATGAAGGGCAGCTGTCTTTAGGGCTGTCTCCTCTGGCAGCTAGGACTCTTCCAGACTTGGAGGATGAATGCTTTCTGGAAGATTCAGAGTTGATGGAAGGAGTAACCTTGTAGTGCAGGTCACTCTGAAGGGAGATACTCCTGAGCTAAAGGAAGTCAATAACCATGTCGATGGTTGGAGGGTTTTTGTGTCCTTCAGTGTGAACACACCAGTGCTGCCTGAGAGTTTTGTCAAAGTTCTCAATCAGTAGAGCACCCAGGAATTGCTGCAGAGTGCATTCTCCAGCTCTCTCTAAGCCTTGGGCATGGTGTAGCCACTTCTCTGAAGCCTCCTCCATTTCTTTTTTCCTGTAAGTAATCTTCTTCTGTGACAACAGGGCTTTGACATGAGCAGTGTAAATTGTTCTCTTCTGATTATACATTACCTGCAGCACAGACACAAGATGAGAGTAGTCTGCATTCTCGGAGGCTCTTGTGGCAATCCCATGAGCTTCTGTGGACTTCATTGCTTTTATGAGAAGACAGCATTTTTCTGAGTCAGTGAGAGAAATGTCCTTAGAGATGACTGAGTTGAAAAGGGTGAAAAACCCACTCCACTCGGTAGGATTACCAGAAAAGGTTGGCAGCTGTGTCTTCAAGGTTGTGGCACTGCAGGAGCTGATGCTTCTTTCTTGTTGGAGGTGATAGCAAAGATTTCTTTCTTCTTGCATTGAGTATCCTCTTGACTTTTTCTCTCTGCTCTGCAATGCCTCTGTCTCCCTTGAATCGAGCAGTCTTCGACAGGTAAGTATCAAAGGCATCTTGCAGCCTCTTGAAATCAGCCAGGATGATGGATGCATCTCCTTTCTCTGGTAGATCATAGTTCTCTAGTTGTTCTTCAAGGTAGCTTCCCTTCTTATACTGATTGGCGATGATATTTCTCCTCGAAGTGATCTTGAATGTTGTCAACGGTAGCCCGGAACTCTGCTGCTTGCTCCTGTTCTTGAGCAAGGTCAAAGTCAGGCTTGTCTTCAGAGAACTCTTCATACTTCTCCTGAAGAGGGCTCTGGAGAGGTGAAGTTCTTCTAGCTTCTTCTGTATCTCAGCTGCGTGGTGTCCATATAGCATCAGAGGTCCTATGGTGGTGATGTAGTTGTGGAGCCAAGTGATGGCTTCTTTCTCTGCTGAACACCTGTCATGGACAGTCTTAGCATTATGGAGTTCTGAGATGGCATCCAGTTCCTCTTCTAGTGTGTGTGCTGCAAACACTGGGATAGAATAAAGGTAAGTGAGGTTAATTATCACCTAGCTTAAGAGGAAGAAAGTGTGATAAATTCTGACACTTGAGGTGTGAAAAGTTGATTGCCATGGAGGTAAGCTGATACAAATTAAGGTGACTCCATTCAGAGGCCTGATGCCATCTTCTAGGGAATCCTCCTACTGCAGTTGCCTGACGGTTGTCTCAACTGAAGTGTGGAGTGGAGAGAAGTTGTCTCTGACAAAGGCAGTGGTTGCTCCAACAGTAGAGACAAGCTGAGCAGCTTAAACTTAATCACAGGTAGCCAGCAAGGATCTCCAATGACTTAGAAGATCCGGCTGGAAGGACTAATGTCTTAGGTTGACATTGTTATAGATTTTTCTTTGACAAATATGAGAGTTACACATATAGGAGGGAATAACATGAACAAAAAGGGGAGTACTGATCATGCACAGAAATGACATACATAACATGCATACATGATTAAGTTAGGAAGTTATTTCTCTTCCTGTGTGTTCTGGGCCAGAACAATAATTATCCTAGATTGTTTGTGTAGTGTCAATAATTTTCCTTATTTAGGATGTACTGAAGGAGATGTTAGACTACTTGAAGGAACAACACATCTAGAAGGTCGTGTGTCAGTTTGTAAGAATAATGTTTGGGGTACAGTGTGTGACAGTGGTTGGCAAAATACTGATGCTACTGTGGTCTGTCGACAACTTGGATTATCTGTGGCTGGTATATTTATCATGTTAAGACTGAAATAGGAGTTTATAATAATAATAATATTGCTTTAGGATCTACTGCTATTTATGATGCATTTTTTGGCCAAGGAACTGGGTCAATAGTATTGAAAAATGTTGGATGTACAGGAAGTGAGGCAAGACTTGTGGATTGTCCATCAGGAACAGTATCTTATTGTGGCCACAGGGATGATGCTGGAGTAAGATGTCTTGTGCAAACAGGTATGGATCATTTATTGATAAACTTTTAGTTGCTAATGATGTTATATGTATTAATTTTTTATCTGACAGATTGTGAAGAAGGAGACATTAGATTAAGGTCTGGCAGTAACTCATTGGAAGGTCGTGTTGAGGTGTGTCACAGTGGAGTTTGGGGTACTGTGTGTAATGATCTCTGGGGAAGAGCTGATGCTGCTGTAGCTTGCAGACAGTTAGGATATTCTAGTTCAGGTATACACAGTTTTATTTAGATCATTGATAATCATTATAATTTTTTGATTATAGGAGCAACAGCAATAACTAGTAGTTCTACCTTTGGACAAGGCACTGGACCCATCACCCTTGATGACTTACAGTGTACAGGTCTGGAGTATAGACTGATTGACTGTGTGCATAGAGGTCTAGGAGTCCATGGCTGTAGTCACTCTGAAGATGTTGGAGTGAGATGTATAGCTGGTAAAGTATTTTACTACTTATTGTTGTTTGCATGCAATTGACTTTTTTTGTCATCATCCAGGTTGTACTGAGGGAGAAGTTAGACTTGTAGGTGGTACTAACAATAATGAAGGTCGTGTGGAGATCTGTCTGAGTAATGAATGGGGTACAGTCTGTGACCAGATGTGGAACATAACTGATGCTAGCGTGGTATGCAGGCAACTTGGATTGGCTTCTACTGGTATAATTAATACTATCTGTATAGATATATGGATAATGGGTTATATCTATTTTAGGAGTGACTGTACTGAGTCAAGCCACCTTTGGTGAAGGCACTGGGAGGATATGGCTAGACAATGTACAGTGCACTGGGAGTGAGAGAGTCCTGATGAACTGTACAGCCAGTAACAAGGGAGCTAATAATTGTACACATGCACAAGATGCTGGAGTGAGGTGTTCTTCAGGTATATTAGTGATTATCATTATAATTATATCATTGATTTTCTTTACTTACATAGGATGTACTGAAGGAGATATTAGACTACTTGAAGGAACAACACAACTTGAAGGTCGAGTGTCAGTTTGTAAGAATCATGTCTGGGGTACAGTGTGTGACAATGGTTGGCAAAATACTGATGCTACTGTGGTCTGCCGACAACTTGGATTATCTGTTGCTGGTATATTTATCATGTTAAGCTGTAATAGGAATTAATAATAATTTTTTAGGATCAACTGCTATCTTGAGTGCATTTTTTGGCCAAGGAACTGGGTCAATTCTGTTGAATAATGTAGGATGTGTAGGAAATGAGGCAAGACTTGTAGATTGTCCATCAGGAGTGGTATCTTATTGTAGTCATAACAAAGATGCTGGAGTAAGATGTCTTGTGCAAACAGGTAAGAATCATTTATAAAGTTTTAACTGCTATATATTATAATGATCTAACAGATTGTGAAGATGGAGACATTAGATTAAGGTCAGGGAGTAACTCATTGGAAGGTCGTGTTGAGGTGTGTCACAGTGGTGTGTGGGGTACTGTGTGTAATGACCTCTGGGGAAGAGCTGATGCTTCTGTAGCCTGCAGACAGTTAGGATACTCTAGTTCAGGTATACATGACGATTTAACTGACTCTGCATGTGTGGTTATTTTCAGCCAGTGCATACTCTAACATGCTTGCTTGTATGTGGTGGCATGCCTTTTGCAACTTCTATAATAACATTGTATGTATATTCTGTGTTCTAACTTGTATTCATCACCTGTATGTTTCTGCATGTCTGTCATGTTTTCATTATATAAAAGAAGCTAGTTTTTTATTTGAGAGTTTGTATTGCTGTAAGTCTTAGCTTTGGACTATTTTTCCGAGATAGCTATATAGCTACTTAGCATTATTGTATTACATTTGCGTGGTCAGCAGGATCAAAATCTCTACAGTACTCATCCTACATGGCAATGGAAGTACATCAAGCAGATTCACCTATTAAACCACAGAAAAACTTTCGGGAGGAAAAGAATGGATATTCCACTCAGCAGTAAACAAGTGGGACGAGGCTCAGAAGCTATTGTCAGCTGTGGATTGACTGAATGAGCATTCCAAAATTTCTCAGATGCTGTACAGAGAGATTATACAGCTGTAAAGGGTTCGATGAAGAGATTTGAACCAGAGAGCAGGAACGACAGAAATCAAGCTGAATTCCAGATCAGGAGGAAGAAAAAAAAGCAGAAGGATGGGCTGATTTTTCAGAAGACAGTGGATAAGGCTTATTTACAGCTAAAAGAAGCTGCTCAAGAACAGATAGCACTATTGCACTATATCTTCCAAATCAATAACATGCAAGTTGCATTCAGTGTTAAGCAACAAAAGCTCACAACCATTGATAATACAGTCAGTGCCCTTGAGATGGAGTCATATCTAGGACCAAAGTTGGAAGTTGCAGAAGTTTTTTACACAACCAAGGGAGAGAGAATAAACTGTAGCATTAGTGGCACCTGATACCCTATGAAATGTAGCAGGTACATTACAAAGTCCAAATGTAATTTGAATAGACCCTCATGAGTGCAGAATGCTGTACAATGTTGGTCCTATTTTGCCATCTCTACCTGCCATTAGCCACTTGCCAAGTCCAATGTACTGAGCCACTTTGATCCATGAAGGGTGTTTAATGTGTCATCTATCCAAGGAAGGTATGCTTAATCTTTTTATGTGACACTATTCAGTTTCCTATATATAGCTAATCCACACAAAATTTAGTTCTATATACCGTTTTTCTTCCGAACAAGCGCTACGGGAAAAAGAGGCTGTTGGAGCACTCAATTATGTCTTTCTCAAGCATTTCTTGAGTAGTTTTGTGACTTCTGCTTTTATGTGTGGAGGAACACGTCTTGCTGGCTGGCGTATTGTTTGTGTATCACCAGTGAAGATTGTATGCTTTAGTTTATAACATTACTCCCAGTGTCTGCAAATATATCAGAATAAGACAATAAATGTTTTTTGTTCTTCCTCTGAAAGTCCAAAGCTGCATTTGACTGCCATCTCCCATAACAAGTGCTCCTTCTTCCTTGGCATTTCTGTAGATTTCCAAGTGGGAGGTCAAGATTCAGTAAAATAGTTGTCCCCAAAGCTATGGAGACATCAGATGTTAGGAGATCTCCATGCTGGAGCATTTTGATGACACATAGGTGAAGAGAAAACTTTGGGAAAGTTGAAAGAGAGATTCTATTGGCCAGGAAAGTACAATGGTGTTTGTGACTTGTACTGCACATGTATTACATGTGCGTCTCGTAAGACACCTACACCAAAATTGTGCCCCCCACTCCAGACTATCACAGTTGGCAGTTGGTGGCTATTTATATAATATTAGACCCTTTGCCAGAAAGCCCAGATGAGCTAATTTGCAGATTTTCACTCCCAGAACAGCTCCATTCAGATCAAAGGTTGACAATTTGAATCCGAGTTAATTGGGTGTTATGTAATGATGATTTAACCGACTTTGCATGTGTAGTTAATTTCAGCCAGTGCAAACTCTAACATGCTTTTCTTCACCTGTTTGTATGTGGTGCATGTTTTAGCATGCCTTTTGTCACTCTATAACAATGTGTGTTCTACCTTCCATTCATCACCTTTATGATTCTGCATGTCTGTCATGTTTTCATTTATATAAAGTAGCTTATTAATTACTGTAAGTCTTAAAGCTGAACTATTATTCTGAGATAGCTATAATAATAGCAAGTTTGGTATTACACAATACTCCATAATTTTACAAATATACTCAAACATTTGTTATAGGAGCATCTGTCGTGACTAGTAGTAGCTCTATCTTTGGACAAGGTACTGGACCTGTCATTCTTAGTAGATTACAATGTACAGGTCATGAGTACAGACTGTTTGAATGTGTACATAGAGGTCTAATAGTACACAGCTGTAGTCATACTCAAGATGCAGGAGTGAGATGCAGAACTGGTAAGGAATAATTATCAAACATCTACTTATACTCAACAGAGTGACTATAGCGATATGAATCTTCTTTTTAACATCACAGGTTGCACTGAGGGAGAAATTAGACTGGTAAATGGGACTAACAATAATGAAGGTCGTGTGGAGATCTGTCAGAGTAACGAATGGGGTACAGTCTGTGATCAGATGTGGGACACAACTGATGCTAGTGTAGTGTGCAGACAACTTGGATTGGCTTCTACTGGTATAGACTGTGACTGACTGTATAGATACAAGGATAATGAGATATACCTATTTCAGGAGCAACAGCATTAGGTCAAGCCACATTTGGTCAAGGCACTGGGAGGATATGGCTAGACAATGTACAGTGCACAGGGAGTGATAGAGTCCTGATGAACTGTACAGCCAATTTCAATGGAGATAATTTCTGTACACATGCACAGGATGCTGGAGTGAGGTGTCATTCAGGTATATTAATGATTGTCCTAGATTGTTTGTGTAGTGTCATTGATTAATTTTCCATATTTAGGATGTACTGAAGGAGATATTAGACTACTTGAAGGAAGTACACTTTTGGAAGGTCGTGTGTCAATTTGTAAGAATCATGTCTGGGGTACAGTTTGTGATAGCAGTTGGGATGCAACTGATGCTACAGTGGTTTGCCGACAACTCGGATTATCAGTAGCTGGTGTGTTCTTTACGTATGTGAAATGAAATATGTTTCTATATTAATTTTTGCTCTATAGGACCTATAGCTACTTCTTCCTCTCATTTTGGCCCAGGGACTGGGTCAATTGTGTTGAATAGTGTAAGATGTGTAGGAAGTGAGACAAGACTTATAGATTGTCCATCAGGAGCAGTATCACAATGGAATTGTAACCATAACAAAGATGCTGGAGTGAGGTGTCTTGTGCAAACAGGTTATAAGTAGCTACATACTACATAATCATACATTAATTCAAGAATTAAAACAGAGGCTCTTTAAGCAAATTAATATCTACAAGCCATAGCTCACTGAATATTTCACCCTTTTTACATAAGGAACATTAGTCAGATGCATTCAGATTCAGCCTAATATAAATTGAGGGAGTTAAGAATCAGAAAAATTCATCTTACCAGTTTCCTGCACTAGCTGTTATAGCAGATATGTTCAGACACAGAAAAATGAACCATATTATTTTGAAGGACATCAATTTCAAAACTATATAACAAATTATTTATCACAAAGTCTGGTTATTGTTGTATTACAATGCATTAAATATTACAATGTTAATAGTAAGGGGGAGGGAAATAATTGATGTAAGGGAGTTAAAAATGGCTACATAAGTATGTGTTTATTTAGTTAGCTTTTGATTTAATATTTATGGCTGTTTTATAGATTGTGAAGATGGAGACATTAGATTAAGGTCTGGCAGTAACTCATTGGAAGGTCGTGTTGAGGTGTGTCACAGTGGTGTGTGGGGTACAGTGTGTAATGACCTCTGGGGAAGAGCTGATGCTGCTGTAGCCTGCAGACAGTTAGGATACTCTAGTTCAGGTATACAATACTCCATTACCTTATAGATATACTCAAACTTTGTTATATTAGGAGCATCTGTCGTGACTAGTAGTAGCTCTATCTTTGGACGAGGTACTGGACCTGTCATTCTTAGTAGATTACAATGTACAGGTCATGAGTACAGACTGTTTGATTGTGTACATAGAGGTCTAATAGTACACAGCTGTAGTCATACTCAAGATGCAGGAGTGAGATGCAAAACTGGTAAGGAATAATATACATCTACTTATACTCAACAGAGTGACTATAGCGATATGAATCTTCTTTTTAACATCACAGGTTGTACTGAGGGAGAAATTAGACTGGTAAATGGGACTAACAATAATGAAGGTCGTGTGGAGATCTGTCAGAGTAACGAATGGGGTACAGTCTGTGATCAGATGTGGGACACAACTGATGCTAGTGTAGTGTGTAGGCAACTTGGATTAGCTTCTACTGGTACATGCAAAATAACAATCTATGAGAGAATCCATGTAAAATGAGCTGTATCTATTTCAGGAGCAACAGTACTGAGTCAAGCTATCTTTAACGAAGGCACTGGGAGGATATGGTTAGATAATGTACAGTGTGCAGGGAGTGAGAGAATCCTGATGAACTGTACAGCCAATTTCAATGGACTCAATAACTGTACACATGCACAGGATGCTGGAGTGAGATGCCATTCAGGTATATTAATGATTATCCTAAATTGTTTGTGCTGTCGTTAATTTTCCTTATTTAGGATGTACTGAAGGAGATATTAGACTACTTGAAGGAACAACACATCTGGAAGGTCTTGTGTCAATTTGTAAGAATGATGTCTGGGGTACAGTTTGTGATAGCAGTTGGGATGCAACTGATGCTACTGTGGTCTGCCGACAACTTGGATTATCAGTAGCTGGTGTGTTCTTTATGTGAAATGAATAACATTTCTATATTTTTTGCTCTATAGGACCAGTAGCTATTTCTTCCTCTCATTTTGGCCCATGGACTGGGTCAATTGTGTTGAATAGTGTAAGATGTGTAGGAAGTGAGACAAGACTTATAGATTGTCCATCAGGAGCAGTATCACAATGGTATTGTAACCATAACAAAGATGCTGGAGTGAGGTGTCTTGTGCAAACAGGTTTTAAGTAGCTACTACATAGTCACAAGGGTTAAAACAGAGTTTCTGTAACAAATTAATATCTACAAGTCCAGCCAATTATAGTTGTCAAGAATATTTCACCCTTATTACATAAGGAACATCATTCAGATTCAACTTGAGGGTGCTAAGAAACAGAAAAATTCATCTTACTAGTTTCCTGCACTAACTGTTATAGCAGATATGTTCAGACACAGGACAATGAACCATGTTAATTTTTGAAGGACACCAATTTCAAAACTAGCAAATTTATCACATAGTCTGATTATTATTGATAAACAAGGTATATATCACAATGCATTAACTATTACAAAAACTATTGTTAATAGTAAGGGGGAAGGAAATAATTGATGTAAGGGGTTAAAAGTGGCTATATAAGTATGTGTTCGCCTTTGATTTAATATTTATGACTGTTTTATAGATTGTGAAGATGGAGACATTAGATTAAGGTCTGGCAGTAACTCATTGGAAGGTCGTGTTGAGGTGTGTCACAGTGGTGTGTGGGGTACAGTGTGTAATGACCTCTGGGGAAGAGCTGATGCTGCTGTAGCCTGCAGACAGTTAGGATACTCTAGTTCAGGTATAGAATAAGCAACCAATCTCCCTAGAGAATCGGTTTTGGATGCTCACAGTAGGAGCAAGTTAACTGAAGGTTACTAACACTTCAATTTTGCATGTATTTAAAGATATCTCACACACAAAAAATGAAGCAGTTGACTTTCTCCACTTTGACCATGCAACTTCATGAACCTGAAAACTGAAAAATTTGAAAAAATTGCCCAGTTTTCAGACAGGGGTCATAAAAAGTAGCAAGAAGCAAGGAGCAGGACAATTTTTTCCAAGCCCCAACAGCTTTGCTACACCATAGATAAGAGAATGGATTGGAAATGATAATATTATGATGACATCACGAATCATGTGTGTCACGGTAGAATAAATTCATTTCATCTTGCCTTTTTAATATAAACCTATAATATGACACAACACATGCTTATACCATCTTATTTGTGACATTTGACATGCAAAGTTGCTGCTGTGCTTAGACTGCTCCAGCATTTCTAGTGTGATCTTCCTGACATGTGAGTTACTTTTTTTCTGTCATAAAAGTTAAGACTTCCACAGTGTATTTTTATTTGACTGTTGGCAACATCAGTACTGATTTTTATCCTTCATTAAATATATATAATTGGTGTAATGTTTGATGGATATTGCTTAATTTTATCTTCTAGAGTAAAGAGTTAAACCAGTTGAAACTGCACTTTTTGTCCGGCTTAAATTTATGAGAAAGCATTTTGTTGCTTGTTTATTGTTTCTTGAGTCGATACAAGAGTGATCCAGTTTTCATTATGCTGATTATTATAATTATTATTATTATTCGATAATGTTGAGCCATGTGCTGTGACACGCATGGGGCTGCTGGCCCCTGCATGCCCCATATACGTTTCCAATCACTTCTCCATTTCAATTATCTATGGCTACACCTTGCAGATGCAGACTACAAGTGCCAACAGCTCTGCTGTTGCATGCATGAAAAAAAATTAGCTCGGTCACGAGATCAATATTCTGGTGGTTTCCGCCCACACACATCACTGCACTTTCACTCTGCTGCTGGTTATGTCACGTAGTACAGTATATTATAGTATACTATAATTTATTAAATGTAAAAGTGGGCGGCAACCATCTGATTATTGATTGAGTGACCACGCTAATACATAATATTTTTAATTTTTATTTTCGTGTAGCTATTGCCACAGCGGCATATTAATTTTGCAGGGGCCGATCCAGGGGCTGAATAGGGTGACATGTCATCCCCCTCCTCTTAAATGATATTCATAATTATCATATTGGTAGACATTGGTATCAGCAAAACATTCGTGGTTTTATTCTAACCACGAAAACTGCAAATAATTTTATTACCCCTCAAAAATTTTCCGCTATATGGTAAGTTTGTCACAAACTTTTCGAATATCTATTGAATACTAAAAATAATATAAGTAGGCAAATTCAAGTATTTTCTTGAGCAAAATTAAAACTCACCCCTTTTAAGAATTTTCTGGATCAGCCACTGTTTTGGGAATAATAGGTAGGATCTAGTAAGCATGGAATAGTTGGTGAATAATAGGTAAAAGTCTTCTTGATTTAGCATGGCTTGTTTCATTAACTACTACTAGTAGCATGGATGAGCTGATGAGGTAGACAATAAAGCAAGGCAAGATAACATCAATAGTGTAATGCCAAGTCTTTTGGAAGTGTTGAAATCACCTGAACCTGCTTCAGTTTGTAAATTTATAATTTGTACATTTAAAAAGGAGAATAATAATAACTAGCCAGTACCTGCTGAAATTTCTTTGGCTTGTTGATTTTTTCACTTTTTGCTGACCTGTTGGCTATGCAAAGGTCTCATCACAAAAATTCTGTAGTTGCTATTATAGTATAATGCATGCATGGAGCTAATTTTAATCAGTTTATGATTTTAATTGGTTATAGTACATCTTGATATGTAATATTTGGTGTCATAGTATTCCTGCCTCTGATTCCCTGTTGATTTGTCTCTAACACTTTCACCTTCACTGCTGCCATAGCCCTAGCCCTTGAAAATACCACACAGAGCTGACCATAACAAAAGACAAAATAAATTCCCACCTTCTCAAAGGTCTGTCCTTGTGCCTTGTTGATTTTCATGGAGTAGGCTAGTCGTAAGGGCAATTGATTCCTTTCCAGAACAAATGGTAGATTGGTGTCACTTGGTACCAGCTTAATCCTAGGAATAAGAATTATCTCTCCCCTGTTTTTGCCATGAAGAATTGTTGCTTCTGGTGCAGGTTGGTAACTTTCAGTCTTGTACTATTACACAGTCCTTGCCTCAATGATAGATTTCTCAGCAGCATCACCATTGAATCCACCTTCAGATGCTCTTTGAGTGGAGATTATAGTTGCTCAGTGATGGCAAGCTGGCTTTACCATTGTGGTAGCAGTTGAGAGCTTCACCCTCAAACCTCAAAGGTTTGGCAGTGTGGACAAAGCATAGTCATAGGCCCCAGGTAGCGATTCTCTCTCTTATAGCTTCAGACATGTCTGCTCTCCTCCTTTACCTTTTTCTCTTTGTGTCTCTCTTTCAGCTTCAGACATGTCTGCTGTCCTTCTACTCTCCCTTTGTCTTTCTGCATCTCTCTTTCAGCTTCAGACATGTCTGCTTTCCTTCTCCTCTCTTTCTCCTGCTCTTTCTCTCTCTGTTTTTCTTTTAGCTTCAGACATGTCTGCTCTCGATCCTCCTCTTCTTGCTTGAGAATCCATGCTCACTGATGCATGCCTACTGTGCCCTTAGGTAACTAACTGCTTACCTCATGATTTTTTTTTTGATCTAATCTGTAACTCACAATGCAAAAAAAGAAAGAAACAAAAGAAAAAGAAAAGGTTAAAAATAAAACAAAAGGGAAAGGTATAAAAGAAAAAAGAAAAGAAAGAAAAAAAATAGAAAAGAAAAAAAAAAGAGGGTGCCCATCTCTGAGATTGAACCTGGTATCTTCGGAATGGCGTGACACACGAGTTAGGGTATTATTATATAGTGGTAATAATTTTGAGCAGCGCTGAAAAGAACAATAGGTGAGCATAATATGCCAGGTACCTAGGCCTGCATGGTGTAGCCATAACAAAGCCATTGGGGCTCTGAAGAATTTGTGTAGAGACCTTGAATCCTGCTCCTAGTCTCCTACTGTTTTTATGACCTGTGTCTGAAAGCTGGGCTGTTTTTCTGACTTCTTAGGGGGGTTTCCTTTTTTTGAAAGGCCAGTTTTGTGAAGCTGCAAGGTCAGAGTGAAGAAAGTCAGCCGGTTTATTTTTAGTGTGAGAGATATCTAGAGTAAACAATCAACTTCCGGACACATCTAAATATGGACAGCTGTAGCTGGAGAATGGAGAACCTACCACTTACATTTTCTACACTATAACATAGCTATACCTTCAAATTGTTTGTAGAGCAAAAATGAGCTGTGGGCGTCACACTCCCGGGATGCTGTGCTGCCAAACGTCCACCTTCCGAATGGAGGCAGAAGTCAGACAGAACGAACATACTTCGGTCAGCCACAGTTCACAAAAGCAACGACTATCCATTGGCCCAGCAAACATCATCATGCAATACAGCTATAGCTGTCCTTCCATACCCATTCAAATTCTGCAGTTATTTTTTGCAAACTATGCAAATTAAAACAGCTGTATTTTTGATTCACTTACTAATGCTCTCCTTTCCCAGTTTGAAATGAATGATATACCTCTTTGTAACATGATAGGTTATGCCTCTGATAAGACAATCTAAGGGACTTTTCCCTAAATATGGAGCGATGACATGCTTGAATAGCACATGTGCACGTCCGATAAAATACAGCTGTTTTAATTTGCATAGTTTGCAAAAAATAACTGCAGAATTGGTAGAAGTTTGATTGGGCATGGAAGGACAGCTATAGCTGTATTGCATGATGGCATTTGCTGGGCCAATGGATAGTCGCTTTCGTGAACTGTGGCTGACCAAAGTAAGTTCGTTCTGTCCAACTTCTGCCTCCATTTTTGCTCTACAAATAATTGGGAGGTATAGCTGTGTTATAGTGTAGAAAATGTAAGTGGGAGGATCTCCATTGTCCAGCTACAGCTGTCCGCATTTAGATGAGTCCAGAAGTTGATTGTTTACTCTAGAGTAACATCTTAAATACATACAAAATTGAAGTGTTAACAACCAGTCTGAAAATAGATCATCTGGGGATTGGTTGTTTACAATACTCCTAATCTTACAAATTATACTAAAACTTTGTTATATAGGAGCATCTGTCGTGACTAGTAGTAGCTCTATCTTTGGACAAGGTACTGGACCTGTCATTCTTAGTAGATTACAATGTACAGGTCATGAGTACAAACTGTTTGAATGTGTACATAGAGGTCTAATAGTACACAGCTGTAGTCATACTCAAGATGCAGGAGTGAGATGCAGAACTGGTAAGGAATAATTATCAAACATCTACTTATACTCAACAGAGTGACTATAGCGATATGAATCTTCTTTTTAATATCTAGGTTGTACTGAGGGAGAAGTTAGATTGGTAAATGGGACTAACAATAATGAAGGTCGTGTGGAGATCTGTCAGAGTAACGAATGGGGTACAGTCTGTGATCAGATGTGGGACACAACTGATGCTAGTGTAGTGTGCAGACAACTTGGATTGGCTTCTACTGGTACAAACTGTGACTGACTGTATAGATACAAGTATAATGAGATATACCTATTTCAGGAGCAACAGCATTAAGTCAAGCCACATTTGGTCAAGGCACTGGGAGGATATGGCTAGACAATGTACAGTGCACAGGGAGTGATAGAGTCCTGATGAACTGTACAGCCAATTTCAATGGAGATAATTTCTGTACACATGCACAGGATGCTGGAGTGAGGTGTCATTCAGGTATATTAATGATTGTCCTAGATTGTTTGTGTAGTGTCATTGATTAATTTTCCATATTTAGGATGTACTGAAGGAGATATTAGACTACTTGAAGGAAGTACACTTTTGGAAGGTCGTGTGTCAATTTGTAAGAATCATGTCTGGGGTACAGTTTGTGATAGCAGTTGGGATGCAACAGATGCTACTGTGGTCTGCCGACAACTCGGATTATCAGTAGCCGGTATGTTCTTTATGTGAAATGAAACATTTTCTATATACGTATATTATTTTTTTGCTCTATAGGACCTATAGCTATTTCTTCCTCTCGTTTTGGCCCAGGGACTGGGTCCATTGTGTTGAGTAGTGTACAATGTGCAGGAAGTGAGACTAGACTTATAGATTGTTCATCAGGAGCAGTATCACAATGGAATTGTAACCATAACAAAGATGCTGGAGTGAGGTGTCTTGTGCAAACAGGTTATAAGTAGCTACGTACTACATAATCATACATTAATACAAGGGTTAAAACAGAGGCTTTGTAAGCAATTTCAAAACTAGCAAATCTATCAGAGTGTTAAGGACCAGTAGACCATTAGACTGAATGTAATTAACAATTACATATGTCATTTGTAGTCAGTCACTTGATGCTTATGTGTGTGCACATTTGGTGCTCTTTAATTTTGCTAGTTGTTTGCTTTATATTAATTTGTTGTGGTTTAAATTAGTTTTGAAAATGCTGTTGGGTTTCAGTGACCTCAATCATTGTTTGGTCCTTCGAGCCGGATTATTCTACAAGTCTAGACATATTAACAAATCCAGCACTCTTCGCTTTGGGTCACTGCTGTACTAATTGTCACCTTCGATCATACTCTGAACAAACTTGAACATGAGCATCGCTAAAGGCACTGCTGCCATGGCTAAACTCAAGAAAAAGAGAGGTTTTACCAAGGGTTCCATCACCCGTATGGGAAAGCGACTTCTTGAGTTAGAAGCAGCTCCAAATGCACCAGGTGTTTGGATCATATTACTCAGATGCTGAAAAGACTCAAGACTTGGGATGACGATTTCCATGACATTCATCGAGAACTAATTGAATACATAGTCACTGATGACATTGAAGAAATGGAACGGGAAGATGATGTTACGGGAAAACATGAGGAAACAGTGGACAATTTGACCATTCGCCTACAACAGCTAGCAGCCAAGGTCAAGCCTTTCTCCAAATCAATAGATCCCTCCACAACCACAGCTAAAAGGCTGGGGCATTTAAAGAGAGAACTCTATGATGTAGAGCATACTCTATCTGCTACTAGCGAGGACCATGATGATCTGCATTTTCTCAAACAACACTTGGAACAACTATCTGATCACAAAGAGGAGTTGAGTAAGCTGTTTGGTGAACTTGTCATTCTAGATCTAGAAGAGGAACATGAACTCATGACTTTACATGCAGAACTGAAGAAACTTCGTTTTGATTACACATTGAGCACTGTTTACTCAATCCCACCTAATTTGGTAAAAAAATATTGAGGTCAGTGAAAAAAAACACCTTGAATTCATAGTGAAAACCTGGAGGTGTGCTGTTGAAATCCATTTTCATCAAAATAATTATGGAAAGTAATGGGGTTTGTGAGGAATAGATGGCCACTTTGATTCCCAATCCTTTGAGTATTTGGTTTTGTACATATATCCAGTATACTTTGCTCTCTTTGGTGAAGGTTCACTCATATCATCACCACCAGACAGTTCACCAAGTTTACAGGCATCATCAAATCTCTCAGCCATAGCTGCAAGACTGCAACTCCTTAGCAGCAGCAGCAGCAGCAGCAGCACATAGGTAGAGAAGCTAGCTAATAGCTGGCACAAATTTAGGTGTCATGCACTAAATCCATTAGCTAATACATGCAACATGTAAAATACAAAGCAAGATGAGATAGCTAGCTCACAAAAAAGCAATCAATCTGAAAAAGCAGTGGTCATTGCCACTTTCACTTGAGAAATGTTGATATGTCCCTTGAGACCTTGAGTATGGTCTCAAAATCTTGAGTCTCAAGGTGAAACCTTGAGGGTTGACAGGCCTGCAATCCCACTTCAGCTCATGCTGAATCAACTACAAGTATTAAATCAGCAGGGAAACTAACTGCTAAGCTTCCCCGACTCAGCATACCCACTTTTGATGGAGACATACTGAAATGGCCTGACTTTTTGGAGCCAATTTGAGGTATCAGTACATAACCACATCAAGTTAACTGAGGCTGAAAAACTGGCTTACCTCAGACAAGCGCTTCAAAAAGGTCCAGCTAGCCAAACAATAGAAGGCTTATCCACACTGGAAGACAAGTACTCAGAGGCTATCAAATGTCTCAAGGAGAGATTTGATCAACCAAGAGAAGTACATCAGCTGCATGTCAAGGCTTTACTGGATCTTCCCAGGATGAGAGACAATTCTGGAAAGGAGGTCAGAAGGGTACATGACACTTCATAGCAACATATCAGGGCCTTGGTGTCTCTAGGCTATGATTTAGAGCCTGCCTTCATGACAGCACTCATACAGACCAAGCTGGACCCAGCTACAAGCTTTGAATGGAAGAAGTACAGTAGTGAGAAAGCCAGAGAAGTTCCACATTATGATGAAATCCTCCACTTCATAGACATAACTGCCAGAGCATTTAGTGAAACTGTTTGAACCTTGTCATTTGTATCATCATTATCCCTTTACCTGTATACCTATTGTATCACGTGATATCATATTCTCAATTCTTTGCCACGTGCAGTTAATTACTAATTACTAATAAAGTTGACTATAGCACAACAAAACTGTGATGACCAAGAAAGAAGTCACTTCAGGAAAGAAGTCTACCCATCCACCTAGGCCTGTGACTTCACACACTGCAATAGCAAACAGTGCTCACTGCATCCTGTGTCCCAAAGCAAAGCACCCATTGTATGGATGTAGTAAGTTCAAAGCCTTATCTCAAGAAGAGAAACGTTCTCTACTCAAGAGAAATCAGATGTGTTTCAACTGCTTGAGAAGTGGACATTACCTGAGCCAATGTGAGTCATCTCATCGCTGCAAAAGGTGTCAAAACCCACATCACACACTGTTACATATATGTATATGGACTCTACAAGCTCTATACTGCTGCTAGCTTTAATGTTACTCCTCAAGATTTTTCCCCTACAGTGGTCTCAAATACAGCAGTTGGATTGTGTTCCGTAACTACCTTACTCATGACTTGCAAATTGGTAGTGTATGCTCCAGATGGCTCTATAACAGAAGCCAAAGCTTTGTTGGACAATGGATCATCAGCTTCTTTCGTGTCAGAGCATTTGGCACAAGTACTAAGATTACCCAGGCACAAACAGAGCATGCAGCTATCAGGCATTACTGGGACACCTCTAGCTTCAGCCCCTCATGTGACTAATTTTAAGATTTCTCCTGTACATTACACTGGAAGGAAGATTCATATAGCTGCCATTGTGGTTCTTAAAGTCACCAGAGAACTTCCTGTGCATACCATACCACTTGACCCATCATTGACACACCTTTCCAAACTCAAACTGGCTGACCCTTCATTTGGTCAACCTGGACGGATAAATGTTCTTCTAGGAGTGGATATTTTTCTTAGCATACTACACCAGGGCCGGTGGACTGGACCTGCTGGAGCCCTAGTTGCCCTGGAGACAGAATTTGGTTGGGTTTTGGGTGGCAGTATCAGTTCTGCACCTATTTCTGATCATGTGAGCTGCCATGTCACAGCTTATGCTTCTGTCATATGAGATGATGACATACTCAGGTGGTTCTGGGAACTACAAGAGCCTCCCAAGACTACTGTACCCTTTACCTTGGAAGAGAAGAATGTCATACATCACTTCAAGCAAAACCACACCAGGACTTCAGAGGGCAGATTTGTAGTCCCTCTGCCAAGGAAAGTGGACACTGGTCACATTGAGGAGAGAAGGTCTCAAGCTGTAAGAAGATTCCTCTCTCTGGAGAGTTCTTTACACAAGAAGGGCAAGTTTTCTCAAGTTGATCCAAGAGTACCTCGATCTACAACATGCAGAACCAGTTCCTGCAGATGATCTGGAAAAGGAGCCTAGCCAAGTCTTCTACCTTCCTATGCAGGTGGTAAAACAAGGCATCTAGTTCTACTACCAAAGTAAGGGCAGTGTTTGATGCCTCTGCAAAGTCATCGACAGGAGTCTCCTTGAATAATACTCTGCTAGTAGGCCAGTAGGCCCCACTGTGCATTCTACTTTAGTAGAAGTGCTGCTAAGGTTCAGGACCCATAAGATAACACTTACCACAGACATTTTAAAAATGTACAGAGCAATTCAACTTGCTCCAATCGATAATGACTATCACCGATTTGTCTGGAGAAACCACCCAGACCAGAAGTTGACTACAGGATGACTCATGCTACATTTGGTGTTTCAGCTTCTTGTTTTGCAGCCAATATGTCGGTTAGGCAAAATGCTGCAGACTATTCACACCTCTACCCTCTGGCTGCTCATGTTGCAGAGGCTTCATTCTATGTAGATGATTGTCTCACTGGAGTAGACAGTTACCAGTCAGCAGTTGCACTCAGGTAACAACTTCAAGAACTATTCAACCTAGAATGCTTCACACGAACTCTAGTGATCCTGCAGTTTTGGAGACTGTCCCACCAGATTTAAGGGACTCTGAATCTGTTTTGTCACTCTCTGAATCTGATCAAGACTTTGGGAATTCAATGGAATGCAAAGACCGAACTGTTTCCATGTATGTATAGCTAAAGCATCACCTCCATCCTACATCACAAAAAGGGAATTAGCATCAGATATTGCAAAGGTGTCCAATGCTCTGGGATGGATTGCCTCTGCCAGCATCACCATGAAGATATTGCTACAGAAGACATGGGAATCTAAGGTCGGGTGGGATGACCTTGTCCCAAAAGAACGAGACACTTGGAGCAGGTGGAGATCAGAGATACACCTACTAGCTGACACAAAGCCATTCCGAGATATTACTTTCCTAAGAGATCGAAAAATGCCTCCATAGAGCTACATGGTTTTGGAGATGCAAGTGAAGTTGCATATGGAGCTGTGGTATACCTCAGATCAGTTGACACCACTGGAGCAATTCATATTTCCTTAGTAATCTCCAAGACTAAGGTTGCTCCAATCAAGCGTCAAACCATTCCAAGATTGGAACTATGTGGGGCAGTGTTGGTTGCCAACCTCCTTGAGCTCGCAAGACAAGCCCTTGATGTACCCATCTCAAAAACATTTGCCTGGACAGAGAGTACCATCATATTGTGCTGGCTATCAGGAAGTCCCAAAAGGTTTAAGACCTTTGTAGGAAACTGAATATCAGAGATCCTTGATAAGATCCCTCCTGATTGATGAAACCATGTTGCAAGTGAACAGAATCCTGCAGACTGTGCCTCAAGAGGTCTACTACCCTCAGATCTTCTGGAACACCAGTTGCGGTGTACTGGACCACCATGTTTGTGGCTATCCTCCACTCAGTGGCCAGTTCAAGACTGACCTTGTGTGGAATTGTCATCAGAAGAGAGGCTCACTTGCTTGGTGACTATTTCACTCACCCAAGGACCTGTAATTGAATTCAGAAGATTCTCCAGTTTCCTCAAGCTGACCAGAGTGCTTGGTTGGGTGCTGAGGTTCATAAGCCAAGCCAGGAAACAACTCACCAATAGACCTGCACAGGGTTGCCAAAATTCTTTAGTCCCATTGACTATAGAGGAGCTGGCCAAGTCTGAATCTATACTGATCAAACAAGCACAATCTGAGTTGTTCCGGGAAGAGATCACTTGCCTCAAGGAAGGATGGCTTCTTCAAAGAAGCAGCAATTTGGTTTCCTTACTACCTTTCTTGGATAAAGGAGTACTCAGAGTAGGAGGTCGATTACAACGAGACAATTTGCCCTGGAGCAGAAAGCACCCTTACATCTTCTCAATGCAATTAAGGACAGCTATTATGTAAAATCATGTCATTTTTGGTGCAGGTTTATAAAGCCTACATCTCAGCCATGAAAAGAAATTCCTGCTATATTAGAATATCAAAATATTCATAAAGAAATGCAGATTTAGTTTGTATCACAAACAATAATCAGCATGTTTGATACTGAATGTTTATCAACTGTTTTCTAATGACACCCATTAATGTCTAAAACCTTAAAGCGAACATTAAAGCACTGATTCAGTGAGGCTACTTTCCTACACAGTATAACAATTACCACATAAACTAACTTTTCACCCAAGGCAAAATTGATAGCTCTGATTATATGGCTATTAGCAGCAAAAAAAGTAAAACTTACCCATCCTTCCAACATTTCATGCACGCTAAACAAGTTTAACTTAATATTTCTATTTTGCCTTGGGCAGAATTGTTTCTTTCTATGTTATCCTTCTTTTGCTGCCTTGAGGGGATGATGGGCTTGGTGGCAAAAACCATAATCAACATCTCGCTCACCAACAGACTGCAGCCAAGCAACCTCTGAGCTTTGTGTCGGAACCTAGATCACATGACTAATAATTTAGCGCCCGGGTGTAGGCTAATTGTGATAAGAAATTAAATATAACCACAACCATTAACAAGATACATTCACAGAACTACTATGCTGATAGGCTTATATATTATAGCTACTCCTAACATCTTCAACATCCTCTCTTCAGCACCTATACAAATTAAGAAAAATGTGTGTCTAGCAAAGTCTCTACAATTATAAAAATTGTGTGATGTGGTGGAGTGTACTATACTAATAATTGGGGACATGTGTAATGTTAATCAGGTATAACATCCCTCCCCATATTTGTGAAGATTTCCAGGTAAGCATCATGTGTGCATGTCAGCACTTTCAGCAGCTACCTTGGAAAATGGCACACAAACTTTACTCAGTATGCTATTTAAACAACAGGCTATAGCTAGTAGTCAGTATATAGCTAATACTAATACCTCATACATACCTTCTGCCTCTTATTTTCTCGATCAGCAAACTACTGGCACAGCGTGCGCAATGACGTCAGTGGAAAATCACATGATCAATATGTGCGTCGTCAACCGCATTAATTAATGATATTCATAACGTTTAGATGCGGCGTGCACGAGATAGCTGATAGCTGTCCTTAATTGCACTGAGTTGCATGGATCACACCCACTAGCAAGATTGATCATAAGAACAGAGCACTTGAAGCTGCTGCATGCAGGACCAAGTCTTGTGAACTTATCTCTATCAACAAGGATACACCTCATAGGAGCTAAGAATGCAATCCGTTCTGTCACCAAGGGTTGTATTATCTGCAGAAGGATCTCTGCCAAGACTCAAGCACCTCAGATGGGCCAGCTACCACCAGAACGTGTGGACTCAGGGAGCATATTTGATAAAACTGGTGTAGATTATGCTGGACCTTTGAGACATTAAACTCACATCTGAAGAACTCACCACCGTCCTCACCCAGATTGAGGCCTGTCTCAACAGTAGACCTCTGGTTGCTATTTGTTCTGATCCAGATCCACATGAAGTACTCACCAGAGGCATATCCAGGGGGGGGCAAAAAGGGCAATTGCTCCCCCCCCTTTTCAACACCTTATGACATTGTTTTGTGTAGTTGGGCCATAAACAGTGTAAAAAAAATTATTGTAGATTACACTTTACATGTAAATATTCATTAAATGCTAATTAGATAGAGCCTGGCATACAGGGTAGCTTGTACTTTGTAAACAGAGCCTATTCAACATACCAGGAATTGAAAAACATCCCAGAGTAGCTGATAATGACACAGACCATTAAATTTGCTAGATCATTCCAACAAAAGTTTAGTTGTTGTAAAGCAGCTACAGACTGAGGATGATAACACCTCTGTGTTGTACAAATTTAAGAAGTTTAAAGTTTCTATCTGAAGGACTTCCTACCTCACTTTCTGAAACATTACTTTTTCTCCTAAATCATATCCAAAATATCACAACATAAGAGTAGCTACTGTAGAGGCAACTGAGGCATTTTGCCTCAGTAGATTTTTGCTATTGTAAAACTAAATTTTGATGCAACAGTTAACTAACAACTCTGTCTGTAGTTACAGTGCTGAAGCATACTTCAACATAATTATCCTTTTATTGAACATTGTCAACGAATTTTCTGAGTTGAACTGAGATATGGATGTTTCTAGAGAGAATATCCTCAAAAGATTCAGCTCAGCTGAGAAGGACATCTTACAGTTGTGTTGTCGAGTTCTTAACATAGCGCATGTGGGTGCCTATTAGACAGCCTGAAATGCCACCAATTGAATCAAAGAGGTCTAAAATACAAAAATTTCCTGGGGGGCATGCCTCCAGACCACCCTAGATGGTGCACTTACTGCACTATGTGGTCATAAATCCCAACCCTATCTCTTGCCTGAGTATGTAAAAATTCCTGGCTACTCTTCTGCATAATGTTTCATAACTTGCAATAACTCTACTACAGTTAAAAGAGCAAATTCAGCCCTCAAGTGCCTCCACTCCCCCACTATTCAAAATCCTGAGATCCACCTTAGGGATATCATTGCCCCCCCTTTTTCAAAATCCTGGATCCGCCACTGCTCACCCCAGGACATTTCCTCATAGGAAAGACTCTATGTTCAATTCCGGACCCTAAATCAGCCAAAAGATCTATCACTCTGCTGAAGCGTTGGGAGCTGTGCCAGAATCTCACTCAACATTTCTGGGAAAGATGGTCTTCAGATTACTTGAGAACTCTCAATAAGGCTTACAAGTGGCACAATCCAGGAAGGAACCTGAAAATTGGCAACATTGTTGTCCTCAAAGAAGATGGAGCCTTCAGAAATAAGTGGCCATTAGGAAGGATTATACAAACTTACCCTGGCAAAGATGGACATGTAAGAGTGGCCCTAGTAAAGACTGCTGTTGGGACCTACAGACAACCAGTGGTGAAGCTAGCCCCACTGCTATTAGAGGATGAATGTTTTGAAAAGACCTCTGGTCTTGGCCAGCGGGATGTTAAGGACTGGTAGACCATTAGACTGAATGTAATTAACATTACTTGTATAGCTAACTAATAATTAACCATTACATATTTTTGTAGTCAGTCACGTGATGCTTGTGTGTGTGCACATTTGGTGCTCTTTAATTTTGCTAGCTGTTTAATCACTTGTTTTATATTAATTTGCTGTGGTTTAAATTATTTTGAAAATAACCTCGCTGTTGGGTTTCGGTGACCTCAGTCAATGAGTCTGGTTATTGTTGATAAACAATGTATCACAATGCATTAACTATTTAAATAGTAAGGTAGAAGGGTGATGTAAAAGAGTTAAAAGTGGCTACATAAGTTTGTAGTTAGCCTTTGATTTAATATTTATGGCTGTTTTAAAGATTGTGAAGATGGAGACATTAGATTAATGTCAGGAAGTAACTCATTGGAAGGTCGTGTTGAGGTGTGTCACAGTGGTGTGTGGGGTACAGTGTGTAATGACCTCTGGGGAAGAGCTGATGCTGCTGTAGCCTGCAGACAGTTGGGGTACTCAAGTTCAGGTATATAATACTCCATATAACCTTACAGATATACTCAATTTTTTGTTATATAGGAGCATCTGTCGTGACTAGTAGTAGCTCTATCTTTGGACAAGGTACTGGACCTGTCATTCTTAGTAGATTACAATGTACAGGTCATGAGTACAGACTGTTTGGATGTGTACATAGAGGTCTAATAGTACACAGCTGTAGTCATACTCAAGATGCAGGAGTGAGATGCAAAACTGGTAAGGAATATATCAAACATCTACTTATACTCAACAGAGTGACTATAGCGATATGAATCTTCTTTTTAACATCACAGGTTGTACTGAGGGAGAAATTAGATTGGTAAATGGGACTAACAATAATGAAGGTCGTGTGGAGATCTGTCAGAGTAACGAATGGGGTACAGTCTGTGATCAGATGTGGGACACAACTGATGCTAGTGTAGTGTGCAGACAACTTGGATTGGCTTCTACTGGTACAAACTGTGACTGACTGTATAGGTACAAGGATAATGAGATATACCTATTTCAGGAGCAACAGCATTAAGTCAAGCCACATTTGGTCAAGGCACTGGGAGGATATGGCTAGACAATGTACAGTGCACAGGGAGTGATAGAGTCCTGATGAACTGTACAGCCAATTTCAATGGAGATAATTTCTGTACACATGCACAGGATGCTGGAGTGAGGTGTCATTCAGGTATATTAATGATTGTCCTAGATTGTTTGTGTAGTGTCATTGATTAATTTACCATATTTAGGATGTACTGAAGGAGATATTAGACTACTTGAAGGAAGTACACTTTTGGAAGGTCGTGTGTCAATTTGTAAGAATCATGTCTGGGGTACAGTTTGTGATAGCAGTTGGGATGCAACAGATGCTACTGTGGTCTGCCGACAACTCGGATTATCAGTAGCCGGTATGTTCTTTATGTGAAATGAAACATTTTCTATATACGTATATTTTTGCTCTATAGGACCTATAGCTATTTCTTCCTCTCATTTTGGTCCAGGGACTGGGTCAATTGTGTTGAATAGTGTAAGATGTGTAGGAAGTGAGACAAGACTTATAGATTGTCCATCAGGATCAGTATCACGATGGTATTGTAACCATAACAAAGATGCTGGAGTGAGGTGTCTTGTGCAAACAGGTTATAAGCAGCTACTAAATAATCATACATTAGTACAAGGGTTAAAACAGAGGCTCTTCCAGCAAATATCTACAAGCCCAGCCAATTATGGTGGTCAAAACTCACAGAGTATTTCACCTTATTATATTAGTCTGGCTTGCCACTTTCGGGTGCTGGGAAACAGAAAAATTCATTTACTGCACTAACAATTATAGCAGATATGTTCATACACAAAACAATGAACCAGATTGTTAAGGACATCAATTTCAAAACTAGCAAATCTGTCACAAGACTGGATCATAAAGCATTAACTATTTACAATGTAAGTAGTAAGATGGAAGAGGGGAGATAATTGATGTAAGGCAGTTAAATGTGGCTATTTAAGTATGTGTTTATTTAGCTAACCTTTATATATACTACTTTATAGATTGTGAAGATGGGGATATTAGATTAGTAGGAGGCACCAACTCCTTGGAAGGTCGTGTTGAGGTGTGTCACAGTGGTGTGTGGGGCACTGTGTGTAATGACCTATTTGGAAAAGATGATGCTGCTGTAGCCTGCAGACAGTTAGGATACTCTAGTTCAGGTATAAAATATTCCATAATTTTACCAATAATATACTCAAACTTTTGTTATAATTTTATTATAGGAGCATCTGTGGTAACTAGTAGTAACTCTATCTTTGGACAAGGTACTGGACCTGTCATTCTTAATAGATTACAATGTACAGGTCTGGAGTACAGACTGTTTGATTGTGTACATAGAGGTCTAATAGTACACAGCTGTAGTCATACTAAAGATGCAGGAGTAAGATGCAGAACTGGTAAGGAATATATTACTCAATAGAGTGCTATAGTGATATAAATTAATATCACAGGTTGCACTGAGGGAGAAATTAGACTGGTAAATGGGACTAACAATAATGAAGGTCGTGTGGAGATCTGTCAGAGTAACGAATGGGGTACAGTCTGTGACCAGATGTGGGACACAACTGATGCTAGTGTAGTGTGCAGGCAGCTTGGATTGGCTTCTACTGGTACATGCTGAATATTAACATGAATCTATGAGAGAATGTTGTATCTATTTCAGGAGCCACAGCACTGAGTCAAGCCACCTTTGGTCAAGGTACTGGGAGGATATGGCTAGATAATGTACAGTGCACAGGGAGTGATAGAGTCCTGATGAACTGTACAGCCAGTTTCAATGGAGTTAATTCCTGTACACATGCACAAGATGCTGGAGTGAGGTGTCCTGCAGGTATATTAATCACTTTAACCTTTAATAATGTACAGTGGAACCAATTTACTATGTAGACTCTATGGGACCAACACTAGGCCATAGTGAAATAATATAAAGAAATCAATGCATTCTTATTTAATGCATAGCAAATTAGGACCCCTCCAAATGATGTTCAAATCCTTGATATTAATTTCTTCAAGCCATCTGATAATTTGAGTTGTTTAAATTATAGCACTAACTGAATTTAGTCATAATTATCTCTATTTTTTATATGATCAGATTATAGATAATAGATTAGTTAGAAGCACCAATTGAATAACCTCTATAGAAATAGAGTATATAACTGGCTATTAATTCATGTATAGTTGTGTGGATAAAATGAATCCATGAATCACAAAATGATAACAACAACATGTCACATATACATAGTTTTATCACATATGCATTATTTTTAGGGTGTACGGAAGGTGATATTAGACTACTTGGAGGCATAACTCCTTCAGAAGGCAGTGTGTCAGTTTGCAAGAGTAATGTTTGGGGTACAGTGTGTCATGATGGTTGGAATATAGCTGATGCTACTGTGGTTTGCCGACAATTGGAATTATCAGTAGCAGGTATATTTAAATAATATGATTCAAAATGGAAAATAGCCATTATGTTTTTTGTAGGATCTACAGCCCTTAGATCTTCATTTTTTGGCCAAGGAACTGGGCCAATAGTGTCAAGTAATGTGGGCTGTACAGGAAGTGAGGCAAGACTTGTTGATTGTCCATCAGGAGGAATATCTTACTACTGTAATCACAACAAGGATGCTGGAGTAAGGTGTCTTCTTCACAGTAAGTATATATTGGCTCAGCAATAATATTATACTGCTCAACATTTCTCACTGATACCATTTTTTTCATTTGGATGAGTGATATTATAAAAGCAATGACCAAGTATAAATATTATAACAGTGAGCTCTAACATCAACCATTCCACAGATTTAGGACACATGCTCACACACAACTTTAGAATCTTCCTTTCTAACTAGTTCCACGTCACATAGTCAATGTACAATTACAGTGTACTTCGATTAAAACGAATTTACTTACCATGAATTTTCTAATACCCTCCAAATTACCACAATAGACTCAATACAAAAGCATTCATCATCTATCAGCAATTCTCCATGGGATGAAGTGTCATCCAACTAATCTTCATTAAAGGTTGCTTAGCTCTCAGGAATACACCACTAGTCTCCTCTTTACTCTGAAAGTGTAGATACACTGGATCTCTAATCCTCCCTCCATTAAATTTGATCTTTGTCAGCTTTCTGTAATTTTACAGGAACTAGCTACAAAAGATAGCTACATGTACTGAACAATAAACAAGAACTGGCTGCAATGCTTCGACAAGTTGAAATCTATAATGAGTGACATGCATAATAATGAATTTTATGAACCCTTAGTTGAGTTCATGTTTGTTATAAGGCTATGCAGTTACTATTACATAAATCAAAATTTTTTGTCACAAAATTTGAATCCCTGATAATTCAAATTATTGGATAATTCAAGCTTTGAATTAAGTGGAGTACACTGTAACATGTTACATTAATGTCCTAAACAGCTACTTACTGAGATTAGTTTTGAAGCTGTAAGCTTATTATGTTACTAACTACTAATACTAGTCATTTTATGCTAGCTTTAATATGAAGGACACCCCAAGGAGGGGGATAGAGCTGGCCAACCTGGTTATTCAGAACTGCAAATAATAATATAGACACAAGCTATAAATACTCAACATACAAAAGAGCAGGATAGTGTTACATATAATGTTTTGTTTAATGTCATTATTCCACAGCAAATCCTACTAATGTTGGTATCACTGCCATTGGAAATTCACTTAATACTTTTTGGGTACCTCCAAGGAATTATACTTCAGTTATTAGGATGTACAGGTATTTATGTATTGATAGAGCTCTCCCTAGGAAATACCTAGTAATGTAAAAGACTGTGATGATGGAGCTCAAAATATTTAATTTCCAATATCAAAAGGTCCTCTGTTCCTCAATTAACTATGTCCTGGTGCTTTGATGATACACCATTTTTACCTTGTAACTTAGGGTGAGCTGTGAGTCTGATGATGACCAAGTAGTTGTGACAGTGAATAACAACACACTATCAACTGTGCTGTCTAACCTGAGATACTCTACACAATACAACTGCTGTGTTGAGGCTATCTTCAGTAACTTCAGAGAAAATGCTTTATCATGTACTATAGGACAGACTCAGACTCGTAAGCAAATCATTATTATTACAAATTTTCATGTTCAATGACTATACAGAGCTAGGAGCACCAATTAACTTGGTTGTGGTACCTTCACAGAGTGATTGTACTGTGGTTAGGCTTAGTTGGACTACTCCTGAACCAAATGGTAATAACAGTACATTCATCGTTATAATATTTTATGATGCAAAATAATAATAATCCCTATAGGAGCGATCCTGGACTATTCTATAACAATAAGGGACATGTATGGAGCTACGTCTTCCTATGCTAGCAGCACAGAAAACACAGTGATTAGTTCCTTGAATTGCTGTGCTAACTACACTTTCCAAGTTGTGGCAAGGACTAGCACTGGTCTGGGCACTCCAAGTCAAAACATGAGTTTCTCAACAAATGCACCAGATGAGAGTAAGTAACTATAAATTATAACATAGGATGAAGGCATGCAGCATTGCTTGAATAGAATAATCATCAAAATATGTCAACTATAATTATTATAGCGTTAGTGGACAACTTTGCTGTCACTGCTGTGAGAGGTAACAGCTATATCATCATAAATTGGGGAACCAGTCATCCTGTTCTACGACAAGAAACCAGATCTATCCAAGTTGTTGTGAGCTCAGAGTGTCCAACGGGTATACAACCAATCCAAACTCAGGTCTATAATGTGATGGCAAGGCAACAAAATTCAATTAACGCCTCAAGATTAGGTAATTATTGTAGCTAAATTCAAAATAATAGTACAACACAACCACTACTTTTAAAGACTGTATGTACATAGCTTACTTACACCTGCAACAACATTCATAGTAGGATGACTACATAAGTATAATCCTTAAAAGTCACAAGATATACATTTCATGCTCATGATTATGATATAGAGCCTTTAACGCCTCACAACAATTACAGTTAGAAAATGATGTATTAAACACAGAAGGGGGACCTGAATCAAACACATTGAGAGTCTACATAAAGGATTCTCTTTTATAGCTACTACTATCGAAATTTCTCAAACACAATGTGCACAAACATTTGATTCGCACTGGTATTAAGCCTTTATGCTGCATATAATCAAGGACAAGACATTTCACACTACACTTCAAGCAGACACACATAATATACAAATACATGACTATCTTCATTATGTAAGTACCCCACCTCTCACAATTTGTGAAAGAAGACAAATCTATAAAACTACAATGAAGTTATAACCATTCCATCTCCATTTATAGATCCACTTGTGTCATATCACGTGTCTGTTACAGCCATGATATGCCAGATGACTTATCAACTCTATAATCAAACCTCTAGCATTCAAGGTATGGAGTAGCTAAGTAAAATTGACTAGCTATTTAAAGACATACTGGGATCTAAGAATTATGTTTGTCCTTTCTATGACACATTGCAACTTTGGGAGGTTGCCTTTCATTAATTAATTATTCATTAGAAAGTTTCTGTCCTATAAAATTCCTTGTATAGTAGAATGCATAATGATAGTAGTGATAATGATGCTAATGTTATTTCTTTCATTATGATAAAATACATTCCAGTGAATCAAGTTGACTCACCTGTGATAAGCAATATAGTGAGAAGTATTCCAACTGCAGTTAGTTTTGACATTGCTTCCAGTAGTGGTCAACAAAGTAGTGTTGTTTATGAAATTGCTTACTACACTAAAGGAGAAGCTTCTTTTGATGAAGTAAGATTTAATTATTATACATAGATAACAATGAAATTCAGAACACTTTAAATATTTTTCCTTGCAGAATCTTGTGGGATCATTCCTCACTAATGAATCTAATATTCTTATTGAAAATCTCTCTCCTTGTGTGTCTTACTGGGTAGTGGGGACAGCCATTTATTGCTTCAATAGATTGAGCACTTCTCCACAATCAATTGATCTTCTTGAGCCAAAACGTTTTAATCTTGCGGTATCACTTGAAAACTATGACACTTGTGGGTCATGGATCATTAATGATTTTACAAGAAAGATATCTGATATTCAGAATTCTATTCTAGCTGCATTACGTGACTCATCCTGCAATATAATCGTATCTTGTGTTGCTGACAGCCAGTTTACTTGTGGGAATGATCCAAACATAGCTAACTATGAGTAAGTAAATTGATTAGAGTTTTCTTTCACTTACTATTCATCCTTATAGGACACTGCTTGTAAGTACTGAGTATTTCAGTAGTCAAGAACAGTTGGATTGTCTTATCAAGTGGGTATCTGGAACAACTGAAATCAACATAGCAGGGGTTATTACTAATGTACGTATAATAAATAGAATACTGTATAGCCAGAAATATTGATAAGATTATTATCATCATTCTGTATAATATTGTCATCACACTTCATAAAATTTGAAATTCAGCCTCCAAATTGAAAGTAGTGATGAAAGTGATGACTATTTCTTCATACTTTTAGCTATACCAAGGAATTATTATTCTGCAGGTTACAATTGTGACATCACCCAACCTATTGGAAACTGCTGCTGGCCTCCCTACCTATGTGTTGATAATCATTATCATAGTGGCTCTTAATGTGACTGTGATCATTATTCTACCAGCTATGATATGTATTTTACGACAAATGAAACAGTATGTGACGTATGTTAAATTTCTTATGAACTTATGAATAATAATATTATCATAGGAAAGCAGCTGCTGTTGTTACCAAGCCAAGTGGTGGGTGTGAAATACGTGTATCAACTTCTAGAAGTGTAGCCAGTCCTATGCTCACTAATGAAACAGAGTTTCAAGAGTCATCTTTTTCTAAATTGGATGAGGTAACTATTTGATATCTGGCTACACAACTAGCTATAGAAAGTGACATCACAAAGCAAAAGTAGCCATGTTTATTACAGTTATACAAGTCTCAACATAGATAAAGAAAACCTACATAGCTATATACTCTTCCACAAACATAATTAAGCATAGCTGGATAACTTATTCCACTGTATAGAATGGTATTTACAATAGCTAAAACTTTCTTCTTGGTACTTTCTCACTTTATTGTATTGGTGGTGGTCTATGTCATGTAATGTAGATAACTAGGTGATAATTAAGTCTTTGGTTGTTATTCTACTAGAAGCCATTTCAGCTAGGATGCAGCTGAATGTCTGCTGAGGAGTGGTCAATAAAGTATACCACTAATTCCACAAAAATTGAAATATTCCAGGTGGGGTCTCTCTCTCCATGAAAAATATTAGACAAAAATTTCCCAAAGTATGGTATATTTTATAATAGAAATCACCAGTTCATTATTCTCCATGGTAGTGCTAATTCCAGGAAAAAGCCTTTTATTCTCAATGGAGTATGAACCAAATACCTATACATTATCACAAAAAAGGTTCTATATTTTTTGATATATTTTTACAGGCAAACATGCTGGAGTCTAGTGAAGTGTAGAGAATGAATAATGCTGGTCTGTAATAATAACAACAATGTAGAAAATTGTGTGATAGCTAACTTTCATTATTGAGGTACTTATATTTTGCTGACTATAGCTAAAATTGTGATAACTATATATCCATTATGAAACATATAATACATAATATAGGGATAGGTACATTTACCAAGGGGTCCACCACAACTCATTGAAATCTTGTATACACCTTACCAAATTCCCAGAAATGTTATACTGTTTATTGAGCTATATCATACACATATAATAATAATAATTATTATTAGCTACATGTAATTTTCATCACACATTCACTGTAATAAAATCATGTGTTCAAGTAGTTAATAAAAATCATGTACTTCAGATTAGTGAACTGTCATAACCATAGCTAAGGTCCATTTTCACCTGAAATAATGATAAAGATTAGTAATAATAGCTAGTATAGAATAAATATGTTACTATAGCATCATGATAGCATATTGAATTATTTTATGGTGGAAATGATCATAATAATATCAATAATGTTGGTTCTAGAAACTGTATTACTGATATTACCATCATTATAAAAGACTAGATTTTATATATACTAAATGTAGCATCAAAGCATGAAAAAAGGCAAGAAGGCAAGTAATGCTTGGACTGTTTATCCATTCATAGCTTAACAGATAAACATTAGTCTAATTTCCCTTTCTCATTTGTTATTGTGCATGGTTAGAATAAACTCATGAATGGCCTAGACTACATTAGTGTGAATGCCTCACAATAACAATAGCTAGTAACCCCCTGGAATGATTAATTTGGACACATGACTTTGTCCCAAGAGTATCTGTAACAGACGGATTGTATTTAGCTATGAAATTTGTTACTGTTTCATATTCTCCAGCAGCTTCTATTGCTTTTGAACTATGATATTCTTCAGCAAACATATTCATTCACATTAGTTGTAGCACTGTTTTAAGACCTTAACAAAAAGAAGGAAAAATTAACCTTCCTGATAGTCAACAGATACAAAAGACAAAAGGTGAATTACATGAGTGTAATAATGTTATATATCAGTCCACCTACTGTATGTTCTATTCAGTTCACCTCCATAATTATGCAGTTTATGCCTAAAAATCAATATTAATTACAGTGTTAAGTACCTTATAGCTTGCCCTTCTATTAGATGAAGCAAAAAAAGCATTATATCAAATATAAATATCAATTTTAAAGTGAGATATATTTGCATTCCAGGGGTAACAGACACCTTAATGGGTGTGTGTGTGCATGCTATATCCTTGAAATGTTATTCCAAAAGCAAATCATTTACAGTGTCATGAAGTTGAGCCAGTTAAATCAGGATGAATAGTTCACATGCATATTTATTAGAAATCATGTCCTGAGTGCACAAGCTAATAATAGTCCTCTCATAATCATAATCAGCTCACCTCTTGTTCTTGTTGATATAGAATATTACAATTGCTAATAATTATATAGGTTGATACCCCTGTGCTGATTCTGATGATTTTGCTGCAAAAACAAACAACAAAATTGTTCAACACACCATAGGGTATATAAGCAAATAGAATTACGTAGGTCATTGTCAAGAAGCCAAGCCAGGATGAATAATACAGTAGTTCAGATACAGAACTAGTCTGGCGCGGGCGACCCTTTGCACAAGTGAAAAAGGGTCTGGTGACAGTCGTATACAGTACTAGTTCTAAAGGAATTTAATCAAGTTTGATTTCCTCTGCTAGACATCCGCCACTGTGGTAAAACTAATGAGCATGATTAACCACAGTATGATTATAGCAAGTGAATGGCTATAATTGGACAACTCTCATTTACACAAGGTAAAGGGTCGCAATGCTGCAGATTTGTTGCTTTAGTATAATAGTAATGGCTAGCTAGCCTAGCTAGTCTGCAGCGAATTAACCTGCGGCATAATAAGTGGTGAGATGGCTTCCCTCATGTTCATTGGCTAGTTGTGTGAAGACAAAGAAACTTCCATAGCCAATAAGCAGGATCCCAAAACATCTCGACACCCAACAACTATACCTGCCGCTTCAAGTCTCTCAGCCCGTCCATGCAGTCTAAGCGCTTAGCTACTTCTTCCGCAGCGACTTCAGCTTAGACACTAGCTAATAATTGCACAGAGCTGTGGCTAGCTGTTAATCACTACCTGTACCGCAACTTCCCCCTCAGATTCAAAGGGTAAAAACTGGTACTTACGGCTAGCTCTCACCAGACCCCTTTTCACTTATGCCAAGGGGACCGGGATGGACTAAGTTCACCCTGTTTGGAACGGATGACGTAATTATTCTAAATGCGCACAAAGTATTACTAAAAAGTATACACTGCTGTTATGTCGCGTGTGTAAGCTTTGCGGGAGAGAATCGAAAACGTGCTAGAGGTTGAAGTAAAGTGTACGAAGGTAAGATAACAAAATCATTAAAAAGGGAGTTTTGTAGTGTTGCAGAGTGTATGAGAGAATGTGAAAAAAAAGTTATCATTGATTCAGAATGGCAGAGTGGACAAAGGGGCTAAAAAGGCAAGGAATGTATTATGAAGGATGGGTCACTTGTGTTGATAGTGTGCTGGCACTTTACAGCAGGGAGACAGTAACTTGTTATGGCACTCATAGATCATCAAAAATAATAGGCTCCACTGCTACTGTTGAAGATAAAGAAAACACCAGTGCAAAGGGTAACAAAGTACGTATAATAATAACATCAATTCACTAAACATACAATGTACAGGAACTTTACTTCAGGCAATTCCAAAACTGTTTTGGAACCGTGGGATACAATTGGATAATACACCATTTAATATTGTAGAGACTAAGCGGTTGGAGTGCCAGTTTGGTCCTCATTATTATAAAGAAAAAACATCAAGAAGCCATCGAGTAAAACTGCAAGGGAGCAGAAAGTTTGGTTGTAATGCACGCATCATTATCAAAAAGTGTGCAACATACCCAGAGTACCAAGTTACACCAAAGGAGAAGGCAGCTCTTCGCACCATAAAGGAGACCATGATGAAAAAACTAAAGCAGCAGATGGCAGAAGATCCCGAGAGTGTAGAGACAGTGACTATGTATTACGTATTTCTTCCAATGGAGGAGGCTCACCATGGCCATCCAACAGGCAAAGGGTTTGCACAAAGAATGAATGACAAAGTGGCAGCTAAACGAGTACAGATTGTTGCTGAAGGTGTAACTGAGATCAAACAGGTACGTAGTCTATCTACATGTACACACACATTAACACACAGAACTATTAGTCAACATTTTTTTATTCCATGCAATAATACCCACAAGGTCCGCAGTCTGCTTCGTCACTATGTGATGAATGACCTCTGCAAGGATAATGTACCAAACCCAAATGATCGAGCTTATTTCCCCCTTGACACTGACCTCAGAAACCACATCTTCATGGCCAAGCAAGCACTTCAGCTGTCTTGCCTGGACCAGGAGAATGCTCGCCTCAAAATTGAGAAATGGAAGGACTCAGATCCTGAGAGCCAGCACTTCTTTCGTCCATTCTTAGAAGAGATAGTGAAGAGTAATCCGATGATCGACAAGGCTCCCATAACTTCAGTGGATGAAGCAAATGGCAAATTCAGAGGAAATGATGGAGTGGATGACACAAGTGCAATTGTGGACAGCAACAGGTACAAACAAACACTTCTGTGGGTACACCAGACAGAGTGGCAGAAAAATCTGATTGTCCGATACGGCAATACTATCAGCTTCATTGATGCCACATATAAAACCACTATTAATATGAATTGGCCCTTTTTTCATTTGTGTTCGAACAAATGTTGGTTACTCTGTAGTTGCTGAGTTCATAATACAAAGTGAGACGACAGAGAACATCAGGGAGGCAATGGAAAATTTAAGGGACTGGAATCCTGAGTGGAATCCAAAATACTTCATGTCAGATTATTCAGAAGCTGAGTTATCAGCGATTGAAGCTGTGTTCCCAAACGCAAAGACGTATTTGTGTGACTTTCACAGGGAGCAGGCATGGATTAGATCGTGTCGAGACCATACCCATGGACTCACGCAGACAGAAGCAGACAGTCTACTGGAACTGCTTCGAGCTTGTGCATGGGCTCCACCTGCTGATGGGCCAGACCCAGCCCAGTATTTCAAGGAGGCAATCTCACGACTCAAGCTCTCTCAAGTGTGGAATTACCATTCTGCCATTAGGCAGTGGCTCTCTTCAAAGTGGTTACCAATTCCTGAGGTAATAATATAATATGTATACACCTTGACTTATAGAACCATGGTCACAGTATTAATTTTTGGAATAGGGTTGGTTTTATAAGTAAATATGTCCATACACCTGTATATACACAAATATATAATACCTATACATTCTACACTATTAGCGTTGGAGTAGAGCTTTCCGTGACGATGAGTATCATGCAGCTATAGACACAAGCAATGGAGTAGAAGCACAGAACAAGCTACTCAAGTACAACTTTCTTCCACGAGGGAAGCAAAAGATCAATCTTTCCAATATTGTTACCATAGTAGTTGAACAATTCCTTCCAAGTTGCAAGCACAAGTATCTTTTTCAGAACTACAAACAGTCCTCACAATATCGCTCATACAAAACATTTGTCCCAAGGTACCTCCATAACTGACCACATCATGTTATCCTCCACTGCCTTGACAGAAAGTTGAAGAGTGTCAAATACACTACACACTCTGTACATGATGTTGACCTAGACCAGGGGATCTTTGAGGTGAAGAAAGTAGAAGAAGAGAGGCATAACTTTGGCATTGTATCACAAGAGAAGATGCCTTCTTGCACATGCAAAGACTGGCTACTACATCACATCCCCTGCAAACATTTCTTTGCTGTCTTTGCACACAGACCAGACTGGCCATGGGAGCGGCTACCCAGCACCTATCAGAACAGTGCTTATGTGTCAATGGACACACTAGCCCTAAAGAAGCATTTCAACAGCCAAGCCAATGACGACTCACCTCTGGATCCCAATGAGTACAATAATGATCTGCCTACTGAAGACTTTTCTGAACAGTCTAGTAGTGACCTCCCAACCAGAGTAAGTGAAGTGAGTATAATATTATACATTTTACCATCCATTAACACTCCATACAGGAATTAAGATGTACCCTCAAGATGTACCCTCAAGACTGCAGCAGAGAGAGCAAGGATAACACTGAAAGAACTGGAGAGCCTTACATATACCTGTGGCAGTATATCAGACCTACAACTTCGAAATCTGAGAACTGAGTTTCAGTCCAAGCTTCCCCATGATGAAGGTATCATCATCAGACCAGCGGTGATTGCCACAGCATTGAAGACAAAGAGAAAGTATGCACATTTTAGGACAAGACAGAGACACTACAGTGTTCTTACAGAAGGAGCAAGGAAGGGCAGAAGACGGATGGACTCACGGTTCCGTAACAGAGTGGGAGCTCGGGCTGATCATCTACGGAAGGTGTGCACAATCTAAAGTACTTCATTTAACTATAGTTTTATTCACCTTGAACAATAATAGGAAGCTTGCCAGTTATCACAGGCAAACAAAACAGTTGCAAGCTCTTCCTTCCAGTGGTACAGAACACTCTATGCTGTATTTAAAATTATTTTTGCCACAGTGTGTCAGAACATGAGCAGAGAGAGTGTATTGATGTGCCACCAAAGGGTACAAACCTTCCTGTAATATCATATATTCTAACAGATCTCTTTATTACCAGTTGGTAGGAAGCGGTCAAGATGTGCCAAATGTGACAGGTGTCTGCAAGATGATGATTGTGGAGAGTGTTTGTTCTGCAAAGACAAGCCAAAGTTTGGAGGAAAGGGGAAGAAAAAGAAGTGCTGCATCAGAAAAAAATGTGAATTTCAAACCAATTACTTTACACAGCATGTGTATTATAGGGGTGCTAAGTTGGCACCCAAAATGGATGATCAGCTGTGACCCCAACATCCAAAAATGTGGTGCTAGAATTTGATTATCACTAGCTCAAAAATACTGGTTTGATCAGGTGAATTTTAATTCCTGTATGGAAATTGCATTGACTGAGTATACAATGGATAACTTTTCTTACCATTATTAAGCATTTTAGTAGCTATTTATTAACTGTTGTTTACAGTTCCAAAATTGATCTTGGTACCACAATGTGGTCCCCATCAAGGATTTAAAAAGCAACCCTGTTATTACTGAATACCTTGTTGGGGTCAGTTTTGTTTACATTATTACAGGTGTTACTCTGACAAACAAAAGAGGACCAAGGCAGCAGATCAGCTCACCAGCACAATGTGAACCTTCACAACAGCAAATCTCAGCTAGGGCTTTTGCACAGGTTTGTAAGAGAAATGCTGGCAACATCCTACTACTTATAGTGATTGTCCTTTGCATGTGTCTGTGTGTTATATTTCTGTCAGTTAAAGCTAGTTTTATCTCATTCCAGGGCATTCAGAATGGCTACCTCCAACTACTACCTGGGGTAGAACTGAAGGACATGATTGAGACCAATGAGTGGCCAACTAACCTCCACCTATAGCTACAACTGAACAGCTTATGTAACTGTTATACTTGTAATTTGGTTGCATAAAGGTTAAAAGAGTAATTCTTATTACATTGTGGTTTGAAGAGCTGCCTTCCCTTTGGTATAGCTTGGTACTCTGTCTGTGTTGCACATTTCTTGATGATATGTGCATTGATATTTTTCCTCTACAATATTAAATGGCATATCCAATTGTATCCCATGTAGCTCATGTAGCTACATTGTATGTTTAGTGAATTGATGCTATAATAATAATATATATAATAATATACTTTGTTACCCCTTGGACTGGTGTTTTCTTTATCTTCAGCAGTTACAGTGGGCCTGTTATCTTTGACAAGGAGTGCCATAACTAGTGACTGTGGCCCTGCTTTGAAGTGCCAGCACACTATATATCAGCATGCATAGAGACCTTTAGGGCACATGCCAAAACCAAACTTTCTCTTGTGCCCCCTACTACTGTGTCAATATTCAAGGGTAGATAAAGTGGTACAACTAACTAGCTAACTACATAGTTAAGGCAGAGTAAGAGAACTATACACCTGTTGTGGTCCCTTACCTTTCATGGTAGCTGACAAGTCAGCTACTGAAGACAAGTATCGTTGTACTAACACTGTACTTACTGTACTAGATGCATTCTTGGCTAAACTAAATATAATATTAATCTTATGCATTCCATACTTGCCAACCTCCAAATATAAATTGTCAGGACATAAAGCCAAATTTTACCCTGTTTGGCAGGACCCCTCCCCCCCATACAATTATCTATGCATTTTTAATAAAAAAAAGGTAATAGCATATTCGCTTTCCATGGTAGCCTTTTTAGCTTTCTGTACCATAGTGTCATTAATTAAATAACATGTTTGATCATTGCTTATTTTTATATTATAGTTAATAGGTCACACAATGTGGATGGATCTAGCTGCCTTTGCTCCTCTGTCTCAATTTTTCTCACCATACTGAAAAGGCACTCTGGGTCAGCATTTGAATGGGAGAGAATTAAAAATATTTGTTTGTGCGAAAAATGTACACCACCAGAAGCAACTGAAAAATCAGTTGAACAAATATTGCATGAGGGTCCCTTCTTGCTTGGCTTCATATAATATTTCTTCCAATCATCCTGTTACTGTTCCTCTTAGACTTAGTCTTCTTTCAAGCAGGTGGATCAAGTGAAGAAGCAGTGGCTACAGCTATTGTTGTATGACAGTCTGACTACACTAAATGAAGGCTCCATCTGGCATCAAAGTCCAAAATAATGAAAGTTCAAAGATCATACTAATTATTAATAATGACGGGAGAAAAGACTGTATCCCCGGGACACCAGGACAAACGGCAAATTCCCGGGATAATCCTGCCAAAAACGGGAGAGTTGGTAAGTAAGGCATTCAATTTCATCACTATGCCTTGATACTTTAGCCAGTGGTGCATTGTGCATCTATTTTTCTTAATACATTCCTTGCTGTCTTATCCACTCTGCCATTCTGAACCAATACACTATCTCTCACACTCTGTCTTATATAATAACGTTAGGTTCTTTCTTTCCTTCTACTACGCAATAAAATAATAATAATGCGATTACGTCATCCGGTCCAAACAGGGTGCTGAACTTAGTCAATCCCTTGTGCCAAGGGGTCGCGCGCGCCAGACTAGGGTAAGATGACTAAAGTGCAGGGAACTGTGTCTGGAGCACAAATGGACTCTTATTTAGTAAGTAGCTAAGTAATTATGGATAAACAAGATGCTGGTAACATGATTATATTAAGAGCTGGGGCTTCATTTTGGGACATCTTTTTCTTCACCATTTTCAGGGCAATTAAGATCCAACTGCTCCTTTTTCCAATAAGACATTTTAGGCACCTACAACTCTATTTTTGAATTCTAGACATGCATATTTGTGTGCAGTATGTCTGTCTGCAATTGTTTGTAGAGTAACAATAAATTTGACCTTTGACCTAGTGCATTTTCACACTGAACTGTGGCTGAACCAGCCACTCCAACACATCAAAATTTCTGCTTGAGACTGCCAAGTAGCTGTAGAATGTTGTGAATTGCTCCGGTGCAGATTGGTATTATCTCTGCTGAATGGTTGCAAAGTTCGTAGCAATCTTCACACTTTTTGTGCTTTACCCAGTGAATTAAAAAGTGAGGGTGTACCCATCAACTTGCTCTGCCACTGTGGGGATTGTTTGTTTGCTGCAGAAGTTCTTGGATATACCTAAAGTTGCACAAGGAGTAGTGCGGTGTAGAAGCTTGGAGCGTCGAAGGTGTACATCAATGTTCTCCGTTTATTCCAAATTACCAGGTATTCCGAAATATCCCGACTTACCTTATTTAGATAGATAGTGCCACTCCGCATGACGAGCTCCACCCTTCTGATGATTTATTATTATTATTATTATTATTATTATTATTATTATTATTATTATTATTATTATTATTATTATTATGGTTGCTTAGTAAAATCAACAGCCCTAAGTACCAGTTTATGGCTCATTAAATTCTTTTTTTTTTTTTTTTTTTTTTTTTTTTTGCATGGGGTGCCAGTTTATGGCTTATAAACAAAGTAGTGTTGTATGTATGTATAGGGAAAGGATAATTATAATAATAATAATAATAATAATAATAATAATAATAATAATATAATATAATATATATATTTATTATTTTTCTTCTTTCCAAACCTTTTTAGGGACCATGAAACCACTCAAAGTAAGTACTACATTGTGCCATCTGACCTGATTTGGGTTGTCTGCATATGCAGTACACGCCATAATTCACAGCTGATCTCTTGTGAACATAGTATCTTTTCCTTTTTGTCTATGGAAAATCACTGATCACCCTACTTAAGTGATTCCTTATGTCACCTTGTGTGTAAGTTATATTATGAACAGAGTCAAGGCAAAGTGAAGTGGCAAATGCTATGGACAAAAGGCCACAATCAGGGGCACCACTCTGACACTGAACATCCAATTTAGAGTAATATCTTTGCTTTCAGTAAACACCATTGCTGCTATTTTCTACTTTGACATGGTTGGCAAATCTCTACTTGGCATGCTATCCAAAAACAATAATACAGTCAGGAAGGCAATCAATACTAGAGATTGTAACCCAGTGGCTACCTCTAACATTCAGAATTTTAATGAACTTCTGATGTACAATATTATTAAGAGAGAGTATTCTTGTGATTTGTATTCTGAAGACCACCAAACTTAAATTGAGATTTCACAATAACTGTGATGTTGTTTTAATATTCTTTGTAAAGTCTGATTAAACTGTTCTCTTTTAATAGGCCATTGCACTGATCCCCAATTCTTAAAAAAAGTTTAATTGGTAGATTTTACTTGAGAAGAAGACGTCTAAATAGTTATGAGAGCATATTGGAGGTCGGTGATCCCATTATTGTTCTGTTTGTTCGCCAGACTTTGCTGTTGCCAAGGTAATTATTATTAGCTATCATGGATTGCTAACTCTCTACATTAGCTAGAATCATGATACGAAAGAAGTAGGTAGCTACTTACTTTGTATATCTATTTCTCTATGTTAGTTGGATGGGCAGTGATATATATAGCTATACTAGATTGATATTTTGGGTAGTCATAATATCATTAAATTTTCAGTTAGCTAGCTTATAGCTATAACAATAATGCTATTGGCTACTGCATATTATATAGCTAGTTAACAATATTATAGATTTTGATATGGCTATAATGCAACCAGCAAGAACATAACCTTACACTACCACCACTATAAAGGGAAAAAATCATAGCTACTTTGCTGACTTTGCTTAGTTTCGATACAGAAACTGCAAATCCTGATACAGCTATAACAATTTAGCTACTGCTTTAGATTTTGAAAGGGGGTGGGGGGCAATGATATCTCTAAGGTGGATCTCAGGATTTTGGATAGTGTGGGGGAGGGGAGGCACTTGAGGACTGAATTTGCTCTTTCAACTGTAGCAACAGTTACTTAAGTTATTGCATTGTGCAGAGGCGTATATAGCCAGGAATTTTTACATACTCGGGCAGGAAATAGGGTTGGAATTTGTGACCACATAAAGTGCACCATCGAGGGGGTCATGCCCCCAAGGAAATTTTTGTATTTTAGAACTCTTTGATTCTATCTGGTGGCATTCCAGGCTGTCTAATAGGCATCCACATGCACTGTTAAGAACTTGATGATACAACTGTAAGATGTCCTTCTCAGCTGAGCTGAATTTTTTGAGGATATTCTCTCTAGAAACATCCATATCTCAGTAAAATTATAAAGAAGAGCAAGACCACATAACCTTTCTCCACTCATATTCCAAAACTTCATTCAGTCTATGCATTGCAAAAAATGAACATTCACATGGCACAGAACCAACAGGCAATATGAAAACAAGTTTGAAAACCATGTGCAGATTAGGAAAAAAATATTTTTAAAGAATTCAACTCAGAAAATTCGTTGACACAATGTTCAATAAAAGGAAAATAAATATTCCTATGTTGAAGTATGCTTCAGCACTGTAACTACAGACAGAGTTGTCAGTTAACAACTGTTGCATCAAAATTTAACAAATTGGTTAAATAATTATACTGAGACAAAGTGCCTCAGTTTCCTCTACAGTAGCTACTCTTATGTTGTGGTGATATTTTGGATATGATTTAGAAGAAAAATTAATGTTTCAGAAAGTGAGGTAGGAAGTCCTTCTGATAGAAACTTTGAATTTACAGAGGTGTTATCACCCTCAGTCTGTAGCTGATTCTCAACAACTAAACTTTTGCTGGAATAATGGTCTGTGTCATTATTATCAGCTACTCTGGGATGTTTTTCAATTCCAAATAGGGTCTGTTTACAAAGTACAAGCTATGCACGTCCTCCAGGCTCTATCTAATTAGCATTTAATGAATATTTACAGGTAAAGAGTAAACTACAATAATTATTTTACACTGTTTGTGGCACAGTTACACAAAACAATGTTGAAAAGTAGGGGCAATTGCCCCTTTTGCCCCCCCCCCCCCCATCACTCTGCTTTAGCTATTTTGTTAAGTATACACTAATGTTAACCTAAATGTGCATAAGCCTGTGGTTAAAGTAATATAATAATATTATTATACTAAAGCAAGATCAGGAGAATATACATACATTTCTGGAATAGGTAGAAAGCCATAAACAAAAAGAATCAACAGAAATAGCTATAATATAGCACTAAGGGTATTTTTTGTGTTGTCCTATATAGTTACTAAACTATAGAATAGGAAGAAAAAAACCTGACAGCATCTGTTCTGGACAACTCAAGCTAAATAATGGTTCTTTCCCCATGTAACAGAATCCATTAATATTTTCTAATGATGCTAGCTATGTAATATTGGCTCTTTCTCCATGTAACAGAATTCAATGATGCAATCTATAACAATTATTCTCTAATGATGTGTTTATTATTTATACTAAAATGTTTATTTTACCCTTAGCTACACTGAAATGTTTATTTTATAGAGGAGCTACTTTAGTTATTAAAATTTATTATCAAAACACTGTATCGAAATTCATGGATAAATATCCAAGACTGATCAAAGTATGAGTATTTATATACCGGAAATGAACACTTCTGGAATAGGTAGAAAGCCATAAACAGAAAGAATCAACAGAAATAGCTATAATATAGCACTAAGGGTATTTTTTTGTGTTGTCCTATATAGTTACTAAACTATAGAGTAGGAAGGAATAAACCTGACAGCACCTGTTCTGGACAACTCAAGCTAAATAATGACTCTTTCTCCATGTAACAGAATCCATTAATATGATGCTAGCTATGTGATATTGGCTCTTTCTCCATGTAACAGAATTCAATGATGTAATCTATAACTATTCTCTAATGATGTGTTTATTATTTATACTAAAATGTTTATTTTACCCTTAACTACACTGAAATGTTTATTAATTATAGAGGAGCTACTTTAAATATCCAAGACTGATCAAAGTGCACAAATCATGAGTATTTATATACAGGAAATGAACACTATAACACCACGAGTATGACACCATGTTAGCATAACTATTACCACACAGGGTTAGCTATTAATGTCAGGGCTATAATGTCATACCTACATAATTATGTCAAAATTATAACCATGTCAGACCTTTGCCTTCCCATAGCTTCCAACTTCTCCAAGTGTCTGACCAGGACAAGCCACACCCACCAATTAAATCGTGCCACACCCTCTATGAATTTTATTGTTTAGCTAATGATTTTACAGCAGCTGGAAATTCATGGTGGTAGACTAGAATACCGGGACTGTTCCGGCCAATGGCGGCCATTCTGGGACAGTTGGAAGCTATGCCTTCCTTACAGGTGGCTACCCTTTACCTTATGGCTACTTTTGGCAAGCTTTCAGTACATATCTTCATAGGTAGTTTTTCATCTGAGAAATGATGATTATGCCATATAGACCTACTTATCCTTTGGTGGAAGAAGAATCAATCTCTCTAGCCATTTTGAAGGTAGACCCGGAAAAGATAGAAACAAGGGAAAAAATGAATCAGTTTAGCAAAATTGTAAAAGTTATCTCAGGATTCTTCATAGTTGGGCCTTAAAACAGCCAAACATTTAATGGCAAGTAGCTAGCTATATCTAGTAGCTGAAAATGAACAATTAGAGAGAAAATAAAACATAATTGTGCCATTGGTGGAGTCTGGTAAGCACTCTGACTATAGCTAAAGGAATCTCAGGGTGGTATATCCTAATATGCTTTTATCATTTTAGGTCTATCTTGGATCAGACTTACATAAAATTTAACTTATTACACATAGGATGCACTGAAGGTGACTTAAGACTTTTGGAGGGTAACAGTGATTTGGAAGGTCGGGTAGAGATCTGTAAGAATTCTTCCTGGGGCACAGTGTGTGATGATGGTTGGGATGCGACAGATGCTACTGTGGTCTGCCGACAACTTGGATTATCTGTTGCTGGTACTGTAGATTTATTCACCAAAATAAATATTGCATTTCTTGCTTGGCAAATTGACTGTGTATACAATGTCACAACCAACTGGGGGACACTGCAGTGCAGTGGGATTACATCTGTATTCTCAAACCATTATTATTCATAGTGTTCTAGCTGGGTGACTATGGCTTAGTTAATTGTCTGAAGGTTGGAGAATCTCATGGGTTATCAGATATGAGGGTATTGATTGTTGTTTTTATCCTGGGTAGCTACACCTTAGCATAAGATATTTCCTTGTCTATTATTATCAGTAGTTGTTCATAGGGGAGATGGGGGCCTACCCCTCTAAAAATGGTGGAATTAGCATCTTCCAGCTAAAAAACTATTCATCAACTAATTAGAAATAAACAAACAAAACCCTAAGGGAACAAAGGTTGCTGAAGATACTAAAATTATGGTGTTAACTCTGCATCTTGATGATCAGATTACTCATGACTTCCTGATTAGCCAGTCCAAGCTGACCTTGAGTCTGAATGTTATTTAAAATGTATATTGAAAAGCAAGTAAACTTACTTATTACTTCTACATTCATATTTTTTACAATAATAGTGTTTTGAAGTTATTGCTGTTTTTCTGAAGTTGAAGTCAGCAATCATGGACATCTTTTAGTAAATAGCTGGAGCATGTATTATTTTGTATAGAACTTCCACATATGGAGTTAATTGTGCATAAACACAATTAACTCTGGAGTCAACACAAATGCAGCACCAATAACTCTAGTTGGTATACCTTTGATTCCCAGGGTTATTACTTTATTTTAACAAGATGACTTTTGCTGTTAATTCCATCATTTTAGAGGAAGGTCAAAATCCAATAACCCAGGAGATTCTCTTAATTTCTTATCCAGCTCTTACTGTTGGAGTTTGCATGACATGGTCAATTATTGCCGATGCTTTGTCTGTTTGCTACAGCTTTAGACTGTCAGTTATGTAATTACTATTTTTTAAGTATGACTTTGCACAGTATGACCTATTATTATTTTGAATAAATATCTATGCTAATATTTTCTATTATAATAATATGCCCATTATTACTACTCTGGGTAAATTTTATAGGATCTACTGCTATCTCTAATGCATTTTTTGGCCAAGGAAATGGGTCAATAGTGTTGAATAATGTACAGTGTACAGGAAGTGAGGCAAGACTCATAGATTGTCCATCAGGAACGGTAACTTCTTGTAGCCACAGTGAGGACGCTGGAGTAAGGTGTCTAATGCAGACAGGTGATTAGCTAGAAACAGTTAATTGCATAACATGGTAAGAGAGTATAAACAGACTTTATTTGAAAATCTGCAGCCAGTAGTTTGATAATTCTCAAAGGAGGATAATTATTTTTATTATGGACTTAACACAGAGCTAAGGGCATGTGCCTTGATTCACAGTTATAGCTTGTAATAAACTTAAATTTAGTAATTCCCACTCTCTCTGATGTATCAGTTTGTATTCCAAAATCATGGGGTCTATATATTAAAGTGGGTATAGTGACCACTAATTTTTGTTGATGTAATAACTTGTAATATCTACAATTAATATACAGAAGTAGTTAAATCCTGGACTTGAATGACTGTTTAAAGTTGTGGTTAAAATTCTTGGTTTTTGAATTTTTGTTTTTCCTTTCTTTATTTGATTGATTATTTTTTAGCTCCAAAACTATTATGAGCATTTTTACTAAATATCACTAAATTGAATATTTATTGAATAACAATACTTTCAGACATGACTTTTACGTTGTTGCTGATCTCTTATCATAATAGTTTGTTTCAGAAGTAAAATAAGGAGTTATACGCATACTTTCTCAAACTAGCTATAATTATAATTTCCCTGCTAGATGCAATCAGATTTATATTTCATGCACATGCACTAAAAACTGATACAAAAAAATTGAACAGAGTAAAGTGATGATCCTTACCAGTTCAACAATATTAGACACTAGTTAACATTATTGCAATACTATTCTTGTTATGCCTGAATAATTTCATATCATTGTAGTGTTTTTGGTTCTAACACTGCAGAAATAGTGCCACTTAAATTGTTAACTGGGTTAGCTACAATGATGTTTTTAGGTTAAACATACAGTAGGGACACCATGCACTAGTCCATTAACTTGACAACACTGGGGGTCTAAATTGAAACTTCCATAGCTAGCTATAGTCAATCTGTGATCACTTTCAACTATGGATAATTTTATTTGTAGATATAAAATTATTATGCACATAAGCCTTGAAATACAATCATAGCAAAATTATATTAAAAGCCGAAATCCATTAGTCTGTTTCCAGTTTTTACCTTGAGAATAAGAATTAGATCAAGCCATGTACACTTGCACATGATTTAAAAAGTGCTTATTCAGCTGACTGGTCTACTTGATTGTGAATCACAACTGCACCTTGTATGGCTATGCCTGAAATAAGTAAAGGCTTGCATGCAGGGCTGCAGGGGAGGGGGGGGGGGAGAAGCCTATATACTCCCTAGGACATCCCCTTAAAGTCAACACTAGTTAGCTATAAAGTCTGATTATACCTCTGAGTAACTCAACAACTATAATCTATTATGACAGCTAAATTTAATGATACACAAAGCAACATCTATTATTAAGGTGCAACATAGATTAACACATAACCATTTCAATCACTATTTTGTTAAGGGTGCAAGCTGTATTTTTCTGACACTCCAATTGATTATAAATCTCATTTTTCAGGTTGTGAAGAGGGAGACATTAGATTAAGGTCAGGCAGTAGCTCATTGGAAGGTCGTGTGGAGGTGTGCTATAGTGGAGTGTGGGGTACAGTGTGTAATAACCTTTTTGGAAGAGCTGATACTTCTGTAGCCTGCAGACAGTTAGGATATTCTAGTTCAGGTATACAATGTTAACCCTTAGACTCTTTCACTTTCGTAGTATAAAGTTGTCACATTTGAGTTACTTAATCTCCATTTTACTGGTTGTACATATAGGTCTATAAACTTTTATCCAACTCTGAAGCCTTTGTACATTCATACAAGAAGTATTAATCAAATTAACCACATGCTTGTCACTTAGGTTAGGCACAAATGCCATAGAAAAATAATAGGAACAAAGGAAGCCCAATTTCCTGTATTTTTGAGGTCCACTACAGCACCATTGCTGAAGCAGAAAGAAAAGCATATCCTTCAGCTACATGCTGTCCAAAAGTTTACACCACTTAAATAGCATTTGAGTTAAGCATGAAAGAAATTAAAGAATCCCTGGTTATAGACAAAATAATAATGTCAGAATAGAGTTATTAGTACAGGATGTTTTTTGAAATCTTTTTTGATAAACACATACATAGTTTTTAAAGTTCATCCAGTGTTCTTTTTAGACATAATAATATTATTATGACAAGTAAAAGAAATCTGATGAGGTAATTTAATAACTAGCTGCTTATCTTGCATATTTTAGCACATTGAGGTTCGGTTCATCTTTTAAACCTTCCACTTATACCTAATTCAATTCTGTAGTATTTGCAGTTTATATACCGTATTTGCTGAAATTTTCATCTGTTGTTTTAATTCGGATGTCACTTTTATTACGAAATTTAAAAAGTTGAATAATTGGAGATGCAGAGGGCAGCATGCTAAGCTTGCTAGGCTCTTCTGAAATTAAAACAACATGAAAATTTAAAAAATGAATTATTAATAAATGAAAATTTCAGGAAATACGGTATATCACCTTTGGGGAGGGGTCTACCAAACTTCATAACAATTGCTTGTTATTGTTGTTAACTAGCTAGAATACTGCATGTTCCTTTAGTCACTAGTGTAGTATAAGATTATTGTGGTTAAAGATGATATATTACAAGGAAACAAGATATCCAAAAAGTAGAAACAGCTAGTCAGCATGCCACATAGTAATGACATCAATGTAGCAATATACTCTGTCTGCAAAATGTTAGAAGATTGCTACTGGAAACTCTCAACTTTTTAATAATTAATTATATAGATCACATGACATTAATTCACATAGCACATTTTAGCTAGATTAATTAAGTTAATGCAACCTTGGAACTTTTACGTAGTCAAAACCACACCCTTTTCACTTCTAGTCAGGCACAAATCCCATAAAAAAGTAATAGGAACAAAAGAAACTTCATTTCCTAAAACATCACCAATGCAATAGGAATTTTATTGGTTGTTTATATAATTATGGAAGCTATGTTTTAAACCTTTAAATCAATAGTTTATGGCAAAATATACTCAGCTGGCCCAACCTCTTGAAAATTAGTATGGAAGTTATTTTGTTGTGAAGTGTGCATTTTTAGATCCACAAATTGCAATTATACTCATTACCATTCATAGAATTTATTATCTACTACAATTTTTTAGGAGCAACAGCAGTGACTAGTAGTTCCACTTTTGGACAAGGCTCTGGACCCATCATCCTTGATAGGTTACAGTGTACTGGTCTGGAGTATAGACTTATCGATTGTGTACATAGACGTCTAGGAGTCCATAGCTGTAGTCATTCTCAAGATGTAGGAGTGACATGCAGAAATGGTAAGAGCCATTTGTATAGCTAGCTAATGTAAGTATATAACTTCCAGGTTGTACTGAGGGAGAAGTTAAACTGGTCAATGGGACTAACTATAATGAAGGTCGTGTGGAGATCTGTCTCAATAATGAATGGGGTACAGTCTGTGATCAGATGTGGAACATAACTGATGCTAGTGTAGTGTGCAGGCAACTTGGATTATCTTCTACTGGTATAACTAGTACTATCTGTATAGATGCATGAATGATGGGTTATATCTATTTTAGGAGTGACTGCACTGAGTGGAGCTACCTTTGGTGAAGGCACTGGGAGGATATGGCTAAATAATGTTCAGTGCACAGGGAGGGATAGAGTTCTGATGAACTGTACTGCCAGTAACAATGGAGTCAATAACTGTACACATGCACAAGATGTTGGAGTGAGGTGTCCTTCAGGTATATTAATGATTATCCTAAATTGTTTATGTAGTGTCAATAATTTTCTTTATTTAGGATGTACTGAAGGAGATATTATACTACTTGAAGGAGCAACACACCTAGAAGGTCGTGTGTCAGTTTGTAAGAATAATGTTTGGGGTACAGTGTGTGACAGTGGTTGGCAAGTAGCTGATGCTACTGTGGTCTGCCGACAGCTTGGATTATCTATAGCAGGTATTTTGTTAATATCATAAAAGTATAAATTACATCTTCCTGTGCTTATTTAAGGATCAACTGCTATCTCTAATGCATTTTTTGGCCAAGGAACTGGATCAATAGTGTTGAAAAATGTAGGGTGTACAGGAAGTGAGGCAAGACTTGTAGATTGTCCATCTGGAACAGTAACTTCTTGTAGTCACAGTGATGATGCTGGAGTAAGGTGTCTTATGCAGACAAGTATGTCAATATAATCTAAACTATTTATTATACATTAATTATTTATTAGCTTGTGAAGATGGAGACATTAGATTAAGGTCAGGGAGTAACTCATTGGAAGGTCGTGTTGAGGTGTGTCACAGTGGTGTGTGGGGTACAGTGTGTAATGACTTCTGGGGTAGAGCTGATGCTGCTGTAGCTTGTAGACAGTTAGGATACTCCAGTTCAGGTATGTAAACCATAAATTATCTCTAAAAAAGCTTACTGGATCATTTTCTTTTACAGGAGCAACAGCAGTACCTACTAGTTTTACCTTTGGACAAGGCTCTGGGCCCATCATCCTTGATGACTTACAATGTACAGGCCTGGAATACAGATTAATTGACTGTGTTCATAGGGGTCTAGGAGTCCACAGCTGTAGTCACTCCGAAGATGTAGGAGTTAGGTGCATAGCTGGTAAGGAACTAATAATAGTTAAGAAGTAAAAGTACTGCTTGATATCATCATCCAGGTTGTACTGAGGGAGAAGTTAGACTTGTAGGTGGAACTAATATCAATGAAGGTCGTGTAGAGATCTGTCTGAGTAATGAATGGGGTACTGTCTGTGATCAGATGTGGGACATAACTGATGCTAGTGTGGTATGCAGACAACTTGGATTAGCTTCTACTGGTACAAACTGTGATGGACTGTTTAGATACATGAATGATAGGTTATATCTATTTCAGGAGCAACAGCACTGATTCAAGCCACCTTTGGTGAAGGCACTGGGAGGATATGGCTAGATAATGTACAGTGCACAGGGAGTGAGAGAGTCCTGATGAACTGTACTGCCAGTAACAAGGGAGTTAATAACTGTACACATTCCCAAGATGCTGGATTGAGGTGTCTTTCAGGTATATTACTAAATTGTTTATGTAGTGTCAATAATCTTCCTTATATAGGATGTACTGAAGGAGATGTTAGACTACTTGAAGGAACAACACATCTAGAAGGTCGTGTGTCAGTTTGTAAGAATAATATTTGGGGTACAGTATGTGATAATGGTTGGAGCACAAATGATGCTACAGTTGTCTGCCGACAACTTGGATTATCTGTGGCTGGTATACTTACTGTAATGTATAAGGATTTATAATAATAGTAATGTTGTTTTAGGATCTACTGCTATTTATAACGCATTTTTTGGCCAAGGAACTGGGTCAGTAGTGTTGACTAATGTTGGGTGCACGGGAAGTGAGACAAGACTTGTGGATTGTCCATCTGAAACAGTATCTTATTGTAGCCACAGGGACAATGCTGGAGTAAGATGTCTTGTGCAAACAGGTATGGATCATTTATTAATAAACTTTTAGTTATTAATGATGTTAGATGTATATATTAATTTTTTATCTGACAGATTGTGAAGAAGGAGACATTAGATTAAGGTCTGGCAGTAATTCATTGGAAGGTCGTGTTGAGGTGTGTCACAGTGGTGTGTGGGGTACTGTGTGTAATGACCTCTGGGGAAGAGCTGATGCTGCTGTAGCTTGCAGACAGTTAGGATACTCTAGTTCAGGTATGCAAGTTTGATTTAGATGATTAATAATCATTAAATTTTTGATTATACGTAGGAGCAATAGCAGTGACTAGTAGTTCTACCTTTGGACAAGGCACTGGACCCATCACCCTTGATGACTTACAGTGTACAGGTCTGGAGTACAGATTGATTGAATGTGTACATAGAGGTCTAGGAGTCCACGGCTGTAGTCACTCTGAAGATGTTGGAGTGAGATGTATACCTGGTAAAATACTTTACTATCTACTGTTTTTGCATGCAATTGTCTCCTTTGTCATAATCCAGGATGTACCGAGGGAGAAGTTAGACTGGTAGGTGGTGCTAATAATAATGAAGGTCGTGTGGAGATCTGTCTGAGTAATGAATGGGGTACTGTCTGTGACCAAATGTGGGACACAACTGATGCTAGTGTAGTGTGCAGGCAGCTTGGATTGGCTTCTACTGGTATAGTTAATGCTATCTGTATAGTTGTATTGATGATAGGTAATGTATTATATCTATTTCAGGTGTGACTGCACTGAGTGGAGCCACCTTTGGTGAAGGCACTTGGAGGATATGGCTAGATAATGTGCAGTGCACAGGGAGTGAGAGAGTCCTGATGAACTGTACTGCCAGTAACAAGGGAGTTAATAACTGTACTCACGCATAAGATGCTGGAGTGTGGTGTCCTTCTGGTATATTAATGATTACCCTAAATTGTTTATGTAGTGTCAATAATCTTATTTAGGATGTACTGAAGGTGATATTAGACTACTTGAAGGAACAACACACCTAGAAGGTCGTGTGTCTGTTTGTAAGTATAGTGTTTGGGGTACGGTGTGTGATGGTGGTTGGCAGGCAGCTGATGCTACTGTGGTCTGCCGACAACTTGGATTATCTGTGGCTGGTATACTTACTGTAATGTATAGGAATTTATAATAATAATAATGTTGTTTTAGGATCTATTGCAATTTATTACGCATTTTTTGGCTCAGGAACTGGACCAATTTTGTTGAATAATGTACAATGTGTAGGAAGTGAGACAAGACTTATAGATTGTCCATCAGGAGCAGTAACATATCGTTGTAACCATAACAGAGATGCTGGAGTGAGGTGTCTTGTGCAAACAGGTTTTTAAGTAGCTACTACATAATCATACATTAGTACAAGGGTTGAAACAGAGGCTCTGTAAGCAAATGAATATCTATAAGCCAAGCCAATTATAGCTGTCAAGACACACAGAATATTTCACTCTTTTTACATAAGGAACATTAGTCATCGACACCACATTCAGATTCAGCTAGCCTAATATAAATTGAGAGTGCTAAGAAACAGTAAAATTCATCTTACTAGTTTCCTGTAGCTATGTTCAGACATAAAACAATGAACCATGTTAATATTTTGAAGGACATCAATTTCAAAACTAGCAAATTAATTATCACAAAGTGTGGTTATTGTTGATAAATAATGTATCACAATGCATTAACTATTACAAAAACTATTGTTAATAGTCAGGGGGAGGGAGATAATTGATGTAAGGGACATAAGTATGTGTTTATTTAGTTAGCCTTTGATTCAATATTATATGGCTGTTTTATAGATTGTGAAGATGGAGACATTAGGTTAAGGTCAGGAAGTAACTCATTGGAAGGTCGTGTTGAGGTGTGTCACAGTGGTGTGTGGGGCACAGTGTGTAATGACCTCTGGGGTAGAGCTGATGCTGCTGTAGCCTGCAGACAGTTAGGATACTCTAGTTCAGGTATACAATACTCCATAACCTTACAAATATTATACTCAAACTTTGTTAAAATAGGAGCATCTGTCGTGACTAGTAGTAGCTCTATCTTTGGACGAGGTACTGGACCTGTCATTCTTAGCAGATTGCAGTGTACAGGTCTGGAGTACAGACTGTTTGATTGTGTACATAGAGGTCTAATAGTACACAGCTGTAGTCATACTCAAGATGCAGGAGTGAGATGCAGAACTGGTAAGTCAAACATTTACTTATACTCAACAGAGTGACTATATCAATATAAATCTTTTTAATATCACAGGTTGCACTGAGGGAGAAGTTAGACTGGTAAATGGGACTAACAATAATGAAGGTCGTGTTGAGATCTGTCAGAGTAATGAATGGGGTACAGTCTGTGATCAGATGTGGGACACAACTGATGCTAGTGTAGTGTGCAGGCAACTTGGATTGGCTTCTACTGGTACAGACTGTGACTGACTATACAGATATAAGGATAATGAGATATACCTATTTCAGGAGCAACAGCATTAAGTCAAGCTACTTTTGGTGAAGGCACTGGTAGGATATGGCTAGACAATGTACAGTGCACATGGAGGGATAGAGTCCTGATGAACTGTACAGCCAATTTCAATGGAGATAATTTCTGTACACATGCACAAGACGCTGGAGTGAGGTGTCATTTAGGTTAATGATTGTCCTAGATTTTTTGTGTAGTGTCATTAATTTTCCATATTTAGGATGTACTGAAGGAGATATTAGACTACTTGAAGGAAGTACACTTTTGGAAGGTCGTGTGTCGATTTGTAAGAATCATGTCTGGGGTACAGTTTGTGATAGCAGTTGGGATGCAACAGATGCTACTGTGGTCTGCCGACAACTCGGATTATCAGTAGCTGGTGTGTTCTTTATGTGAAATGAAACATGTTTCTTTATTATTATTTTTTGTTCTATAGGACCTATAGCTATTTCTTCCTCTCATTTTGGCCCAGGGACTGGGTCAATTGTGTTGAATAGTGTAAGATGTTTAGGAAGTGAGAGGAGACTTATAGATTGTCCATCAGGAGCAGTAGGACATTGTAACCATAACAGTGATGCTGGAGTGAGGTGTCTTGTGCAAACAGGTTTTTAAGTAGCTACTACATAAACATACATTAGTTCAAGGGTTGAAACAGAGGCTCTGTAAGCAAATGAATATCTATAAGCCAAGCCAATTATAGCTGTCAAGACACACAGAATATTTTACCCTATTTACTTAAGGAGCATTAGTCGACACAACATTTAGATTCAGCCTAATATAAATTGAGGGTGCTAAGAAACAGAAAATTCATCTTACTAGTTTCCTACACTAGCAAATATAGCAGATATGTTCAGACACAGAACAATAAACCATGTTTAATTTTGAAGGACATCAATTTTGAAAGTAGCAAATTTATCACAAAGTCTGGTTATTGTTGATAAATAATGTATCACAATGCATTAACTATTACAAAAACTAGACTGGGGGAGGGAGATAATTGATGTAAGGGGGGTAAAAGTGGCTACATAAGTTTGTGTTTATTTAGTTAGCCTTTGATTCAATATTTATGGCTGTTTCATAGATTGTGAAGATGGAGACATTAGATTAAGGTCAGGAAGTAACTCCTTGGAAGGTCGTGTTGAGGTGTGCTACAGTGGTGTGTGGGGTACAGTGTGTAATGACCTCTGGGGTAGAGCTGATGCTGCTGTAGCCTGCAGACAGTTAGGATACTCTAGTTCAGGTATACAATACTCCATAACCTTACAAATATTATACTCAAACTTTGTTAAAATAGGAGCATCTGTCGTGACTAGTAGTAGCTCTATCTTTGGACGAGGTACTGGACCTGTCATTCTTAGCAGATTGCAGTGTACAGGTCTGGAGTACAGACTGTTTGATTGTGTACATAGAGGTCTAATAGTACACAGCTGTAGTCATACTCAAGATGCAGGAGTGAGATGCAGAACTGGTAAGTCAAACATCTATTTATACTCAACAGAGTGACTATATCAATATAAATCTTTTTAATATCACAGGTTGCACTGAGGGAGAAGTTAGACTGGTAAATGGGACTAACAATAATGAAGGTCGTGTTGAGATCTGTCAGAGTAATGAATGGGGTACAGTCTGTGATCAGATGTGGGACACAACTGATGCTAGTGTAGTGTGCAGGCAGCTTGGATTGGCTTCTACTGGTACAGACTGTGACTGACTATACAGATACAAGGATAATGAGATATATCTATTTCAGGAGCAACAGCATTAAGTCAAGCTACTTTTGGTGAAGGCACTGGTAGGATATGGCTAGACAATGTACAGTGCACGGGGAGTGATAGAGTCCTGATGAACTGTACAGCCAATTTCAATGGAGATAATTTCTGTACACATGCACAAGACGCTGGAGTGAGGTGTCATTCAGGTATATTAATGATTGTCCTAGATTGTTTGTGTAGTGTCATTAATTTACCATATTTAGGATGTACTGAAGGAGATATTAGACTACTTGAAGGAAGTACACTTTTGGAAGGTCGTGTGTCGATTTGTAAGAATCATGTCTGGGGTACAGTTTGTGATATCAGTTGGGATGCAACTGATGCTACTGTGGTCTGCCGACAACTCGGATTATCAGTAGCTGGTGTGTTCTTTATGTGAAATGAAACATGTTTCTTTATAATTTTTTTTTCTCTATAGGACCTATAGCTATTTCTTCCTCTCATTTTGGCCCAGGGACTGGGTCAATTGTGTTGAATAGTGTAAGATGTTTAGGAAGTGAGAGGAGACTTATAGATTGTCCATCAGGAGCAGTAACATATCGTTGTAACCATAACAGAGATGCTGGAGTGAGGTGTCTTGTGCAAACAGGTTTTTAAGTAGCTACTACATAATCATACTTTAGTACAAGGGTTGAAGCAGAGGCTCTGTAAGCAAATGAATATCTATAAGCCAAGCCAATTATAGCTGTCAAGACACACAGAATATTTTACCCTATTTACATAAGGAACATTAGTCGACACAACATTTAGATTCAGCCTAATATAAATTGAGGGTGCTAAGAAACAGAAAATTCATCTTACTAGTTTCCTGCACTAGCAAATATAGCAGATATGTTCAGACACAGAACAATAAACCATGTTTAATTTTGAAGGACATCAATTTTGAAAGTAGCAAATTTATCACAAAGTCTGGTTATTGTTGATAAATAATGTATCACAATGCATTAACTATTACAAAAACTAGACTGGGGGAGGGAGATAATTGATGTAAGGGGGGTAAAAGTGGCTACATAAGTTTGTGTTTATTTAGTTAGCCTTTGATTCAATATTTATGGCTGTTTTATAGATTGTGAAGATGGAGACATTAGATTAAGGTCAGGAAGTAACTCCTTGGAAGGTCGTGTTGAGGTGTGCTACAGTGGTGTATGGGGCACAGTGTGCAATGACCTCTGGGGTAGAGCTGATGCTGCTGTAGCCTGCAGACAGTTAGGATACTCTAGTTCAGGTATACAATACTCCATAACCTTACAAATATTATACTCAAACTTTGTTAAAATAGGAGCATCTGTCGTGACTAGTAGTAGCTCTATCTTTGGACAAGGTACTGGACCTGTCATTCTTAGCAGATTACAGTGTACAGGTCTGGAGTACAGACTGTTTGATTGTGTACATAGAGGTCTAATAGTACACAGCTGTAGTCATACTCAAGATGCAGGAGTGAGATGCAAAACTGGTAAGGAATAATTATTATATCCAAACATCTACTATACTCAACAGAGTGACTATATCAATATAAATCTTTTTAACAACACAGGTTGCACTGAGGGAGAAATTAGACTGGTAAATGGGACTAACAATAATGAAGGTCGTGTGGAGATCTGTCAGAGTAATGAATGGGGTACTGTCTGTGAGCAGATGTGGGACACAACTGATGCTAGTGTAGTGTGCAGGCAGCTTGGATTGGCTTCTACTGGTACATGCAGAATAACATGAATCTATGAGAGAATCCATGTAAGATGAGCTGTATCTATTTCAGGAGCAACAGCACTGAGTCAAGCTATCTTTAACGAAGGCACTGGTAGGATATGGCTAGACAATGTACAGTGCACAGGGAGTGAGAGAGTTTTGATGAACTGTACAGCCAATTTCAATGGAGTCAATAACTGTACACATGCACAGGATGCTGGAGTGAGGTGCCATTCAGGTATATAAATGATCAGTGCCTAAAATATAGTACTATCACTGACCAATTGGGCAATGATAAATTGCAATTGGGTAGTGACAAACACTGGTTAGACACAAGCTCTATAGCTCAAGCTCCCAGTATTGAAACTAAACATTAACACACATCCTGTTAATCCTCCTCCCATACTACATTCTAATTAATAATTCCTTCTCTACCCAAATTTTGAATGTTCATGAGTAGTAGGCCTTGACAAAATTTGCTTAGCAAAATTTGAACAAAATGGGCAGCCTAAAGAAACAAGCAATTCTGCAAGTAAAATAGGCTGCCAATTTTGTCAAAAAAAAAAAAGCTAAATGGTTGCCAGTGAAGATGTCTCAGCAGAGATTGATGTAATTGCTTGGTGCATGCTATGGAGCTACCCAAATGGGCTAATGATTAGTACAATTAGTCCAGCCATCTCCTGCTGTAGTTGAGAGAGTCTTTTTGATTCTACAACACTTTATAGCTCAGTAGCAGTCATCTTTGGAAGGCTACCTGTCATCTTTGGAAGGCTACCTGGAACTTTTGTTGTTGCAATACAACCTTGCCCATTAGATTCACTAATAATAGTGCCAGCCCTTTAATGACAAAATGGGTGTATCGGAAAAGCAAAATAGGTAGATTTATCTAGCATAAAAGCAAAGCAAAATAGGCAGGGAAAAAAAGCAAATTTTGTCAAGGCCTATTCATGAGCTGTTAATAGCATGTGAAGTTTATTAAGCAATTAATTGGGCAGTGATAATTTTATCTAATTTTAGGCACTGTTAATGATTATCCTAAATTGTTTGTACTGTCATTAATTTTCCTTATTTAGGATGTACTGAAGGAGATGTTAGACTACTTGAAGGAACAACACATCTGGAAGGTCTTGTGTCAATTTGTAAGAATGATGTCTGGGGTACAGTTTGTGATAGTAGTTGGGATGCAACAGATGCTACTGTGGTCTGCCGACAACTTGGATTATCAGTAGCTGGTGTGTTCTTTATGTGAAATGAATAACATTTCTATATATTTTGCTCTATAGGACCTATAGCTATTTCTTCCTCTCATTTTGGCCCAGGGACTGGGTCAATTGTGTTGAATAGTGTAAGATGTGTAGGAAGTGAGAGGAGACTTATAGATTGTCCATCGGGAGCAGTAACATATCATTGTAACCATAACAGAGATGCTGGAGTGAGGTGTCTTATGCAAACAGGTTTCTATATAATCATACATTAGTACAAGGGTTGAAACAGAGGCTCTGTAAGCAAATTAATATCTACAAGCCAAGTCAGTTATAGCTGTCAAGACGCACAGAATAATACGTAAGGAACATTAGTCAGCGACACCACATTCAGATTCAGCTAGCCTAATATAAATTGAGAGTGCTAAGAAACAGTAAAATTCATCTTACTAGTTTCCTGTAGCTATGTTCAGACAAAAAACAATGAACCATGTTAATATTTTGAAGGACATCAATTTCAAAACTAGCAAATTATTTATCACAAAGTGTGGTTATTGTTGATAAATAATGTATCACAATGCATTAACTATTACAAAAGCTATTGTTAATAGTCAGGGGGAGGGAGATAATTGATGTAAGGGACATAAGTATATGTTTATTTAGTTAGCCTTTGATTCAATATTATATGGCTGTTTTATAGATTGTGAAGATGGAGACATTAGGTTAAGGTCAGGAAGTAACTCATTGGAAGGTCGTGTTGAGGTGTGTCACAGTGGTGTGTGGGGCACAGTGTGTAATGACCTCTGGGGTAGAGCTGATGCTGCTGTAGCCTGCAGACAGTTAGGATACTCTAGTTCAGGTATAGATTAAGCAACCAATCCCCCTAGAGAATTGGTTTGGATGCTCACAGTAGGAGTAGGTTAACTGAAGGTTACTAACACTTCTATTTAAGGAAATCTCACACACAAAAAATGAAACAGCTGACTCTCTCCACTTTGACCTTGCAGCTTCACAAACCTGATAACCGGAAAATTTGGAAAAATTGCCTAGTTTTCAGACACAGGTCATAAAAAGAGCAAGAACAAGGAGCTGGACTGAAACATTCTACACAAATTTTTCCAAGCCCCAACAGCTTTGTTACACCATAGATAATAGAAACAGAGAATGGATTGGAAATGATAATATTATGATTACATCACGAACCATATGTGTCATGGTAGAATAAATTTTCATCTGGACTTTACAGTTAATATAAACCTATAATATGACACAACACATGCTTATACAACCTTATGTGACATTTGACATGCAAAGTTGCTGCTGTGCTTAGACTACTCTAGCATTTCTAGTGTCTGTTATGTGATCTTCCTGACATGTGAGTTACTTTTTTTTCGGTGTGTGTACTTTTAAAAGTTGTTCTAATGCAGCATAACACTTAAGACTTCCACAGTGTATTTTTATTTGACTGTTGGCAACATTAGTACTGATTTTTACCCTTCATTAAAGAAAGTAAAGATATAATTGGTGTATTGTTTGATGGATATTGCTTAAGGCGATCTTCTAGAGTAAAGAGTTAAACCAGTTGAAAATGCACTTTTTATGCAGCTTATGAGAAAACACTTTGTTGCTTGTTTATTGTTTTTCGAGTAGAGTCAATACAAGAATGATTCAGTTTTCAATTGCTGATTATTATTATTATTATTATTATTATTATTATTCGATAATGTTGAGCCACGTGACTGTGACACTCATGGGGCTGCTGGCTCCTGCATGCCCCATATACATTTGCAATCCATTCTCCAGTTCAATTATCTATGGCTACACCTTGCAGATGCAGACTACAAGTGCCAACAGCTCTGCTGCTGCATGCATGAAAAAAATATTAGTTCAGTCACAAAATCAATATTCTGCCCACACACACCTTTTAGGAATTTTCTGGATCAGCCACCGTTTTGGGAATAATAGGTAGGTTCTAGTAAGCATCAGGAATAATGCTGGAATAATTGGTGAATAATAGTAAAAGTCGTCTTGATTCCCATTTAGCATGGCTTGTTTTAGTGCTGAATCTCCTGATCAACCATTAACTACTACTAGTAGCATGGATGGGCTGATGAGGTAGACAATAAAGCAAGGCAAGATAGTAGCAATAGTAGTGTAATGCCAAGTCTTTTGAAGGTGTTGAAATCACCTGAACCTTCTGCAGTTTGTACATTTATCATTTGTACATTTAAAAAGGAGAATAATAGTGGGTGGAAATAATTTTGAACAGTGCTCAAAAGAATAATAGGTAAGCATAATATGCCAGGTGCCTAGGCACTTGTAGTCTGCATGGTTTAGCCATAGCAAAGCAATTGGGGCTCTGAATAATTTGTGTAGAGACCTTGAATCCTGCTCCTAGTTTCCTGCTGTTTTTATGACCTGTGTCTGAAAACTGGGTCGTTTTTCTGATAGGTTTTTCCTTTTTTGATAGGTCAGGTTTGTGAAGCTACAAGGTCAGAGTGAAGAAAGTCAGCCAGTTCATTTTTAGAGTGAGAGATATCTAGAATAATACATGCAAAATTGAAGTGTTAACAACCTTCAGTTAGCCTTCAGTGTTCATCTAAAAACAGATTGTCTGGGGATTGGTCATTTACAATACTTCAAAATCATACAAATAATACTCAAACTTTGTTATATAGGAGCCTCTGTTGTGACTAGTAGTAGTTCTATCTTTGGACAAGGTACTGGACCTGTCATTCTTAGTAGATTACAGTGTACAGGTCACGAGTACAGACTGTTTGATTGTGTACATAGAGGTCTAATAATACACAGCTGTAGTCACACTCAAGATGCAGGAGTGAGATGCAAAACTGGTAAGGAATATATCAAACCTCTACTTTTACTTAACAGAGTGACTATAGTGATATAAATCATTTTTTAATATCACAGGTTGCACTGAGGGAGAAGTTAGACTGGTAAATGGGACTAACAATAATGAAGGTCGTGTGGAGATCTGTCAGAGTAATGAATGGGGTACTGTCTGTGATCAGATGTGGGACACAACTGATGCTAGTGTAGTGTGCAGGCAACTTGGATTGGCTTCTACTGGTAAAGACTGTGACTGACTATACAGATAAAAGGATAATGAGATATATCTATTTCAGGAGCAACAGCATTAAGTCAAGCTACTTTTGGTGAAGGCACTGGTAGGATATGGCTAGACAATGTACAGTGTACGGGGAGTGAGAGAGTCCTGATGAACTGTACAGCCAATTTCAATGGAGATAATTTCTGTACACATGCACAAGACGCTGGAGTGAGGTGTCATTTAGGTTAATGATTGTCCTAGATTTTTTGTGTAGTGTCATTAATTTTCCATATTTAGGATGTACTGAAGGAGATATTAGACTATTTGAAGGAAGTACACTTTTGGAAGGTCGTGTGTCATTATGCAAGAATAATCAATGGGGTACAGTTTGTGATAACAGTTGGGATGCAACTGATGCTACTGTGGTCTGCCGACAACTCGGATTATCAGTAGCTGGTGTGTTCTTTATGTGAAATGAAACATTATTATTTTTTTTTTGCTCTATAGGACCTATAGCTATTTCTTCCTCTCATTTTGGCCCAGGGACTGGGTCAATTGTTTTGAATAGTGTAAGATGTGTAGGAAGTGAGACGAGACTTATAGATTGTCCATCAGGAGCAGTATGGTATTGTAACCATAACAAAGATGCTGGAGTGAGGTGTCTTGTGCAAACAGGTTTTTAGTAGCTACTACATAATCATACATTAGTACAAGGGTTAAAACAGAGGCTCTTCTAGTAAATGAATACATATACATATATCTACAAGCCCAGCCAATTATAGCTGTCAAGACTCACAGAGTATTTCAACTTATTACATAGAAAACATTAGTCTGGCTTGCCACATTCAGCCTAAATAAGTCAAGGTTACTTTAAATAAACTATAAGATGGAAAAAAGGGAGGTAATTGATGTAAGGGAGTTAAAAGTGGCTATGTTAGCATGTGTTTATTTAGCTAACCTTTATATTTACTACTTTATAGATTGTGAAGATGGAGATATTAGATTAGTAGGAGGCACTAACTCCTTGGAAGGTCGTGTTGAGGTGTGTCACAGTGGTGTGTGGGGTACAGTGTGTAATGACCAGTGGGGAAGAGCTGATACTGCTGTAGCCTGCAGACAATTGGGATACTCTAGTTCAGGTATATAATACTCCTAATCTTACAAATTATACTAAAACTTTGTTATATAGGAGCATCTGTCGTGACTAGTAGTAGCTCTATCTTTGGACAAGGTACTGGACCTGCCATTCTTAGTAGATTACAATGTACAGGTCATGAGTACAGACTGTTTGGATGTGTACATAGAGGTCTAATAGTACACAGCTGTAGTCATACTCAAGATGCAGGAGTGAGATGCAGAACTGGTAAGGAATAATTATCAAACATCTACTTATACTCAACAGAGTGACTATAGCGATATGAATCTTCTTTTTAACATCATAGGTTGCACTGAGGGAGAAATTAGATTGGTAAATGGGACTAACAATAATGAAGGTCGTGTGGAGATCTGTCAGAGTAACGAATGGGGTACAGTCTGTGATCAGATGTGGGACACAACTGATGCTATTGTAGTGTGCAGGCAGCTTGGATTGGCTTCTATTGGTACATGAAGAATATTAACATGAATCTATGAGAAAATTCATGCAAGATGGGTATATTTTTTTCAGGAGCCACAGCACTGAATGAAGCCACCTTTGGTCAAGGGACTGGGAGGATATGGCTAGACAATGTACAGTGTACAAGGAGTGGTAGAGTCCTGATGAACTGTACAGCCAGTTTCAATGGAGTTAATTCCTGTACACATGCCCAGGATGCTGGAGTTAGGTGTCCTGCAGGTATATTAACCTTTAATAATGTACAATGAAACCAATTTACTATATATGGTACCAACACTAGGCCATAGTTAAATAATAAAATCCCTTGATATTAATTTTTCAAACTATCTGATAATTTGAGTTATTTAAATTAGCACTATCTGAATTTAGTCATAATTATCTCTATTTATATTTTTTCTTTGATCACATTTTATATATTAGATTAATTAGGGGCAGAAATAGACCAAGGCCGAATAACTGGCTATACTACTACTTAATTGTGTGGATAACATGAATCCATGAATCACAAAATAACAACATGTACATATACATATACATAGTTCTATCACATTATGCATTATGTATTTTTAGGGTGTACTGAAGGTGATATTAGACTACTTGGAGGTATAACTGCTTCAGAAGGCAGTGTGTCAGTTTGCAAGAGTAATGTTTGGGGTACAGTGTGTCATTATGGTTGGAATACAGCTGATGCTACTGTGGTTTGCCGACAATTGGGATTATCAGTAGCAGGTATATTTAAAATTAATAATATGATGGAAAATAGCTATTATTTTTTTTATAGGATCTACTGCCCTTGGATATTCATTTTTTGGCCAAGGAACTGGGCCAATAGTGTCAAGTAATGTGGGCTGTACAGGAAGTGAGGCAAGACTTGTTGATTGTCCATCAGGAGGAATATCTTACTACTGTAATCACAACAAGGATGCTGGAGTAAGGTGTCTTCTTTACAGTAAGTATATATTGGCTCAGCAATAATATTATACTGCTCAACATTTCTCACGGTGCACTGATACCATTTTCATTTGGATGAGTATTGTATGCAATGACGAAGTATAAAAATAACAGTAAAATTTAAATATAGTTATGGTACAGCTTAACATCAACCATTCCTTTTTATCAACAGATTCATGCACACACAATCTTCCTTTCTATCTAGTTCCATGTCACATAATCAATGTACTAATTTGCAATTACAGTGTACTCCGAATTTACTTACCATGAATTTTGAATACCCACAATAAACTAAATACAAAAGCATTTCAAGAGAAACGTCATCTAATTCAATGCAAGACAGATATTTACTGAAAATATATGGAATAGACTGAATGCAGTTTAAGGGTTTCTTGTAGATTAACAGTTCATCAATACAATGGTCTAATGGTTTTATGTGCTTACAGCCTTCATGGTGGGTGAGATCCCTTCAACATACAAAAGAGCAGGATAGAACATTTTAAAATAATATAACGTTTTGTTTGATGTCATTATTCCACAGCAAATCCTACTAATGTTGGTATCACTGCCATTGGAAATTCACTTAATACTTTTTGGTTACCTCCAAGGAATTATACTTCAGTTATTAGGATGTACAGGTATTTATGTATTGATAGAGCTCTCCCTAGGAAATACCTAGTAAGCGTGAAAAGACTGTGATGATGGAGCTTAAGAACACATCAAAATATTTCCAATATCAAAAGGTCCTCTGTCCCTCAATTAACTATGTCCTGGTGCTTTGATGATACACCATTTTTACCTTGTAACTTAGGGTGACCTGTGAGTCTGATGATGACCAAGTAATTGTGAGAGTGAATAACAACACACTATCAGCTGTGCTTTCTAACCTGAGATACTCTACACAATACAACTGCTGTGTTGAGACTATCTTCAGTAATTTCAGAGAAAATGCTTTATCATGTACTACAGGACAGACTCAGACTCGTAAGCAAATCATTATTATTACAAATTTTCATGTTCAATGACTATACAGAGCTAGGAGCACCAATTAACTTGGTTGTGGTACCTTCACAGAGTGACTGTACTGTGGTTAGGCTTAGTTGGACTACTCCTGAACCAAATGGTAATAACAGTACATTCATCATAATAATATTTCATGATGTAAAATAATAATAATAATACCTATAGGAGCGATCCTGGACTATTCTATAACAATAAGGGACATGTATGGAGCTACGTCTTCCTATGCTAGCAGCACAGAAAACACAGTGATTAGTTCCTTGAATTGCTGTGCTAACTACACTTTCCAAGTTGTGGCAAGGACTAGCACTGGTCTGGGCACTCCAAGTCAAAACATGAGTTTCACAACAAATGCACCAGATGAGAGTAAGTAACTATAAATTATAACATAGGATGAAGGCATGTAGAATTGCTTGAATAGAATAATCATCAAAATATGTCAACTATAATTATTATAGCGTTAGTGGACAACTTTGTTGTCACTGCTGTGAGAGGTAACAGCTATATCATCATAAATTGGGGAACCAGTCATCCTGTTCTACGACAAGAAACCAGATCTATCCAAGTTGTCGTGAGCTCAGAGTGTCCAACGGGTATACAACCAATCCAAACTCAGGTCTATAATGTGATGGCAAGGCAACAAAATTCAATTAATGCCTCAAGATTAGGTAATTATTGTAGCAAAATTCAAAATAATAGTACAACACAACCACTGCTTTTAAAGACTGTAGGTACATAGCTTACTTACACCTGCAACAACATTTATAGTAGGATGACTACATAAGTATAATTCTTAAAAGTCACAAGAAATACATTTCATGCTCATGATTATGATATAGAGCCTTCAATGCCTCACAACAATTACAGTTAGAAAAAGATGTGTTAAACACAGAAGGGGGACCTGAATCAAACACATTGAGAGTCTACATAAAGGATTCTCTTTTATAGCTACTACTATCGAAATTTCTCAAACACAATGTGCACAAACATTTGATTCGCACTGGTATTATCTGCATATAAGACATTTCACACTACACTTCAAGCAGACACACATAATTATACAAATACATGACTATCTTCATTATGTAAGTACCCCATCTCTCATAATTTGTGAAAGAAGACAAATATATAAAACTACAATGAAGTTATAACTATTCCATCTCCATTTATAGATCCACTTGTGTCATATCACGTGTCTGTTACAGCCATGATATGCCAGATGACTTATCAACTCTATAATCAAACCTCTAGCATTCAAGGTATGGAGTAGCTAAGTAAAATTGACTAGCTATTTACAGATATACTGGGATCTAAGAATTATGTTTGTCCTTTCTATGACACATTGCAACTTTGGGAGGTTGCCTTTCATTAATTATACAGGAAAGTATTCATTAGAAAGTTTCTGTCCTATAAAATTCCTTGTATAGTAGAATGCATAATGATAGTAGTGATATGATGCTAATGTTATTTCTATCATTATGATAAAATACATTCCAGTGAATCAAGTTGACTCACCTATGATCAGCAATATAGTGAGAAGTATTCCAACTGCAGTTAGTTTTGACATTGCTTCCAGTAGTGGTCAACAAAGTAGTGTTGTTTATGAAATTGCTTACTACACTAAAGGAGAAGCTTCTTTTGATGAAGTAAGATTTAATTACGTATTATACATAGATAATAATGAAATTCAGAACACTCTAAATATTTTTCCTTGCAGAATCTTGTGGGATCATTCCTCACTAATGAATCTAATATTCTTATTGAAAATCTCTCTCCTTGTGTGTCTTACTGGGTAGTGGGGACAGCCATTTATTGCTTCAATAGATTGAGCACTTCTCCACAATCAATTGATCTTCTTGAGCCAAAACGTTTTAATCTTGCGGTATCACTTGAAAACTATGACACTTGTGGGTCATGGATCATTAATGATTTTACAAGAAAGATATCTGATATTCAGAATTCTATTCTAGCTGCATTACGTGACTCATCCTGCAATATAATCATATCTTGTGTTGCTGACAGCCAGTTTACTTGTGGGAATGATCCAAACATAGCTAACTATGAGTAAGTAAATTGATTAGAGTTTTTTTTCACTTACTATTCATCCTTATAGGACATTGCTTGTAAGTACTGAGTATTTCAGTAGTCAGGAACAGTTGGATTGTCTTATCAAGTGGGTATCTGGAACAACTGAAATCAACATAGCAGGGGTTATTACTAATGTACGTATAATAAATAGAATACTGTATAGCCAGAAATATTGATAAGATTATTATCATCATTCTGTATAATATTGTCATCACACTATCATAAAATTTGAAATTCAGCCTCCAAATTGAAAGTAGTGATGAAAGTGATGACTATTTCTTCATACTTTTAGCTATACCAAGGAATTATTATTCTGCAGGTTACAATTGTGACATCACCCAACCTATTGGAAACTGCTGCTGGCCTCCCTACCTATGTGTTGATAATCATTATCATAGTGGCTCTTAATGTGACTGTGATCATTATTCTACCAGCTATGATATGTATTTTACGACAAATGAAACAGTATGTGACGTATGTTAAATTTCTTATGAACTTATGAATAATAATATTATCATAGGAAAGCAGCTGCTGTTGTTACCAAGCCAAGTGGTGGGTGTGAAATACGTGTATCAACTTCTAGAAGTGTAGCCAGTCCTATGCTCACTAATGAAACAGAGTTTCAAGAGTCATCTTTTTCTAAATTGGATGAGGTAACTATTTGATATCTGACTACACAACTAGCTATAGAAAGTGACATCACAAAGCAAAAGTAGCCATGTTTATTACAGTTATACAAGTCTCAACATAGATAAAGAAAACCTACATAGCTATATACTCCTCCACAAACATAATTAAGCATAGCTGGATAACTTATTCCACTGTATAGAACCGTATTTACAATAGCTAAAACTTTCTCCTTGGTACTTTCTCACTTTATTGTATTGGTGGTGGTCTATGTCATGTAATGTAGATAACTAGGTGATAATTAAGTCTTTGGTTGTTATTCTACTAGAAGCCATTTCAGCTAGGATGCAGCTGAATGTCTGCTGAGGAGTGGTCAATAAAGTATACCACTAATTCCACAAAAATTGAAATATTCCAGGTGGGGTCTCTCTCTCCATGAAAAATATTAGACAAAAGTACGGTGTATTTTATAATAGAAATCACCAGTTCATTATTCTCCATGGTAGTGCTAATTCACCTTTTATTCTCAATGGAGTATGAACCAAATACCTATACATTATCACAAAAAGGTTCTATATTTTTTGATATATTTTTACAGGCAAACATGCTGGAGTCTAGTGAAGTGTAGAGAGTGAATAATGCTGGTCTGTAATAATAACAACAATGTAGAAAATAATGTGATAGCTAACTTTCATTATTGAGGTACTTATATTTTGCTGACTATAGCTAAAATTGTGATAACTATATATCCATTATGAAACATATATACATATAGGGATAGGTACATTTACCAAGGGGTCCACCACAACTCATTGAAATCTTATATACACCTTACCAAATTTCCAGAAATGTTATACTGTTTATTGAGCTATACCATACACATATAATAATAATTATTATTATTAGCTACATGTAATTTTCATCACACATTCACTGTAATAAAATCATGTGTTCAAGTAGTTAATAAAAATCATGTACTTCAGATTAGTGAACTGTCATAACCATAGCTAAGGTCCATTTTCACCTGAAATAATGATAAAGATTAGTAATAATAGCTAGTATAGAATAAATATGTTACTATAGCATCATGATAGCATATTGAATTATTTTATGGTGGAAATGATCATAATAATATCAATAATGTTGGTTCTAGAAACTGTATTACTGATATTACCAAGACTAGATTTTATACTAAATGTAGCATCAAAGCATGAAAAAAGGCAAGAAGGCAAGTAATGCTTGGACTGTTCATCCATTCATAGCTTAACAGATAAACATTAGTCTAATTTCCCTTTCTCATTTGTTATTGTGCATGGTTAGAATAAACTCATGAATGGCCTAGACTACATTAGTGTGAATGCCACACAATAACAATAGCTAGTAACCCCCTGGAATGAGTAATTTGGACACATGACTTTGTCCCAAGAGTATCTGTAACAGACGGATTGTATTTAGCTATGAAATTTGTCACTGTTTCATATTCTCCAGCAGCTTCTATTGCTTTTGAACTATCTGGATATTCTTCAGCAAACATATTCATTCACATTAGTTGTAGCACTGTTTTAAGACCTTAACAAAAAGAAGGAAAAATTAACCTTCCTGATAGTCAACAGATACAAAAGACAAAAGGTGAATTACATGAGTGTAATAATGTTATCAGTTCACCTACTATATGTTCTATTCAGTTCACCTCCATAACAGTTTATGTCTAAAAATCAATTAAATTAATTAATTAATTAACAGTTTTACCTACCTTATAGCTTGCCCTTCTATTAGATGAAGCGAGAAAAGCAAATATAAATAATATATTATGTATTCCAGGGGTAACAATGGGTTTGTGTGTGTGCATGCTATATTCTTGAAATGTTATTCCAAAAGCAACAGTGTCATGAAGTTGAGCCAGTTAAATAAGGATGAATATAGTATGCAGATATTAGAAATCATGTCCTGAGTGCACAAGCTAATAATAGTCCTCTCATAATCATAATCAGCTCACTTCTTGTTCTTGTTGATAAATAATATTAGTGTAGCCAGGTATTGCTCGTATATAGGATACCCCTGTGCTGATTCTGATGATTTTGCTGCAAAAACAAACAACAAAATAAGTAAATAATTGTTCAACACACCATAGGGTATATAAGCAAATAGAATTAGATCATTGTCAAGAAGCCAAGCCAGGATGTTCACATACAGAACCATGTTACACACACAGCTGGCTATAGTTCAATTCTGCTACACCACAGGCCCAGTCCAACACAAATTGACAAACTCAACTGTCATATCTTATCTTATAAGTATAATAGTTAAATCTTGGTAGTCTAGAGAACTATAGCTATATCCTACGGGGGTGCTATTTCATTGGCTAAATAGTAACCATGGTAGCTATGTACTATGGGATCGACGCAGTGATAATGGAACAAACTGCAGCTACTCACGAGTCACCTTCAAACAACTATAGAACTTCAACAACAAAGACCAAGGCGTTGCGCAACACTGCCACCAGCAGACTGAATCGCTCTAACTACGTATTTCCAATGGCTCTAGTTCTAGCTATCTAAATCTAGGTTATATTAGTAGATAGATAGTGCCACTCCGCACGACGAGCTCCACCCTTCTGATGATGATGATGATGATGATGATGATAATAATAATAATAATAATAATAAATTGTTGTTGTTGTTGTTGTTGTTGTTGTTGTTGTTAGCTATGAAACTATTGAGTGAATAGAAAAAATTTAAATATAATATGGTTGCTTAGTAAAATCAACAACCCTAAGTACCAGTTTATGGCTATATAATTATTTTCTTATTATTTTTTTGCATGGGGTGCCAGTTTATGGCTTATAAACTCAGTTTCTTAAAGTACTGTTGTATAGGGAAAGGATAATTATATATTTTTTATTTATTTATTTATTTTTTTTCTTCTTTCCAAACCTTTTTAGGGACCATGAAACCACTCAAAGCAAGTGCCATCTGACCTGATTTGGGTTGTCTGCATATGCAGTACATGCCATAATTCACAACTGATCTCTTGTGAACATAGTATCTTTTCCTTTTTGTCTGTGGAAAATCACTGATCACCCTACTTAAGTGATTCCTTATGTCACCTTGTGTGTAAGTTATATGAACAGGGTCAAGGCAAAGTGAAGTGGCAAATGCTATGGGAAAAAAAGGCCACAATCAGAGGCACCACTCTGACACTGAACATCCATAAAAATTAATTTAGAGAAATATCTTTGCTTTCAGTAAACACCATTACTGCTATTTGCTGCTTTGACATGGTTGGCAAATCTCTACTTGGCATGCTATCAAAAAACATTAATACAGTCAGGAAGGCAATCAATATTAGAGATTGTAACCCAGTGGCTACCTCTAACATTCAGAATTTTAATGAACTTCTGATGTACAATATTATTATTAAGTGAGAGTATGCTTGTGATTTGTATTCTGAAGACCACCAATCTTGAATTGAGATTTCACAATAACTGTGATGTTGTTTTAATATCCTTTGTAAAGTCTGATTAAACTGTTCTCTTATATAGGCCATTGCACTGAGGGTGGTAAGAGAGGTCACCTTATGATTAGTTAAAATAGACTCTTATTAAGAAACTCGAGTCCTTGATCCAAAAAGATAGATCTTGGACAACCATACCTAGAACAACAATAAAATAACTCCACAGATGTATCACATGCAGTAGCAGGAGCTAGCTAGTCATTAGATACCACTTAATAACATATCATTTTATTAGTTAAATAGCCAGCCACAGTTTCAGCTCTCTTGTTTTTGACTGGGTGCTGCTACTGGCCATTTGGAAAAAATGTGATAATTATTGATTGCCATTAGAGGTAACTGAAAGGGGACCAACAAAGTCAATATTACCAACCTGCATCAAACTTGATAGACTGTCAGACCTCAATTTACTTGTATACCACATCTGTTGTCATTTGAGGAATTGGGTGAAGGGCAACATGGCCTTGACATCATTAACACTGGCAAGTGCCACACCTTTTGACATGTTCAAGTCATACCATCCCAATAGAATCTGCTACATATGTTTTCATGGTTTTATCCCTGCTCTTAAGGTTGTTTAGAGGTATTGAATCAGGTGTTTGGAGTATATTGTATAGCATCTGCTGGCCCGAACTTCATCGAACCTCATCGAACCTCATCTAACCTTAGTAGAAGGGACGGTAACTCAAATGGATAAGGATATGGGTGATTCACCTGAAACTCCCGAATGTGGAAGGTCTAAAGTTGATATAGAATGTTTAAGTAGAGTGCAGATTAGTGTATAAGCAGTAGTACCTCTACTGGAATCCACACTAGGAGTGACACTGATTTGAAGAAGGAAGCTGTTTCCAAAAGAGAAAAGACAACAGTATCCATGGAGTGTTGAAGAAATCAAGAACTTGATATTATTTTTGATGCTGTAGCTACTTTGATGGTAAGTCATGGATGATGCTCAATTTTGGAGTGAAGCCAAAAAAAATATGTCTGGGGGGGAGGTTATTTTTGTTGGGGGAGTGGTTCTTTAATCCCCAATTCTTAAAAAAAAAGTTTAATTGGTAGGTTTACTTGAGAAGAAGACGTCTAAATAGTTATCTATGAGAGCATATTGGAGGTCGGTGATATTAACGTTCTGTTTGTTCGCCAGATTTTGCTGTTGCCGAGGTAATTATTATTAGCTTTCATGGATAGCTAGCTCTCTACTCGCTAAAATCATGATATGAAAGCAGTAGGTACTTGCTTTGTATGTCTATTTCTCTATGTTAGTAGGATGGGCAGTGATATATACTATATTGATATATTATAGTCATAATAATAATTATTATCATTATTAAATTTTCAGTTAGCTAGCTTATAGCTATAACAATAATGCTATTGGCTACTGCATAATTTTATAGATAGTTATAATTACCCATATAGATATAATGCAACCAGCAAGAACATAACCTTATACTATATACTACCACTAAGTAGCTAATAAAAGGAAAAATTCATAGCTACGTACTTTGCTGACTTTGCTTAGTTTCTATACAGAAACTGCAAATCCGGATACAGCTATAACAATTTAGCTACTACATGTCCTTTCTTCCATGGGCATTATTTTTCCTTCCTTTAGCGATTTGTTAAGTTATAGTATACACTAAATGTGCATAAGCCTGTAGTTAAAGTAATACTAAAGCAAGATAAGGAGAATATGCATACATTTCTGGAATAGGTAGAAAGCCATCAACAGAAAGAATCAACAGAAATAGCTAATTAACAATTGCTAGTCAGGGATTTGGTTGGTTCTATATATTCTTCATGATCTAAATTCAGTATCACAAATCTCGCTTTAATGGCTCTTAGCTATCTGTCATTACACTTGATCTCTCCACATGCATAGATTGATTTGAGTCTATTAGTGTTTTGTCAACTCTATAGTGGGTTTATATTATGTACACTTGCTTAGGTTATTGCACTTATTGTCACAACACCACCAGAGCTCTTCCCCCCACCCCCATCCACGTCCACATAGCACTAAGGGTACTTTTTGTGTTGTCCTAATAGTTACTAAAGTGTAGAGTAGGACGGCTGACAGCACCTGTTCTGGACAACTCAAGCTGAATAATGGCTCTTTCTCCATGTAACAGAATCCATTAATATTCTCTAATGATGCTAGCTATGTAATAATGATGTAATCTGTAATTATTCTCTAATGATGTGTTTATTATTTATACTAAAGTGTTTATTATACCCTTAGCTACACTGAAATGTTTATTTATTAAGAGTAGCTACTTTAGTTATACGTTATTGAAATTTATTATCAAAACAAAATTAATGATGTAATCTGGATTCTGTTACATGGAGAAAGGGCCTAAATAATTACCTAACTTATTGGTGTCAAATCATCCCCAGTACTAAAACACCATAGTGTGAAATCATCTAAGAATACCAACCAACACTACTGCATTATAAAAGAGCAGGGTACCAACCAACACCACTGCATAATAAAAGAGCAGGGTATAATATACTTAATAGCTCACTGATTATCTCAATTCATGGATAAATATCCAAGACTGATCAAAGTGCACAAATCAATATATATACAGGAAATGAACACTAAAATAACACTTTACATAACACCACGAGTATGACACAATGTTAGCATAACTATCAGAAATATTACCACACAGGGTTAGCTATTAACGTCATGGCTATAATGTCATATCTACACATGTCAAATTTATAACCATGTCAGACTTTGTCTACCCTTTGCCTTCCTTACAGACATATATGGTGGCTACCCTTTACCTTATGGCTACTTTTAGCAAGCTTTCAGTACATATATTCATAGGTAGTTTTTCATCTGAGAAATGATGATTATGTCATATAGACCTAATTATCCTTTGGTGGAAGAAGAATCAATCTCTCTAGCTATTTTAAAGGTAGCCCTGGAAAAGATAGAAACAAGGAAAGAAATAAAGAATCAGTTTAGTAAAATTGTAAAAGCTCCTAGTTATCTCAGGATTCTTCATAGTTGGGCCTTAAAATAGCCGAACATTTAATGGCAAGTAGCTATATCTAGTAGCTGAAAATGAACAGTGAGAGAGAAAATTGTGCCATGGGTGGAATCTGGTAACCACTCTGGTGATAGGAATCTCAGGGTGTTATAGTAATAATTATCCAACTATTATCATTTTAGGTCTGTCTTGGATCAGACTTACATAAAATTTAACTTATTACACATAGGATGCACTGAAGGTGACTTAAGACTTTTGGAGGGTAACAGTGATTTGGAAGGTCGGGTAGAGATCTGTAAGAATTCTTCATGGGGCACAGTGTGTGATGATGGTTGGGATGCGACAGATGCTACTGTGGTCTGCCGACAACTTGGATTATCTGTTGCTGGTACTGTAGATTTATTCACCAAAATAAATATTGCATTTCTTGCTTGGCAAATTGACTGTGTATAGCTACAATGTCACAACCAACTGGGGGACACTGCAGTGCAGTGGGATTACATCTGTATTCTCAAACCATAGTGTTCCAGCTGGGTGACTATGGCTTACAGGGGGGTAGGAAGATGATTTTAGGTGGGGGGCACCATTTAAGCTAAAGACTCCCCCCCACCATTCTTACCCAGCCATCTGAGATTACAGTTTCAGGGTCTTAATAATGAAGTTACAAAATTTAATTATAAATATTTGATAAATTTTTCCAAAATAAAACTGAGATGTAATCTTCAGCTATTTTCTCTAGGTTAGCTAGGTACATCAGTTGTATGAACAGATAGTTCAGCCTACAGTGAGTCATTGTGCTTCTCAAGTATGTCTTCAGTCTCATCAGAGAAGAAAATGACCTTTCACATTTCAGCAGTCACATTTGTCACAGGAAATGTGAATTCAACACCTTATCTACTTCACTCAGCTTATCCTTATAAATAGCACTTTGCTCTATTTCTTTATGTGCCATGCGAATTATTCTCATGTTCCTGAAAGTGCTGTAGAGCAGGTTCCAAACCTTAATGAAAAACTTTGACACTTGCAGGAAGTTTTTCCATGAAAGAAATATTTTGAACTTAGATGTGCACTTATCCAGGAATACTAACTAGGCTTTATTTTCCTTGAGTAAGCTTTAAGCTTTCCTTCTTTATATTCTTTACTCTGATGTGCTTGACTCACCTTGGAATCAGACATATCCAATGGATGGTATAAAATAGTTAACTATTCATACAGCACAGACAATCACATTTACAAGGAACACAAGAGGAAATACCACAGGGTTGCCAAGGAAAAAAAAAGGAGACTCTTTATGTAGGAAGATCATAATTATAAATTATTATTATAGTTAATTCTATAGTTATTATAGCTAAGTTAAGTTGTTTCTAAGTGGCTGACTTGCTCAGCCAGAGTAGTTCAGCCCTTGATTGATGATGGATTTTGTGGTTAGTACATGTATTTTACACTTTATTGTACAAGTAAGTGTAAAAATAGTGAAGCACTTACTATCACCACACAGAGTGACACACACTATACACAACTGCAAAGGTCTGTGCAAAGTGGGGGGGCACCAGCACCCGGTGCCCCCCTGCTTCCTACCCCCCTGGCTTACTGTTCATTAGCTAATTCAAAACATTGTCTGAAGGTTGGAGAATCACCTGGGTTATCAGATATGAGGATATTGATTGTTGTTATTATCCAGGGTAGCTACACCTTAGCATAAGATATTATTATCAGTAGTTGTTCATGGAGGAGGTGGGGGCCTAACCCTCTAAAAATGGTGGAATTAGCAGTAAAGATTTATCTTCCAGCTAGAAAACAATTCATCAACTAATTAGAAATAAACAAGGGAATAAAGGTTGCTGAAGTCACTAAATGGTACTGCAATTATCATTATCTTGATGATCAGACTACTCATGCTCACAGTAACTTCTACAGAATACCGAATAATAAACGTTCACACGGCCATGGAACTTAGCAAGAAACTTGGGGTTGGGTTTTTTAAAACTATTTGTAGAGGTATGGCAATGGAGAAAGTGTTATCAAATGACAGAATATGTTCCAGGCACTATGTTTCCTGAAAGCCAGCAGTACTTGAGGATCATACCAATCCTGATTGGCTTCTTTTAGTGAACTTCTTGTCTTATTGAATTATTTAATAAGTTAATCACTTTTGTTAGGGCTAGAAGTGATGCTAGAACTCCATGTCTCATGAAGTTTCAAGTCAACATTTTACTGTAGCAATAATTGTATCTATTGATATTCTATAATATCCGCGGGACTAAATACAGTATGACACAATGTCACTGGCCTCCACTGGGAGAAGATCTCTACCTCTACTAGCTAAGTTGCAGCACCACAATCACCATTGAGGGCTAATTGGAATAGATCCAGCTCTGCTATTAATTTAACTTGTCCAGGTACCTTTTTTGGCTTGGCTACCTAAGCCCAGGTAGGGCGTATAGAAAGAGCTCCTCCATGGCTGCCTAAAGCAGTCAACAGCTACATAATAGTTGGCTAATAACTTTATTTAGTCAGTATAAATTATACATCTTTTTTTTTCTTTTTTGTAGCTAAATCTTTTATGTTCTTGAGTAACATTAATGATGTAGGAATACATTAACATTATTACATGCAGCCCAATAAGTGTATTTTGAAGCTATTGCTGTTTTTTTTGTACTTGAAGTCAGACATCTTTAAGTAAATAACTGGAGCATGTAATGTTTTGGACAGATTGTATAGAACTTCCAAATATGGAGTTAATAATGTACATTAGCACAATTTTTAACTCTGGAGTCAGCAAAATTACAGCACCAATAACCCCAGCTACCTTCGTTTTCCAGGGTTATTAAATAACTGGAAGACTTTTGCTATTGATTCCATCATTTTTGAGAGGGGTCAGAATCCAATAATCTAACGGTGTTTAATACCCAGCTCTTACTGTTAGCATGACATGTTCAGTTATTGCTGATGCTTTGTCTGTGCACTGCAGCTTTACCATAATATGTTGGATTTATAGCGCCACTGGAATTTTAGTACCAAGCTGATAACAAGTATTTTTTTCCATTCTAATTAACAGCAGCAGCTGGCAACTGAATTATTTTTTCCTGGTGCTTAGTAAAAAGAGCTGGTTGTGCATGTGCCAATGGTCAGCCATTATTACTAAACACCACTGTAATTTTAGCGCCATGTAGCATTAAACTAATTATTTATGTCTTAAATCTTAGCGCCACGGAGAGCCCTAATTATTTTTTTCTGCCAATTTTTACTACTCTGGATAAGTATGATTAATACTATTATATGTTTATAGGATCTACTGCTATCTATAGAGCATTTTTTGGCCAAGGAACTGGATCAATTGCTTTGAATAATGTGAGATGTACAGGAATCGAAGCAAGACTTGTAAATTGTCCATCAGGAAGAGTAACTTCCTGTAGCCACAGTGAGGACGCTGGAGTGAGGTGTCTAATGCAGACAGGTGATTAGCTAAAAACAGTTATTGCATAACATGATAAGAGACTATAAACAGACTTATTTGAAAATCAGCAGCCAATTCTCATAGGAGGATGATTATTTTTATTAACACAGAGCTAGAGTCAGTAAGGGCATGTGTTTTGATTAACAGTCATAGCAGTGGATGTGTTATAATGCTGCAATTGCAACTCTCTCTGATGTATCAGTTTGTATTCCAAAATCAGGGATCTGTATTATAGTATTTATATATGGGGATAGTGACATCATGCCTGCAATATTGATAACAGTAATATAGCTATTATGCTTAGTAGCTAACTATAATAAAAATATAACAGTTTTAAAGCTTTATCAACAACAGAGACTTTTCAGCAAAATAACTCAGACAAAATAGAATATATGATATAACTAAGAACAAACAACCTAAGTGTAAGAATTAATAAGAGAACCAGTATCAATGAGCATAGTTGTAAGGAGTCCATTTATCTTCCCTGTGACTTTGTAGGATGTCATAAAATATAAAGTGGAAATAGTAAGGTTACTTTGAGCCCTCTGTTTACCTCCCTCAAGTGGTTGGCTCAATCCACTGAGGGTTGGTCATTTCCCTGGTACCAGTAATCTTGAAAGATATGTCCTCTTCGACCACAGTTCCAACAAGTTGCTGCTCGCTTCCCTCGAGGCTGGCCTTCCTTGCTCAATCTCCATGTAGAATGAGTTCTGTAGAGATTTCGATCCTGCTGACTATACCAATGTAATATCGATAACAGTGATATAGCTAGTAGCTAACTATAAGGCCAGTGTTAATGGCATTCGTGTTTCTGGTCAACCACCTGCATTGGAAATTGACACCACTAAAAGTTATCATTATTCACATTAAATTGACCTTTGACACTACGAGCAGCTGCATGCAGTTGCTGATCGATAGTTTTGTGTTTAGCTTCATTTTATCTGCTAGCTGCTACTTCAGAACCTAGATAATTTTCTAGATCAAGATGACTTTGCTAAACTATACAGAATATTCCAGTTCATCAAAGAAAATTGCACTGCCATGGCAAAGTATCTGTTCATCATTAATAACTGAATAATGACATAATGAATAATAATCACAGCCTGCCTGCTATATAGGTTGTGAAGGAAAATCCTGACCAGAAACATTAACACTGGCCTAATATAACAGTTTTAAAGCTTTATCAACAGCAAAATAGAATAATTATATGAAATAACTAAGAACAAACAACCTAAGTGTAAGAATTTATAAGTAAGGACAAACAAAGATAAAATAAATTCTGTTTCTGTCACAGAGAGTTCAATAGTAGTCTGTATATCACAAGTTAAATCATTGTTACAATGCCCACTCATTTTTGTGGATGTAATTGTAACTGTGAACTGTAACTTGTATTTATCTACAATATTGGTACACAGAAGTATTTTAATCCAGGAGTGTTTAAAGTTGTGAATTAAAATTCTTGGTTAATGACCTTTTGTTTTTCCTTTCTTCATTTTTTGTCCATTGAATTTTTTTTTAGCCCGAGCATTTTTACTAAATATCACTAAATTGAATATTTAGTGGATATCAATATAATCTTCTTTCATTGTTGCTGATCTCTTATCATAAAAGTCCCTATGTGCTGTTTCAGAAGTACGTAATTATACACATACGGTACCTTCACCTTTCTTTAACTATAATTATTATACTGTACTAGCTGTTTGTACAATTTCTTTGCTAGTGCAAACTCCATGCAACAACTGCACATGCACTCAATTCACTAAAAACTGAAAACTCTACAAAAATGATTAGCTAAAGTGATGATCCTAAACACTAGCTAACATTTTTGCAGTAACTGTATCTATTCCTGCTATGCTTGAAGGATTGTAGTGTCTTTGGTTCTAATACTATGGAAACAGTACCACTTGTTAGGTTATAAAGTCTTATTATAACTGTTATTAACTACTGAGTAACTAAACAACTATAATGACTGACAGCTGAATAACACAAAGCAATGTATATTATTAAGGTGCACATGTGAGAATAACACTTAACCAATTCAATCTCACTATTTCCAAGCTGCATTTTTCTGGCATTCCAATAATTGATTATAAAATTTGTGTTTCATTTTTCAGGTTGTGAAGAGGGAGACGTTAGATTAAGGTCAGGTAGTAGCTCATTGGAAGGTCGTGTAGAGGTGTGTTACAGTGGAGTTTGGGGTACAGTGTGTAATGACCTCTGGGGAAGAGCTGATGCTTCTGTAACCTGCAGACAGTTAGGATATTCTAGTTCAGGTATATAGCTATTCATTATTAACAGTTACCTTAGACCCTTTCACTGGTATCTTTCATAGTATAAAGTTGAGTAACTGAATCTCCATTTTACTGGTCTTGATATTAGTGAATCCTTGTACATAGGTCCATAAATTTTTATTCCACACCAGAAAAAATGAATGAAGCATTGGTACATTCATATATACAAGAAGTTATAATCAAATTAACCACATGCTGATCACTTATGGTTAGGCATAGGAACAAAAGAAGCCTAATTTTTAGCACTACCACAGCAGCATTGCAGAAAGAAAAGTCTATCCTTCAGTTACATGCTGTCCAACCACTAACAATAGCATTTGAGTGAAGCTGTAGCTATTGTAATTATAATGATGATCAATATTATAATGATAGCACACACACAATGATACACGATCATTATTATAATAGCTATAGTACAACAACACACCTGTAGAGTGATAGCTATGTACAATTACATTTTTACAATAATTATTATTAATTAACAGCTACATGATTAACAGTTACACACACATTCATTGACTACAGTAAGTACACACATGCAGTGCATGTGCAATAAAGGTTAAGGGTGACTAATATAGAAGAATACACTACACTCCTTCCCAAAAAAATAAACGTAGTGACAATGTTACATAGTTTTGTAGCCATAGAAGTCTGTTTTTACTCGATTCCGAATTGGGTATCGTCTCTGAGGAGGATTTGGTTGTAGGGACTCAGTTGCAGCTGATGGAGACTCATTTTGAGGTACTGTAGTGTCACCTGAGATAGCAGTTGGCTGATCTTGTTCTGAGATTACAGGGGAATTTTCAGCTTGTTCCAGCAAATTTGGAGGGTCCAGGTCATCTGTAGATGTTACATCACCAGCAGCTGTAAATACACTGACTGTGTGGTCCCTTAAGTGGTCAATATGTCTCTTCCACTGGAGACCTGTGTCTGTTTGAACTGTGTAAGACAAGGGACTCTGTCTCTGAATGATAACCCCTGGAACCCACTTATCTCCAGTAGCAAAATTCTTAGCCATTACAGATTGTCCTACAACTAACTCACGGGTACGAGAGTGCTGGTCATGATACTTTTTCTGTGCAGCTTGATGATCCACAACTTGTTCTTCACAGGAAGGTCTGAGCAAGTGTAGTCGTGTTCGAAGATCCCTCTGTAGGAACAGTGATGCTGGAGTTCGACCAGTGGTTACATGTGGTGTTGAACGATAACCAAGAAGAAAGTTTTCCAGTTTTGCCCTCACTGATAAGGGTTGTGCTTCTGCTGCTTTCATAGCTTGTTTGAATGTTCTAACAAACCTCTCCGCCAACCCATTTGAGGCTGGGTGGTATGGAGCACTGTAAATATGCTTGACACCATTTTCCCTTAAAAATTGAGCAAATTCTACAGAGGTAAACTGTGGACCATTATCCGATACTAGTTGAAGCGGTAAGCCATGACTAGCAAACACGTGCCTTAGAACATCAATAGTACTTTTGGATGTAGTAGTAGTCATTTCATATACCTCTGGCCACTTTGAGTGGGCATCGATGATTATGATAAACATCTTGTTGAGGAATGGTCCTGCATAATCTACATAGATACGTTGCCATGGTTTGGCTGGCCATAGCCAGGGATGTAGTGGTGCAACTGGTGGTGCCTGCTTCATGACAGACAGCTCTTTGCTAGTTCTTCAATATTCCAGTCAAGTCCTGGCCACCATACATGACTTCGTGCAATGCTCTTCATTCGAGATACTCCTGGGTGAGTAGCATGTAATTCCTTCAGTATACTGCCCTGAAGCTTGGAAGGAATGATAAGTCTCACTCCCCACAATAGGCATTCACTCTCAATTGTAAGTTCAAAAGCCTTTCCTTTGAATGGTTCCAGATCTTTGATGACTGACTGTGGCCATCCTTACTGTGTAAATTCCATCACCTTGCTGAGCACTGGGTCTGTGCGTGTGGCTTGATGAACTTCAGAAGCTGTAACAGGCAAATTTTCAATTTGAGAAATGTTAAATATAGCAACATCAGGAGACTGGCCCTCAGAAGTGACCCATGGGAGTGGTAACCTAGATAACCCATCAGCATTAGCATGTGCTGAGGTAGACTTGAATCGTATGTCATATGAATAAGCTGACAATAAAACTGCCCATCTCTGCAATCGAGCAGCTGCCAGTGTTGGCACTCCCTTTTTAGGTCCTAAAATGGCCAACAATGGTTTGTGATCTGTAATAATGGTAAATTTACGCCCATACAGATACTGATGAAATTTCTTAATTCCAAAAATCAATGAGGCTGCTTCTTTTTCCAACTGTGCATAATTTTGCTCAGCTTTTGATAAGGTTCTTGAGGCAAATGCAATTGGGTGTTCGCTACCATCTGGTAAGGTGTGGGAAATGACAGCTCCCAGTCCATAGGCAGAGGCATCACCTGCAAGGGTAATTGGCAATTGAGGGTTATAGTGTATTAATACATTTGAGGATACTAGAGCCTGCTTGGTGGCTTTGAACGATTTAGCACAGTTTAGAGTCCACTTCCATTTCACCCCCCTTTGTAGTAGCTGATGCAATAGGTGAGTCATAGTGGCCAACTGTGGAATGAATTTGCCGTAATAGTTCAGTAGCCCAAGGTACGACCTCAATTGTTGTAGGTTCTTTGGCTCTGGTGCCTTAATGATTGCCTCTTGTTTGCTGTCAAGTGGGTGGAGTCCGGTAGAATCAACCTTATGTCCCAAGTATTCCACAGATGGTTGCATAAAGTGACATTTTTGTGCTTTAACTCGCAGTCCCTGCTGCTTGAGTCGTTTCAAGACTTCTTGAAGGCTTTTCAAATGGCTTCCATCATCAGACCCTGTGATGAGGACATCATCCAGATAGCACATGACACCAGGAATTCCTTGCAAGATGGTATCCATAGTTCTTTGAAATAATATAGCAGGGGCTGAGGCTACCCCAAATGGAAGTCTAGTATAACGGTACATTCCTTGATGCGTATTGATAGTTGTGAAGTTCCTTGAGCTCTCTTCCAATAGGAGCTGCTGATATACCTGCGATAAATCAAGCTTTGTAAATTTCTGGCCTCCAGCCAATGAAGCAAATATTTCCTTGGGGTTAGGTAGAGGATATTGGTCATATATCCAGTGCTTGGTTAATGGTGACCTTATAGTCACCACATATCCGGTACTTCCCATCTTTCTTTGGCACAGTAACAATTGGAGATGCCCAGTCACTATGAGACACTTTCTCCAAAATGCCATCTTTCTCTAATCGATCCAATTCAGCACCAATGGTGCCTTTGATAGCAAATGGAATAGGGCGTGGCTTGAAAAATTTTGGTACAGCATCTGGTCGCACATGTAGTGTGGCACGATGTGAGGAAACTGTTCCCAGTTCATCCTGAAAAATTGCTTTGTGCTGTTCCAATAACGTTGTTAATTCCATCGATTTATCACTCCAGACTTGATGCAGTTCTCGCCAGTCTAATTTGAGTTCTTTCAGCAGATCTCGACCCAACAAAGCCGGGCCATCCCCAGACACTACCACCAGCCATGCTTGTACCGTCTGTGATTGGTATTGGATTTGTACTACTTCTCCCACTATTAGTATTAACTCTTCTGTGTATGTCTTGAGAACAATCTGAGTTTTATTGGGGACCTTGCCAGGGAATAGTGATTTAAGACATGACTCAGAAATTACAGATACTTCTGCTCCTGTATCAATCTCCATTTTCAAGGGCACTCCTTCCACTAGTACTTCACATTGTATTGGTCTGGACTTCCTCTTCCGACCTAGTGCAAACAGATGCAGTTCCTCCACTTCAGTTGCATTGTCTTCAGTTCCCACATAGTGTGTTTTGGAGGGCTGTCTTCGACCAAACTTGGACTTCGTTTACTGCTGTATTTTTGGAACGGCATGCAGGTGCAATATGTCCTTTTTTCCCACAAGCATGACATGTTGAGTCAATAAATCGGCAACTAGCTGGTAAATGATTGGTCCTGCCACAACGATAGCAAGGCTGTCTTTTTCCTCCCTTACTGGAAGATGTGTGAGTAGTTTCATTCTTTGTGTACAGGTTGTTGACCGACTTGCTAGGAAAATCTGTGCCTTGAATGAGTTTAGAGTTGTTTTCTGCAGCTTCGGTGGTCTTGACCATGTCACAAGCCTCTGCAAAAGTAAGGCTTTTTGTAGAGAGCAGCTTCTTCTGAATGCTAACACTTCGTAATTCTCCAACCAAGCGATCATGCAAGGCGTCGTTAAGAGTTTCCCCAAATTCACAGTGTGCTGCAAGCTTCCTCAATGCCGCAATGAATTGTGCTACCGATTCAGTTGGCAACTGATTGCGCTGGTGAAAATGAAATCGTTGGCTGATGACATTTGGTTTTGGTTCAAAATGTTCCTCCAATGCCGTAACAAGAGCCTCGAATGTAGCTTCTATGAGTGACATAGGTGCTAGTAGACTTCTTAGTAGGGCATATGTTTTCCCTCCAATGCAGCTGAGAAATACTACAGCCTGCTTTTCTTCTGGAACAGAATTTGCCATGAAGAAAATCTTGGCCCTTTCAACATAGGCCTTAATAAACTCAGTGTCTTCGTCAAATGCTGGAAGAGATCCTAGAGTAGCCATTGGAGTGGCCATCCTCGTCGCCAGTATTGTAATTATAATGATGATCAATATTATAATGATAGCACACACACAATGATACACAATCATTATTATAATAGCTATAGTACAACAACAGACCTGTAGAGTGATAGCTATGTACAATTACATTTTTACAATAATAACAGCTACATGATTAACAGTTACGCACACATTCATTGACTACAGTAAGTATACACATGCAGTGCATGTGCAATAAAGGTTAAGGATTACTAATATAGAAGAATACACTACAATAGCTACATGTAAGAATTTAAAAAATCACTGGTTAAATGCAAAATAGTATGTCAATATAAATGATAGTACAGGATGTATCTTGAAATCTTATAAAATTAATGTAAAAGTTCATCCAGTGTTCTTTTAGATCCCTCAATTTTGAAATCTGATGAGCTTATGAAATTACTAGTGAGATCTATCAAGGGTATTATAACTTGCATATTCTCAGCATATTGTGGTTCATCTTTTCAACCTTCCATTTATAGCCTAATTTGATTCTGTAGCATTTGCAAGTTAAGCAGCTATCATCTTTGGGGAGAAGTCTGCCAAAATTCATAGGACATTCACATAGCACATTTTACCAAGTTAATGCAACCTTACATGGTCAAAACTACACCCTTTCCACTTCTAATCACACGAAGATCCCATACAAAATAATAGTTCATTGATACATCACCAGTGCAAAAAGAATAATAAAATTTGATATTTGTTGTAAAGTGTGCAATTTTAGATCACCAAATTTCATTATATTATACTAATTTATTAATTAAAAGATATCCCATAAAATTTTATAGGAGCAACTGCAGTGACTAGTAGTTCTACTTTTGGACAAGGCTCTGGACCCATCATCCTTGATAGATTACAGTGTACAGGTCTGGAGTATAGACTTATCGATTGTGTACATAGAGGTCTAGGAGTCCATAGCTGTAGTCATTCTCAAGATGTAGGAGTGACATGCAGAAATGGTAAGAATAGTTAGCCAATATCAGTATAATTATAACTACATCCAGGTTGTACTGAAGGAGAAGTTAGACTGGTTAATGGGACTAACAATAATGAAGGTCGTGTGGAGATCTGTCTGAGTAATGAATGGGGTACTGTCTGTGATCAGATGTGGGACATAACTGATGCTAGTGTAGTGTGCAGGCAACTAGGATTGGCTTCTACTGGTACAAATAATACTATCTGTATAAGATGTATGGATGATGTCTATTTCAGGTGTGACTGCACTGAGTGGAGCCACCTTTGGTCAAGGAACTGGGAGAATATGGCTAGATCATGTACAGTGCAGAGGGAGTGAGAGAGTTTTGATGAACTGTACAGCTAGTATCAATGGAGTCAATAACTGTACACATGCCCAAGATGCTGGAGTGAGGTGTCCTTCTGGTATATTAATGAATTGTTTGTGTGTAATAGTGTAAATAATTTTCCTTATTTAGGATGTACTGAAGGAGATGTTAGACTACTTGAAGGAACAACAAATCTAGAAGGTCGTGTGTCAGTTTGTAAGAATAATGTACAGTGTGTGACCATGGTTGGCATAGTACCGATGCTACTGTAGTCTGCCGACAACTTGGATTATCTGTGGCCGGTATATTTATCATGTTAAGACTGTAATAGGAATTTATAAAAATAGTAATATTATTTTAGGATCTACTGCTATTTATAACGCATTTTTTGGTGAAGGAACTGGGTCAATAGTATTGAAAAATGTAGGGTGTACAGGAAGTGAGGCAAGACTTGTGGATTGTCCATCAGGAACAGTATCTTTTTGTTACCACAGAGATGATGCTGGAGTAAGATGTCTTATGCAAACAGGTATGGATCATTAATATAAACTGTATACATGAGATATATTTTAAACTGACAGATTGTGAAGAAGGAGACATTAGATTAATGTCTGGCAGTAACTCATTGGAAGGTCGTGTTGAGGTGTGTCACAGTGGAGTTTGGGGTACTGTGTGTAATGACCTCTGGGGAAGAGCTGATGCCGCTGTAACTTGCAGACAGTTAGGATACTCTAGTTCAGGTATACACAGTTTTATTTAAATCCTCAATAATCATTATAATTTTTAATCATAGGAGCAACAGCAGTAACTAGTAGCTCTATCTTTGGACAAGGTACTGGACCAGTCATTCTTAGTAGATTGCAATGTACAGGTCTAGAGTACAGACTGTTTGAATGTGTACATATTCTAACAGTACACAGTTGTAGTCATACTCAAGATGCAGGAGTGAGATGCAGAACTGGTAAGGAACATCTACACAATTTTAATACTCAACAGAGTGACTATAGTGATATAATTTTTTTAATAACACAGGTTGTACTGAGGCAGAAGTTAGACTGGTAAATGGAACTAACAATAATGAAGGTCGTGTAGAGATTTGTCAGAGTAACGAATGGGGTACAGTCTGTGATCAGATGTGGGACACAACTGATGCTAGTGTAGTGTGCAGGCAACTTGGATTATCTTCTACTGGTATAATTAATGCTATCTGTATAGATGCATGAATGATGGGTTATATCTATTTCAGGAGTGACTGCACTGAGTGGAGCCACCTTTGGTCAAGGCACTGGGAGGATATGGCTAGGCAATGTACAGTGTACAGGGAGTGAGAGAATTCTTATGAACTGTACAGCCAGTAACAATGGAGTCAATAACTGTACACACACCCAAGATGCTGGAGTGAGGTGTCCTTCTGGTATATTAATGAATTGTTTGTGTGTAATAGTGTAAATAATTTTCCTTATTTAGGATGTACTGAAGGAGATGTTAGACTACTTGAAGGAACAACAAATCTAGAAGGTCGTGTGTCAGTTTGTAAGAATAATGTCTGGGGTACAGTGTGTGACCATGGTTGGCATAGTACCGATGCTACTGTAGTCTGCCGACAACTTGGATTATCTGTGGCCGGTATATTTATCATGTTAAGACTGCAATAGGAATTTATAATAATAGTAATATTATTTTAGGATCTACTGCTATTTATAACGCATTTTTTGGTGAAGGAACTGGGTCAATAGTATTGAAAAATGTAGAGTGTACAGGAAGTGAGGCAAGACTTGTGGATTGTCCATCAGGAACAGTATCTTTTTGTTACCACAGAGATGATGCTGGAGTAAGATGTCTTATGCAAACAGGTATGGATCATTAATATAAACTGTATACATGAGATATATTTTAAACTGACAGATTGTGAAGAAGGAGACATTAGATTAATGTCTGGCAGTAACTCATTGGAAGGTCGTGTTGAGGTGTGTCACAGTGGAGTTTGGGGTACTGTGTGTAATGACCTCTGGGGAAGAGCTGATGCCGCTGTAACTTGCAGACAGTTAGGATACTCTAGTTCAGGTATACACAGTTTTATTTAAATCCTCAATAATCATTATAATTTTTAATCATAGGAGCAACAGCAGTAACTAGTAGCTCTATCTTTGGACAAGGTACTGGACCAGTCATTCTTAGTAGATTGCAATGTACAGGTCTAGAGTACAGACTGTTTGAATGTGTACATATTCTAACAGTACACAGTTGTAGTCATACTCAAGATGCAGGAGTGAGATGCAGAACTGGTAAGGAACATCTACACAATTTTAATACTCAACAGAGTGACTATAGTGATATAAATAATTTTCTTTAATAACACAGGTTGCACTGAGGGAGAAGTTAGACTGGTCAATGGGACTGACATTAATGAAGGTCGTGTGGAGATCTGTCTGATTAATGAATGGGGTACAGTCTGTGATCAGATGTGGGACACAACTGATGCTAGTGTAGTGTGCAGGCAACTTGGATTATCTTCTACTGGTATAATTAATGCTATCTGTATAGATGCATGAATGATGGGTTATATCTATTTCAGGAGTGACTGCACTGAGTGGAGCCACCTTTGGTCAAGGCACTGGGAGGATATGGCTAGACAATGTACAGTGTACAGGGAGTGAGAGAATTCTTATGAACTGTACAGCCAGTAACAATGGAGTCAATAACTGTACACACACCCAAGATGCTGGAGTGAGGTGTCCTTCTGGTATATTAATGAATTGTTTGTGTGTAATAGTGTAAATATTTTTCCTTATTTAGGATGTACTGAAGGAGATGTTAGACTACTTGAAGGAACAACAAATCTAGAAGGTCGTGTGTCAGTTTGTAAGAATAATGTCTGGGGTACAGTGTGTGACCATGGTTGGCATAGTACCGATGCTACTGTAGTCTGCCGACAACTTGGATTATCTGTGGCCGGTATATTTATCATGTTAAGACTGTAATAGGAATTTATAATAATAGTAATATTATTTTAGGATCTACTGCTATTTATAACGCATTTTTTGGTGAAGGAACTGGGTCAATAGTATTGAAAAATGTAGGGTGTACAGGAAGTGAGGCAAGACTTGTGGATTGTCCATCAGGAACAGTATCTTTTAGTTACCACAGAGATGATGCTGGAGTAAGATGTCTTATGCAAACAGGTATGGATCATTAATATAAACTGTATACATGAGATATATTTTAAACTGACAGATTGTGAAGAAGGAGACATTAGATTAATGTCTGGCAGTAACTCATTGGAAGGTCGTGTTGAGGTGTGTCACAGTGGAGTTTGGGGTACTGTGTGTAATGACCTCTGGGGAAGAGCTGATGCCGCTGTAACTTGCAGACAGTTAGGATACTCTAGTTCAGGTATACACAGTTTTATTTAAATCCTCAATAATCATTATAATTTTTAATCATAGGAGCAACAGCAGTAACTAGTAGCTCTATCTTTGGACAAGGCTCTGGACCCATCACTCTTGATGACTTACAGTGTACAGGTCTGGAGTATAGACTGATTGAATGTGTACATAGAGGTCTAGGAGTCCACAGCTGTAGTCACTCTGAAGATATTGGAGTGAGATGTATATCTGGTATAACATTTAACTACTTACTGTTGTTTTCATGCAATTGACTTTTTTGTCATCATCCAGGTTGTACTGAGGGAGAAGTTAGACTGATAAATGGGACTAACTATAATGAAGGTCGTGTGGAGATCTGTCTGAGTAATGAATGGGGTACAGTCTGTGATCAGATGTGGGACACAACTGATGCTAGTGTAGTGTGCAGGCAACTTGGATTATCTTCTACAGGTATAATTAATACTAGCTCTGTATAGAAGTATGTATGATTGGTTATTTAAGGAGTGACTGCACTGAGTGGAGCCACCTTTGATCAAGGCACTGGTAGAATATGGCTAGACAATCTACAGTGCACAGGAAGAGAGAGAGTCCTGATGAACTGTACAGCCAGTAACAATAGAGTCAATAACTGTACACACACCCAAGATGCTGGAGTGAGGTGTCCTTCTGGTATATTAATGAATTGTTTGTGTGTAATAGTGTCAATAATTTTCCTTATTTAGGATGTACTGAAGGAGATGTTAGACTACTTGAAGGAACAACAAATCTAGAAGGTCGTGTGTCAGTTTGTAAGAATAATGTCTGGGGTACGGTGTGTGACCATGGTTGGGATATTACCGATGCTACTGTAGTCTGTCGACAACTTGGATTATCTGTGGCTGGTATATTTATCATGTTAAGAGTGTAATAGGAATTTATAATAAATGTTTTAGGATCTACTGCTATTCATAACGCATTTTTTGGTGAAGGAACTGGGTCAATAGTATTGAAAAATGTAGGGTGTACAGGAAGTGAGGCAAGACTTGTGGATTGTCCATCAGGAACAGTATCTTTTTGTTACCACAGAGATGATGCTGGAGTAAGATGTCTTATGCAAACAGGTATGGATCATTAATATAAACTGCTATACATGAGATATATTTTAAACTGACAGATTGTGAAGAAGGAGACATTAGATTAATGTCTGGCAGTAACTCATTGGAAGGTCGTGTTGAGTTGTGTCACAGTGGAGTTTGGGGTACTGTGTGTAATGACCTCTGGGGAAGAGCTGATGCCGCTGTAACTTGCAGACAGTTAGGATACTCTAGTTCAGGTATACACAGTTTTATTTAAATCCTCAATAATCATTATAATTTTTAATCATAGGAGCAACAGCAGTAACTAGTAGCTCTATTTTTGGACAAGGTACTGGACCAGTCATTCTTAGTAGATTGCAATGTACAGGTCTAGAGTACAGACTGTTTGAATGTGTACATATTCTAACAGTACACAGTTGTAGTCATACTCAAGATGCAGGAGTGAGATGCAAAACTGGTAAGGAATTTATCAAACATCTACACAATTTTTATACTCAACAGAGTGACTATAGTGATATAATTTTTTTAATAACACAGGTTGTACTGAGGGAGAAGTTAGACTGGTAAATGGAACTAACAATAATGAAGGTCGTGTAGAGATTTGTCAGAGTAACGAATGGGGTACAGTCTGTGATCAGATGTGGGACATAACTGATGCTAGTGTAGTGTGCAGGCAACTTGGATTATCTTCTACTGGTATAATTAATACTAGCTCTGTATAGATGCATGAATGATGGGTTATATCTATTTTATATAGGAGTGACTTCACTGAGTGGAGCCACCTTTGGTCAAGGCACTGAAAGGATATGGCTAGACAATGTACAGTGCACAGGGAGAGAGAGAGTCCTGATGAACTGTAGAGCCAGTTCCAATGGAGTTAATTCCTGCACACATGCCCAAGATGCTGGAGTGAGGTGTCATTCAGGTACATTAATGGATTGTTTGTGTAGTATCATTAATTTTCTTTATTTAGGATGTACTGAAGGAGATGTTAGACTACTTGAAGGAAGTACACTTTTGGAAGGTCGTGTGTCATTGTGCAAAAATAATGAATGGGGTACAGTGTGTGATAATGGTTGGGATGAAACTGATGCTACTGTGGTTTGCCGACAACTTGGATTATCAGTAGCAGGTATATTTATAATATATGATTCAAAATTGAAAATAACAATTATGTTTGATATAGGATCTATTGCACTTAAATCTTCATCTTTTGGCCAAGGAACTGGGCCAATAGTGTCAAGTGATGTGGGCTGTACAGGAAGTGAGGCAAAACTTGTTGATTGTCCATCAGGAAGAATATCTATCTACTGTAACCACAACAAGGATGCTGGAGTAAGATGTCTTCTTCATAGTAAGTATGTTCAGCTGGACTGTTAGGTACCTTGCTAGTAGACATCTGTAAAGAAACAATGGCACTAGTTCATAATACAACTGCTGAATTTTGTGTTATCATAGACAGGTGAGCATAAAAATTCTTTCAGAAAGGGAAGACATACGTAGGAATGTAGGATACCTATGGATGTGAACTCATTGTTAGTTGTTCAGATAAGGTTTTGGATAGAGAGCAAGTTCTTTTTCTATTATTAATTTTGCCTACCCAAGGCTCTTAGTCCAAGCCTAGCCTGAAAACTCCTCCCATGTATAAACATGTAACTAATAGTGCATCAAGCAGCCAGGCAGCATATACTGAATATTGACTCTGCAATAGTATTAGCTATAGCTAATGCTCAACATATTTCTCACTCATACTATTTTTTCAGTATGAGTATTGATTATATTATTATAGCAGTGACGGAGTATAATCTCATACAGTGAAAAATGTGAAATTTAAATATGGTAATGATACTGTTGTAACAGCAACAATTCTAATTCCTCTTTATCAACCAGATTTAAAACACATGCGCACACACAGTTCCATAGCTGCCAAGGTGATAGAAAGACAAGCTTGAGATAGCTATAGCTATATATATAGCTACATGTCAGAGCCTCCAACCACACGGATTTATCCGTATTTTTACGGATTTATACCTATAAATACGGACTACGGAAATTGATTCAATTTATACTGAAGTATAGCTAGTTAACAGAACAGCTGTGAAATAACATTGTCCAGAGGTTTAAAGAGTTGTCTAAACAGTTCATATTCCAACAGGTGATAAAAACAGTAAGTATATTTATTGTCAGTTAATTCATGATATTTGTCTACTGGTGCATTGTTATTAAAATTTATATAGCTATAGCTTGTTCCAGTGTCTCCTATCAAGCACTATGATAGCTAAGACTCTCAATTCTAGCTCACAGTCTAGTCTATTTTTTTATCACAAGATACCTGCACACGTAGGTGTGTGTCTTATAACAATAATAATAATTAAGAATGATGCAGGTCATTAAACTAGCTAGCTCTACGGAATTTACTACAAAAATACGGAAAGTGAGCAATTTTTGTACTGAAGTTATTCACTTCAAGTTGGAGGCTCTGACATGTGTATTATGATCATGCATCAAAAACCTAGCCACTCTTCATTTGCTATTAGCTATAGCTAAACTCTGATTACAATTATTTCAGTTGTTATTCAATATTGGTGTTAGCCATTTTTTTGTGTGAGTTTTATTGCATTCCCATGTAGCTGATTTGGCTTGTGTGCAGGTTGTCCACTGCATTGCTAGCTTGATACTAATTACTGGTTCTAAACTTGGTTAAAAGGAAGTCTTATTTTTTTGAACCACGGAGGAGGCATGCCCTTCTGTGGTATATAGTGGCAAGCCAGACAGAATAGTACTTATATGTATATGTACCACCACTAAAGTCTAATATATAGCTATACATCAAAACCTTGTCATGTAGTAGCTACTATGGTCAATTTATATAGCTAGTTACCTAAGTTAATAGGATTGGATGGCTAGGAGGAAGCAATAATGTGCTTGAGATCAAGACTATTAGGTTTGAGAGCTTGAGATTGAGGTCAAATGCTTGAGAATCAAGCCCATAGCTTGAGACTTGGTAGGTATGCAGTTCTAGAATCTTTTCAATCTAGCTAGTCCCATGTCAGGGGGGGTTGGACAAGGTCAGGCAAATATTAGATTGCTGAGTCAGCACCTGTTTTGCTATTGGGTTTTCCATAGAAATTCTGAGTCTTCTTTGAGTGATCTTAAGGCTGTTTAGAGGTTTCTTAGGTGTTGAATTTGGTGTTTGGAGTATATGGCAGCATCTGGAACCTCGTTGAACCTCATCTAACCTTCATAGAAAGGGACGGTAACTCAAATGGATGAGGATATGGGTGATTCACCTGAAACTCCCGAATGTGGAAGGTCTAAAGTTGATATAAAATGTTAAAATAGAATGCAGGTTAGTGTAGTAGTACTACCTCTACTGGAATCACCACACTAGGGGTGACACTGATGTAAAGAAGGAAGCTATTTCCAAAAGAGAAAAGACAAAGAGAAAAGACAACAGTATCCATGGGGTGTTGAAGAAATAAAGAACTTGATATTATTTTTGATGCTGTACTCTGATGATAAGTCATGAATGATGCTTAATTTTGGAGTGAAGCAAGCTCCTTCATACAACTTCAATACAAACGTTCAGATCCATATTTAATACCTGAAGAATTATGTAGTGTAGAAAATACATGCAGGACCTGCAGGGAGCTGCTGGAGCAGCTCTAGCCCTAGCTAGTGCACCTTAGTAGAAAGAAATGAGAGAGTGAGAAATTTGTGGAATGCAAAAATAGCACGTAAATTAGCACACGATTGTAGGCTTGTCCAACCCCCCCTGGTCCCATGTCACACAAACAATGTGCAAATTAGCAAATTAACAAGTTACATTAACAGAGCCTCCAACCACACAGATTTATCCGTATTTTTACGGATTTACACCTATAAGATTGATTCAATTTATATGGAAGTATAGCTAGCTAACAGAACAGCTGTGAAATAACATTGTCCAGAGGCTTAAAGAGTTGTCTAAACAGTTCATACTCCTCAAAACAGGTGATAAAAACAGTAAGTATATTTATTGTCAGTTAATTCATGATATTTGTTTACTGGTGCATTGTTATTAAAATTTTATATAGCTATAGCTTGTTCCAGTGTCTCCTATCAAGCACTATGATAGCTAAGACTCTCAATTCTAGCTCACAGTCTAGTCTATTTTTTTATCATTATTAATCACAAGATACCTGCACACGTAGGTGTGTGTCTTATAACAATAATAATGATTAAGAATGATGCAGGTCATCAAACTAGCTAGCTCTATGGAATTTGCTACAAAAATACGGAAAGTGAGCAATTTTTGTACTGAAGTTATTCACTTCAAGTTGGAGGCTCTGCATTAATGTACAGTCAGAGTCTCTACTAGGCTCCAGTAAATAATTGGAGCATAATAGGGAGCCTCAACCATTATAATGCATAATTGGATCATAATAGGGAGCCTCAACCATTATGGTTGGCATAATTTGGAACTGATCATGCACATGACTTGAGCATATTATGTTGTAGCTAGTTAGCTGAATTAGTCCTAATGGAGTTTTCCTGCTCTAGTACTTCTAATCCTGAGATTGAGAGCAGCTTAGGGTCTAGTAACAGCAGTGAATCAGAGAGTGAGAGCTCTTTAGTTCAACAGGAAAATAGGACATTTTCATAACTAAATAGATTAAGAGCCCCTACTAAGTCTGATTTGTGTCGCAAAAGGAAGATACTGACTCAATTTGTTCTAAAAATATGGGGCATAATGGGTAGAATTCAGAGCATAATGGGTTAAATTTTGAGAAATGTTCAAAAGCATAATGGGCAAAAATTTGAGCATAATTTACTGGACCATAGTACATACTCTCTACACGGCTACTTACTGAGATTAGGTTTTTAAGATAATCTGATTGTGATATTAGTAGTTAGCTGTAGCTTATTAAATAGTACTAGTTGTAAAGCAGCCCATTTCGAGGGAAACTCCAGGGGGAGAATATAACTACACTCCAGGGAGTCTGTCAACTTTGTTATTTATCAGAACTGCAACTATTACAGACACAAGCTCTAAATAAATACTCAACATACAAAAGAGCAGGATAGAACATTTTAAAATAGGACAGTAGAGATTATGTAACATTTTGTTTTTAACTACCGTAAATGTCATTATTCTACAGCAAGTCCTACTGATATCGGTGTCACTGCCATTGAAAATTCACTTAACATTTCTTGGGTGCCTCCAAGGAATTATATTTCAGTTATTAGGATGTACAGTTATTATTAATTTATAAGAGCTCTCCCTAGGAAATAGTAAGTGTGAAAAGATTGTGATGATGGAGTTTAAGTTTCAATATCAAAAGTCCCTCTGTCCCTCAATTAACTATGTCCTGGTGACTTAATACTTTGTAACTTAGGGTGAGTTGTGAGTCTGGTAATGACCAAGTAATGATGACAGTGACTAACAACACACTATCAGCTGCGCTATCTAACCTGAGATACTATACTCGATACAACTGCTGTGTTGAGGCTATATTCAGTAACTCTGGAGAAAATGCTTTATCATGTACTACAGGACAGACTCAGACTCGTGGAGGACGTAAGCAAATTAGCTATTATTGATTTTCATGTTCAATGTCTATACAGAACCAGGACCACCAATTAACTTGGTTGCAGTACCTTCACGGAGTGATTGCACTGTGGTTAGACTTAGTTGGACTACTTCTGAACCAAATGGTAAAACTATACATTCATCATCAATTAAGTGCAAATAATAATAATCCCTATAGGAGTGATCCTGGGCTATTCCATAACAATAAGGGACATGCATGGAACTACATCATCCTTTAATAGCAGTACAGAAAACACAGTGATCAGTTCCTTGAGCTGCTGTGCTAACTACACTTTCCAAGTTGTGGCAAGGACTAGCACTGGTCTAGGCATTTCAAGTCAAAACATGAGTTTCACAACAAATGCACCAGATGAGAGTAAGTATATAACATAGGATGAAGGCATATAGCATATTGCTTGTAGCTATACTTCAATAGATTATTTCAAGAAACAGTTAAAATATTTGTCAACTTGTCAACTGTAATTTTCATTATAGCTTTAGTGGACAACTTTGCTGTCACTGCTGTGAGAGGTAACAGCTATATCATCATAAATTGGGGAACCAGTCATCCTGTTCTACGACAAGAAATCAGATCTGTCCAAGTTATTGTGAGCTCAGAGTGTCCAACGGGTATACAACCAATCCAAACTCAGGTCTATAATGTGATGGCAAGGCAACAAAATTCAATTAACGCCTCAAGATTAGGTAATTATTGTAGCAAAGTTCAATAGTGCAACACAACCACTACTTTTTATAGGTGAATAATTTGCTTACACCTGCAAAAACATTCATAGTATAATAATTAACTTCTGTGACTTTATGTTTTGTTTTGGCATGTTTTCAGCAAGATAAGCATAATTAAGCATAATCATTAAAAGTCACAAGATATAATGCTCATGATTATGATAGAGCCTTCAATGCCTCACAACAAGAAAATTATTTGAAGGACCTGAATCAAACACATTCAGAGAGTCTCAATACATTATAACTACCCACTATCAAAATTTCTCAAACACAATGCACAAACACAAGATTCACTATAATCACATAATCATTTCTTTATGCTGCATAAATCAAAGGACAATAAATTTCACACTACACTTCAAACAGCCACACATACATGACTGTTTTTGTTATGTAAGTACCCCATACTCTCACAATGATTAATAAATCTATAAAGCTATAACTATTCCATCTCCCTTTATAGATCCACTTGTATCATATCGTGTGTCTGTTATAACCATGATATGCCAGAGGACTTATCAACTTTATAATCAAACCTCTAGCATTCAAGGTATGGAGTAGCTAAGTACAAGGACTTGCTATTATTTAAAGACATACTGGGATCTATTTGTCCTTGCTACCAGTGAATCAAGTTGACTCACCTGTGATCAGCAATATAGTGAGAAGTATTCCAACTGCAGTTAATTTTGACATTGCTTCCAGTAGTGGTCAACAAAGTGGGGTTGTTTATGAAATTGCTTATTACACTAAAGGAGAAGCTTCTTTTGATGAAGTAAGATTTAATTATTATAGCTACATAGATAACAGTGAAATTCAGAACACTCTAAATTTTTTCCTTGCAGAATCTTGTGAGATCCTTCCTTACTAATGAATCTAATATTCTTATTGAAAATCTCTCTCCTTGTGTGTCTTACTGGGTAGTGGGGACAGCCATTTATTGCTTCAATAGATTGAGCACTTCTCCACAATCAATTGATCTTCTTGAGCCAAAACGTTTTAATCTTGTGGTATCACTTGAAAACTATGACACTTGTGGGTCATGGATCATTAATGATTTTACAAGAAAGATATCTGATATTCAGAATTCTATTCTAGCTGCATTACGTGACTCATCCTGCAATATAATCGTATCTTGTGTTGCTGACAGCCAGTTTACTTGTGGGAATGATCCAAACATAGCTAACTATGAGTAAGTAAATTGATTAGAGTTTTCTTTCACTTACTATTCATCCTTATAGGACATTGCTTGTAAGTACTGAGTATTTCAGTAGTCAGGAACAGTTGGATTGTCTTATCAAGTGGGTATCTGGAACAACTGGAATCAACATAGCAGGGGTTATTACTAATGTACGTATAATAAATAGAATACTGTATAGCCAGAAATATTGATAAGATTATTATCATCATTCTGTATAATATTGTCATCACACTATCATAAAATTCAGCCTCCAAATTGAAAGTAGTGATGAAAGTGATGACTATTTCTTCATACTTTTAGCTATACCAAGGAATTATTATTCTGCAGGTAACAATTGTGACATCACCCAACCTATTGGAAACTGCTGCTGGCCTCCCTACCTATGTGTTGATAATCATTATCATAGTGGCTCTTAATGTGACTGTGATCATTATTCTACCAGCTATGATATGTATTTTACGACAAATGAAACAGTATGTGACGTATGTTAAATATCTTATGATAATTATAATGATATCATCATAGGAAAGCAGCTGCTGTTGTTACCAAGCCAGTTGGTGGGTGTGAAATACGTGTATCAACTTCTAGAAGTGTAACCAGTCCTATGCTCACTAATGAAACCACAGATGAAACCAAGTGTCAAGAGTCATCTTTTTCTAAATTGGATGAGGTAACTAGCTAGCTATATATTTGATATCTGACTATGCAACTAGCTAGCTATAGTACATATGAAAATGACATCACAGAGCAAAAGTAGTATGTTTATCACAGTTATATGAGTCTCAACATGAATGAAGCAAACCTACATAGCTATATACTCCTCCACAAACATAATTAAGCATAGCTGGACAACTTATGTGAGGTAAACTATTATAATAAGGTGCTTAAATAGCTATTTGCACTTAATTTTCATGCTACCTGCTTATGTAAATCATAGAGTAAATAACTAAGGAACATCTTGGATATACTATACCTACGTACCTTTGGTAGAAATGAAATTGTAATATCTCATGCAGAAGTCCTTCAATATAATTATTCAATTTTCAATGCGACTCCACTGTATAGAACCATATTTACAATTTCATTTCAATAGCTAAAACTGTTTCTTCTAGGTACCTTCTCACTATTGTATTGGTGGTGGTCTATGCCATGTAAATAAACCACATAGATAACTAGGTGATAATTAAGTCTTTGGTTGTTATTCTATTCTCTCGGACTATCCTCTTGTCATTAACTGTTCATTAGTCTATATAATATTCTTACAATAAGATGTATAACAGTCTATAATATATATAGCTTGTTAAATTACAACATTAATGGAATTACAGTTAGATTCTTACTGTCTATATAATAACTCTCTGTATCAACTAGGATGCAGCTTAATGTCTGCTGAGGAGTGGTCAAAAAAGTATACCACTAATTCCACAAAAATTGAAATATTCCAGGTGGGGTCACCGTCTCCATGAAAATTAATATTAGACAAAAATTTCCCAAAGTATGATATATTTTACAATAGAAATCACCAGTTCATTATTCTCCATGATAGTGCTAATTGCAGGAAAAAGCCTTTTATTCTTAATGGAGTATGAACCAAATACCTATACATAATATAGTTAATCAGGTTCTATATTTTTTTACAGGTAAACATACAGGAGTCTAGGTAAACATACAGGAGTCTAGTGAAGTGTAGAGGCTGGTCTGTAATAATAACAATGTAGAAAATAATGTGATAGCTAAACTATTGAGGTAATTAATTATATTTTGCTGACTATAGCTAAATTGTGAGAACTATCCATTATGTATACATATAGGGATAGGTGCATTTACCAAGGGGTCCACCACAACTCATTGAAATCTTGTATACACCTTACCAAATTCCCAGAAATGTTAACTAGTAAAATCTTGGAATGAAAACTTTACACTCTGAATCTCAGATGGCTGGTGGCTAAGTCCATTTGAGCTTACCTGAGCACAGAAAAGCTCTCGGTTGAATCAAATAATGACATAATGCATAACATGAAATGTGGCTTTAGTTATGTGGCTAAATCACATGACTTTAGCTACAAATTCAGTGTTTATTGAGTTATACTATAACACATAATTATAATAGCTAATATTAACTCAATTAGCTACATGTAGTAGATATAATTTTCATCACACATTTACTGTAATAAAATCATGTGTTCAAGTAGTTAATAAAAATCATGTACTTTATTGTTAAAGTAGTGAACTGTCATGATCATAGCTAAAATCCATTTTCACCTGAAATAATAATAAAAATTAGTAATAATAATACAGAAGAAATACGTTACTGTAACATATTGGATTATTAATTTTTATGGTGGAAAATAATCACAATAATGTTGGTTCTAGGCACTAATAATTATTTTATTACTGATATTATCATCATTATAAAAGACTAGATTTTATACTAAATGTAGCGTCAAAGCATGAAAAAAGGCAAATAATGCTTGGACTAACATCTTTTTTTATTTCTGTTCATGCATTCATAGCTTAACAGATAAACATTAGTCTAATTTCCCTTTCTGTGCAAGATTATATGTAGTTCATGGTTAGAATAACTCACGAATGGCCTAGACTACATTAGTGTGAATGCCTCACAATAACGATAGCTAGTAACCCCCTGGAATGAGTAATTAGGACACATGACTTTGTCCCAAGAGTATCTGTAACAGACAGATTATATTTAGCTATGAAATTTGTTACTGTTTCGTATTCTCCAGCAGCTTCTATTGCTTTTGAACTCTCTGGATATTCTTCGGCAAACATATTCACATTAGTTGTAGCACTGTTAACAAGAAGGAAAAATTAACTTTCCTGATAGCATTAAGAATCAACAGATACAAAGGTAAATTACATGAATGTATAATGTCATCAGACCTTAATGGCTAATAGTGTGTGTGTGTGTGTGTGTGTGTGTGTGTGTGTGTGTGTGTGTGTGTGTGTGTGTGTGTGTGTGTGTGTGTGTGTGTGTGTGTGTGTGTGTGTGTGTGTGTGTGTGTGTGTGTGTGTGTGTGTGGATACTATATCCTATTCCAAAAACAAATTGTTTATATTATGGTGTCCTGAAGTTGAGCCAGTTAAGTATTAGCCAAATAAGGATGAATAGTTCACATGCAGATATTAGAAATCATGTCCTGAGCTAATAGCTAATAGTCCTCTCATAATCATAATCAGCTCACCTCTTTTTCTTGTTGATAAAAAATATTATTACAATTGTTACAATTATAAATGTTATTAGTGTAGCCAATGTTATGAGTCCTATAGGTATTGCCCATGTATAGGTTGATACCCCTGACTTGCTCTGTGCTGATTCTGATGATTTTGCTGCAAAAACAAGTAAAACAAACAACAAATAGGTAAATAATTGTTCAACACACCACCAGTTAAGGTACTAGGGTATAAGCAAATAGAATTGGGTCATTGTCATGAAGCCAAGCCAGGATGAATAATAGTTCACATACAGAACTTAGAAAATCATGTTACACACACAGCTGGCTATTATAGTTCAATTCTGCTACACCACAGGCCCAGCCCAACAGAAACTGACAAACCATAAAGAAACCAACATGACAGATTTAGAAATCAAATACCACATATATACATACTAAAGTCTGTCCAAGCTGACAAGAGAGCCACAGGAGCAGCCCGGAAGTGCTACGTTTAATATATACCTCGAAATAATAGCAACATTCGAGATGCATTTGCCCAGAGAGCAGCTGACTCTCCACCAACACTCCTTGTGGTCCAGAGTACCGCCATAGGGTTTGTATTAGCCTCCTGTATCTCTCTATGGGGCACTACAACAGACTAAACAGGTATCTGGTAAGAAGCGCCATGGTAAGAGCTACTAAATGATATCAAATGCACATAATTTGAAGTTTTTTAGCCGAGTTAGGCATGTTTTTGTGAGGCTCTCATCGGCTTGGACAGACTTTAGTGTCTAGTGTCACTACAGAGTTCTTAACAGGTTGTCACAATCAGTAGTAAGGTGGCACTGAGTCTACATTATAGATTATACTTTTATGTCCTATTATGCCAAAAATTATGCCAGCAGAGTGTGGACCAGTAGCGTCGTGAGAGGGGTGCAAATGAACCCATTTGCACCCAGAACAACTTAATTTGCACCCATAACACTTACTTGCATCCCTGCAGAGTAGCTCAGTCTTTAGCTACCAGCTAAAAAGCATTATTTAATTCTAGGCCATAGAACTGTGGCTACACACTAGAACTTGTGGCTGCTGCAGCACAGCAGTCATTATGATCACACAAACAAAGGTTCAAAGTTCACTGAGGTAATAAATTATTATAGAGATTAAGTAGAGAATAAGAATAAGTATTATGCATGCAACTATAGCTTGCACCCAGTATTCAAAGTGGCTAGAGACGCCACTGGTGTGGACATCCCTATACATTGTCAAGTGTTCCTACACTATTAATAGGACATTATAGATGTATAATTCATGTCTCTTGTATCAATGAGTTTCTGTTGATAGAAAATATAGCAAGTGGCAACTATATAGACATAGCTATGTAGTATGAAAATGCGAATACTTCACTTTACAAGTTAGAAAATTTTCCTGGAATTATTGTATTGTAGCTATTAATTTACCTGTTTCAAAGAAAGTTACATTGCTTGGAGGTCCTCTCCTGAAGGCTGTAGCTGATACTGTGAAAAAGTATCTGGTATCACAAGACAGTTGGTTGATCACCACTCTGTTAGACTGTGCTTCAATGGTTTGTGTCACACCATAATCCACAATTGCAGTTACCCAAACTATATATTTGCTTATTAGATCTGTATCCAAAATAATTACAAGATAATAGAATGAAAAATGTGCCCAAGTTATTATGGTTTACCTGGGAAGTCATAATTTTCTGGAACATCCCATGAAATGGTGACTTGAGAACAATCAGAATTTGATATAATAACACTTATATTAGCTGGTGGCCCTGGAACTGTGTATTAATATGTATGAGTGTGTGTGTGTGTATATATATCTGTAAATTCATAAGAGAAGTACATGTAGTGATTGAGGATAGAAGTAGGTGGGGTATAATAAGCTTGTTATAGCTAAAATAATATACACAAACACCAACCCCTCTAACTAGGCCCTGGCCAATTGTGCTGGCACTGTTTTGAGCACATAGGTCTCTCAAAGCACTGAGCATAATGGGTCATAAAAATTGTCATAATTTGTGTCCAGTGTCTACAGACATTTTAGGAGTCACTACAGACTCACTAGTCACTAGTACAGTAGTCACTAGTCAGTCAATGATCTAATCATTGACATCTAAATTAATTGATTGTGACATGGATGGGCATCCTCGGCACAAAAGATTCTGTTAGTCCAGCCTTCTTCAGCTTCCGTCTTTTCATTGTTAAAAAACTCATTCAATGAACAACAACAAAGTTCCCTGAGGATTACATTGAGGCATCTTTGATGCTTCAGTATAACAGACCATTAGAATTGTAGACTGTATTAGTGTGTGTGCTGTACAATTAATTATTGATAATGGTAATAGACTCAAGCATAATTTTCAGCACAATAGGTGACAAAATGAAAGAATAACAGGGAAACCCGCTAAGCACTTGAGCATAGCACAATAGGTGGGGAAAAAATCACAATTGGCCAGGGCCTACCTCTAACTATCTATATAATACATATTATATCAGATTCCATTCTATGTTATGTTATTATGTTATTAATTAAAGAAATAATTACTTGGTGGTTGGGGACATACAACTGAAGCATCTTCACTGTGAACACAGTTGTGAATATTGAACCCAAGATGATCACAACTGAATAGCCGTGTCTCATCTCCATTACAGTTAACATTGTCGAGTAGAATAGGCTGGTTAGTATCTCCAGCACCAAATTCAGCACTCAAAAGTGCTTGTGCTCCTATGGCAGAAAACAATCAGAAAATGTTTGTGATAAGTTAATGCTGTAGTAAACGTTGGAAAGATGGCTCAATGGATGAGAAATAAAGTTTATTACCACCGCCTATCAGCCTTTATTGTGTGCTGCCTTTTACTCAGCTGTGGGGGTTACCTGCCTTTATAATATGGCTTACTAACCTAGCCACAAACTACATTTATGGATAAATTTTAGATTAGACTCATATGGGTCAGGGTCAGTAAGGGAAATAACATCCTAGGGTTTTTTTTTTTGTTTGTTTTTTTTTTTGTTTTGGCTCCAACATTTCTCTACTGTAAAGCTTGTTGTGTTAATTTAGAATATTGAAAACTGGCTATTTAAATAGCAACATAATAATAATACTAAGACTCACACCTGAAAGTGGCTCTATGAATCTGGTAAACATGGTGATCATGCTATCCATTAACTTTACCTTTAGTAGGAAATCCCAGCTGTCTACAGACAACTTTGGCATCATCATCATCCCAGCCATCATCACAAACAGTAGCCCATTTACCACCACTAAATACTTCAACACGACCTTCCAATATATTCTCACCACCCACTAACCTGATGTCACCAGTAACAGTACCTATAAATATTACATAAACTAGATACAGCTATTTTCAAGGTATTATTTTTTGGATGCTTCTATGTGTAAATTTCCTTACAGTATTCTTATTGTATATTATGGTATATTACAGTAATCTTATTATATATTATTGAATATTACAGGTATATTACAGATGTAATAGTAATGACGTAATGTCCAGAATTTCCACATCGAAGCACCCTATTTTTACTAGTAGTTCTGTTATGACTATTGTGTGAAGTCATACTTTTAGAGCTCTACAATGAGTATGCATGATACACGTTAATATTTTGAAATATCCAAATATCATGGTAAATGGTTGACAGTTATTATGGTGGTAGTAAAATATTTACGATGTTTATCATGGTTGGGCAACATTGATAATTATTGCTTACTGGAATCTTCAGAAGCACTAATTCTACATTTACCTGGTGGAGGCAATGTAGCAGCCCTGCATTTTACCCCTGCATCTTCACTATGTAAGCAGTTATGGATATTAGTACCAGCATGCGTACAATCTATTAGCCTCGTTTCATTCCCGTTGCATTCAACATCGTCTAGTAATATTGGTAGTGTATTTTCTCCACCAAAGAATGCAGAACCAATTGCTATAGCATCTGTAGAAATTGTTATTAAATCTTTCAAAAACTGTCATACAGAAAACCCATATATAAAAAATAGGAACACTTCAACCCTCCACAATTTCCTATATAATATGCTTTTGAACATGAATAGGACCTCAAAGAATTCTTAATATGAAAGGTTCTTCAGTGATCTAATTGGCACCTCTTAATTAGGCTATATCATTACATCAACTATGTGTACTTTAACTATAGTGATTGCTATACATAAGTGAACACTTATATATTATAATAATAATAATAATAATAATTGCTAAGTTGTTTTTTGTAGCATTCTTCTTTACCTACTATAAAAGCAAATAATAATAATAATAATAATAATAATAATAATAATAATAATAATAATAATAATAATAATAATAATAATAATAATAATAATAATAATAATAATAATAATAATAATGTAGTAGCTAATTATTATAAATTTTTGTACTTGATATAGTTAGGAAAATAGTGGAATCAATTAATTGTAATGCTATATCTACAAATTGAATACCTGAGTAAGGGAACATTAGCTGTTTGCAAACAATTTCTGCATCTTCTTGTTCCCAGCCATCATCACACACAGTGCCCCATACATTATTAAGACATATCTCTACTCGGCCTTCTTGTGGTGTGCTACCATTTACCAATCTGATGTCACCTTCAGAACAAGCTATAATAATAATAATAATAATAATAATAATAATAATAATAATAATAATAATAATAATAATAATAATATCATTATCATCAGATTCTATACCCAAGTCCTATAAGGAGACACTAAAAACAAAGAGTATGGAGGTGTAGTTTAATATAGAGTCTCTTCTATATTGAGTCATGTACAGCATTATACATAGTCTTACAATTTGCTGAGGTTTGCTGGCATACCACACCAGCATCTTCATAGTGTCTACAGTTGTGAAATCCAATAGGTCTCCCTGGGCAATCAATGAGCCTCAATTCAAAACCAGTGCAAGCTACATCGTCCAACCATATTGTTCCATTACCAGGACCAAATCCAGCACTAGTAACTGACTGAGCAACTATTATTTTATAATGAATACATAATGGGTCATATTGTTTATGGAATCATGCTATATATTAGTGGCTATAAATACACATTAACTAGTGATGTTTTGTGGCTTCCAAATTATCAACAACAGTGGTGGCACTTTACATAATAGCTGCTATAATAATTATGAAGAACTCTATACCATCCATTCATAAGTTTATAGACATTACTTAATGGATACTTACATTGTATATTGAATCCTAACTGCCTGCATACCACCATTGCATCAACATTGTTCCATAGATCATCACACACAGTCCCCCAGCTTCCATTCACCTGAATCTCAACACGACCCTCAAATTCATTTCTTCCACCAACTAGTCTGATGTTACCAGTTGGAAGAGAATCTATAATAATATATATTATACTGATGACTATATTATTATTTAGGAATAAGCAAGCTAGCTAATAATTTTATGCTAGTGTATACACTAGCATAGTCTTACAATTTGCTGAGGTTTGCTGGCATACCACACCAGCATCTTCATAGTGTCCACAGTTGTGAAATCCAATAGGTCTCCCTGGGCAATCAATTAGCCTCAATTCAAAACCAGTGCAAGCTACATCGTCCAACCATATTGTTCCATTACCAGGACCAAATCCAGCATGAGTAACTGACTGAGCAACTATTATTTTATAATGAATATGTAATTGTCATAGTTTGGGATTGTTAAATTATGGAATCATGCAATTAGTGGCTGTAAATACACATTAACTAGTGATGTTTTGTGGCTTCCTAATTATCAACAGCAGTAGTAACTGACCGAGCAACTATATTTTTTTAAAAATAACAAATAACAGGTCATAGTTTGGGACTGTAAAGTTACAGAACCATGCAATTAGTGTCGGTAAATACACATAAACTAAAGCTGACGAGAGCCACGGAAGCAGCCTGGAAGTGTTATGTAAGACTTTAATAATACCTTGCAATAATAACAACATTTGCAATGTATTTGCCCAGAGAGCAGCTGATTCTCCAAGCAGCAATTTTTTTATTATGTGCAACACTCCTTGTGGTCCAGAGTACTGCCATAGGATTAATTAGCCTCCTGTATCTCTCTATGGGGCACTACTACAGACTAAACAGGCATCTGGTAAGAAGCGCCTCGGTAAAAGCTGCTAAATGATACCAAATTTGCATAATTTGAAGTTTTTTTAGTTGAGTTAGGCATGTTTTTGTGAGTCTCTCATCAGCTTGGACAGACTTTAGTGATGTTTTGTGGCTTTCAAATTATCAATAGCGATGAGGACATTTTACATAATAGCTGCTATAATTATTATGAAGAACTCTATACCAAGTATATTACTTAATGGATACTTACATTGTGTATTGAATCCTAACTGCCTGCATACCACCATTGCATCAACATTGCTCCATAGATCATCACACACAGTCCCCCAGCTTCCATTCACCTGAATCTCAACACGACCCTCAAATTCATTTCTTCCACCAACTAGTCTGATGTTACCAGTTGGAAGAGAATCTATAATAATATATATTATACTGATGACTATATTATTATTTAGGAATAAGCAAGCTAGCTAATAATTTTATGCTAGTGTATACACTAGCATAGTCTTACAATTTGCTGAGGTTTGCTGGCATACCACACCAGCATCTTCATAGTGTCCACAGTTGTGAAATCCAATAGGTCTCCCTGGGCAATCAATGAGCCTCAATTCAAAACCAGTGCAAGCTACATCGTCCAACCATATTGTTCCATTACCAGGACCAAATCCAGCATGAGTAACTGACTGAGCAACTATTATTTTATAATGAATATGTAATTGTCATAGTTTGGGATTGTTAAATTATGGAATCATGCAATTAGTGGCTGTAAATACACATTAACTAGTGATGTTTTGTGGCTTCCTAATTATCAACAGCAGTAGTAACTGACCGAGCAACTATATTTTTTTAAAAATAACAAATAACAGGTCATAGTTTGGGACTGTAAAGTTACAGAACCATGCAATTAGTGTCGGTAAATACACATAAACTAAAGCTGACGAGAGCCACGGAAGCAGCCTGGAAGTGTTATGTAAGACTTTAATAATACCTTGCAATAATAACAACATTTGCAATGTATTTGCCCAGAGAGCAGCTGATTCTCCAAGCAGCAATTTTTTTATTATGTGCAACACTCCTTGTGGTCCAGAGTACCGCCATAGGATTTGTATTAGCCTCCTGTATCTCTCTATGGGGCACTACTACAGACTAAACAGGCATCTGGTAAGAAGCGCCTCGGTAAAAGCTGCTAAATGATACCAAATTTGCATAATTTGAAGTTTTTTTAGTTGAGTTAGGCATGTTTTTGTGAGTCTCTCATCAGCTTGGACAGACTTTAGTGATGTTTTGTGGCTTTCAAATTATCAATAGCGATGAGGACATTTTACATAATAGCTGCTATAATTATTATGAAGAACTCTATACCAAGTATATTACTTAATGGATACTTACATTGTGTATTGAATCCTAACTGCCTGCATACCACCATTGCATCAACATTGCTCCATAGATCATCACACACAGTCCCCCAGCTTCCATTCACCTGAATCTCAACACGACCCTCAAATTCATTTCTTCCACCAACTAGTCTGATATTACCAGTTGGAAAAGGAACTAGAATTTTAAGTTATGATTACTGAGTATGGTATTTTCTTCCATAAGACCAACCCCTCCATCAACATTGACTGATATCAATGTGTAGTAGCTACACAATATATATTGCAAAGTAGGCTACCTAGCTATTTGGCTAGGTAGCTAATTGTAATGTTATATTTAGTCAAATTGGCCCATTTAGCTACCTACTATAGCCATGTCCTCCCTCTGGTTCTAGGATACACATGGGAGCTAGTATGGCTTGTTTGGGTAGGTATAATAGCTAAGGATTTTAAGCAAGGTTGTAGGGAAGATTTCTAGGAAAGTGAATTTCAACAACATGTGTGTCTCTTGAATAAAATTTCATTACTTTGTTACATTTAAGCATGATTACTCTGCTTTGTATCTCACTATTATACCATTATTTTTCATAAGGTATGTGGCTATTATTATACTGCTTACATTCACATCTTATACCAACGTCTTCATAATGAAAACAATTGTGATCTCCAAGAAAATTTGCCTGACAGTCAAGTAGTCTATTCTCTGTTCCAATGCAATCAACATCATCCAAGAATATTGCACCACTTCCACTACCAAATTGGCTTGTCTGAGATACAGCTACATTATGTTGTGTACATATCAGAAAATTGATACAACTTATATAGTAATTGCATAATATACCTGATGTTGATAAATTCAACTGCCTACAGACAACAATCGTATTGTCGTCATCCCAAAAATCATCACACACTGTACCCCAAGTTCCATTAATAAATATCTCCACTCTTCCTTCATAGTTTTCTGTGCCACCAACAAGTCTTATATCACCTTGCTCAAATCCTATTACATTAATGTATGTGTAAATAGCATATTGAAGGGGAGGGATATCATATCTAGCTATAATTATGAGATACCAGCAGAATTACATTTTATTGAGTGACATGTTATAGCTACTATACAAATTGGATTGTGCATTGTCTAAATGTGCACTATCTCAACAAACCTTAAACATCTAACTAGCTCATGTAACTTTGTATTGCTAGAAGAGAGCTGAAATTATTAATTTTAGCAAAATGGGAATGATGCAACAGTAATAACCACATCGTGAATAATACTATATTATTGCATTCCATAGGCAGATTTTATTTATTTATTTATTTTTTGAAGTTTACCATCTTCCCATACAAAGCTTCTATACTTTTCAGGTCATTACTCAAAAGATTATGGTAAATAAAATTAATGGGTAGTGGCTTATTACATTAGCTACTCTTGATTAATTAAGTCACCACATAGTCCTAGTCAGAAACTTAATTTCCAATGTTTCTTTGGTGATATAGAAATGAATTCAGCTAATTAGGTAATGCATACAAACTTTTCAGAGCTGTTATATAATTGGCATACTCATTTTGAAAAACTGAAGCTAAGTTATGTAGCTAGCTAGCTAATTAATTTTATGATAATGTGTGGGAGAGACCATGTGACCTCTGATTTCCTATGCAGCTGTGAGCTTAATTCAAGTTATGTGCTATTATGTAAGCTAAAATTGAAGATAAGAGCCAGTTACTACCTTAATAAACCTAAAACATAGGTGTAGGAATGAGATTTTGATTGGGGGGGGCACTCATATAGAAAGGAATGGCTAAGTGTGTGTGTCGGTAAAATTTTGAGTGACCACACCCACTAGCCACACATTTTAATACAATTTAATACAATCACCTGTTGGAATATGAACTGTTTAGACAACTCTTTAAGCCTCTGGACAATGTTATTTCAAAGCTGTTCTGTTAGCTAGCTATACTTCCGTATAAATTGAATCAATTTCCGTAGTCCGTATTTATAGGTATAAATCCGTAAAAATACGGATAAATCCGTGTGGTTGGAGGCTCTGCAATGGCCACTACCAATCTACCACTAAATCAAATAGAATCAGATATGAACCTGATTGGTATGGCTACTGGATGGATTGATGTCCTCTGGTAACAGCCTAACCTATCCACAGTCATTCAAAATCTGACAAGTCAAAGTGGACAGAGGCCATGGAAAAAGAGATGGAATCACTTCATTGTTTAAGAACTAGTGGAGTCACCCCCAGACAGTGATTATAAACAAAATATGGATGCAGATGGAACAGTTGCCCAAGGTTGTTCCTAGCAATCAGTCAGTCACCAAAGATCAAAGGAATGGAAAAATATGGTTGGTAAACTTTCATATACATGCTATGTGCACAAGTTCAGTATGTTAGAATCCTGATAACTGACCCAGTGTGAGAATGAAGATGATGTGCACAATCAGATATACCAAGCTACAGTTGGTACCTATGCTTTGAGTAGTTTGCCAGCTTCTGTTCTAAACCTTACTACTAAGGAGCATTGGATGGCTATCAAAAGAATTCTTAGGTACTTGAAAGGGAGGACTATGCAGGGGGGTAGGAAGATGATTTTAGGTGGGGGGGCACTTTAAGCTAAAGACCCCTGTTCTTACCCAGCCATCTGAGATTTCAGGGTCTTAATAATGAAGTTACAAAATTATAAATAGTTGATAAGAAAATGACCTTTCACATTACATCTCAGTTTTATTATTATTGTTTATTTTATTTCTCTGGTTAGCTAGGTACATCAGTTCTTGCTGTATGAACAGATAGTTCAGCCTACAGTGAGTCATTGTGCTTCTCAAGTACGTATGTCTTCAGTCTCATCAGAGAAGAAAATGACCTTTCACATTTCAGCAGTCACATTTGTCACAGGAAATGTGAATTCAACACCTTATCTACTTCACTCAGCTTATCCTTATAAATAGCACTTTGCTCTATTTCTTTATGTGCCATGCTATTCTCATGTTCCTGAAAGTGCTGCAGAGCCTTTCTCCAGGTTCCAAACCTTAATGAAAAACTTTGACACTTGCAGGAAGTTTTGCCATGAAAGAAATATTTTGAACTTAGATGTGCACTTATCCAGGAATACCAACTAGGCTTTATTTTCCTTGAGTAAGCTTTAAGCTTTCCTTCTTTATATTCTTTACTCTGATGTGCTTGACATGGAATCAGACATATCCAATGGATGGTATAAAATAGTTAACTATTCATACAGCACAGACAATCAATCACATTTACAAAAGGAACACAAGAGGAAATACCACATTGCCAATCCCCAAAGGAAAAAAAAAAGGAGACTCTTTATGTAGGAAGATGATAATTATAAATTATTATTATATAGTTATTATAGCTAAGTTAAGTTGTTTGTAAGTGACTGACTTGCTCAGCCAGAGTAGTTCAGCCCCTGATTGCTGCTCATAACAATATCTGTCAAAATTCACTTAAAGCAGATAGAGTTGAATTAAGAAGAGAATCAGTTGGCATCAAATGAACCATCACTAGAGAAAATTGCTGACTCAAAATCAACCCCTTCTTGGCTGCTCTGCTACATATTTCACCCTAGCAACAGCCACAGTTTACCTTTCAGCAGGCCTAAAACTACACTATTGCAATGGAAGCCAAGCGCATCGTTCACATTATTGCGTCATCAATAAGCCCCGCCCAAAACCGGATATATTGTAAAAACTCATCTTTTGGCTAGCCATAACTCAGAGCATACTTGACCAGAAGTTTTAATCTTTTGCCACACATGTCTATGTATATAAGACTACTGAAAAATGCAAAATGCAAAAAAAAATTTTTTTTCATGTCAGTTACCCTTTAAACTCACACCATGTAAACACTTGAAGGTTCTGACTCAGAGATTCAGAAGTATAAGCCTCTCTTGTATCAAAAAAAAGGAGTTTTAGCTTCTTTTGAGCCATGTCATGTGAGCCTTAAGTAAATACATGTATGATCATGGATTTTGTGGTTAGTACATGTATTTTACACTTTATTGTAGCTACAAGTAATTTAAGTGTAAAAATAGTGAAGCACTTACTATCACCACACAGAGTGACACACACTATACACAACTGCAAAGGTCTGTGCAAAGTGGGGGGGCACCAGCACCTGGTGCCCCCCTGCTTCCTACCCCCCTGCTATGGTACAGCGGAATTCAGTAGCGTCGTGAGAGGGGTGCAAATGGGTTCATTTGCACCCAGAACAACTTAACTTGCACCCATACACACTTACTTGCATCCCTGCAGAGTAGCTCAGTCTTTAGCTACCAGCTAAAAAGCATTATTTAACTCCAGGCTATAGAACTGTGGCTAAACACTAGAACTTACTGCTGGCAGTCACACAAACAAAGGTTCAAAGTTCACTGAGGTATAATAATAAGTATAATTATTAGAGATTAAGTAGAGAATAAGAATAAGTATTATGCATGCAACTATAGCTTACACCCAGTATCCAAAGTGGCTAGAGACGCCCCTGGCGGAATTACTTATTCTGATGCTGATTGGGCCAAACTGTCTTATTGCCCATCTAAAGCAGGATAATAGATATGGTTGAACACTTTCAGTGAACATGCAAATTCAAATTGATAAAACCACAATCATGCAAGTCAGTGCTAGTAGTGTCTAAGCATTATACCTCAGGTAGTGGTTTGTAGTGTTGTTGAATTTCTAGAAGTGTCTAAGCATTATAGCTACCTCAGGTAGTGGTTTGTATCTAAGGTCTTCTGAATTATGCTATTGATTGAGTGTTATGAGCCTAAAATAGAGGGGCACTATTAGGAAATTTCATAAAGGATAGTATAAAATCAGCAATAAGAACAGAACTCTACTTTCCATCCACAGACAATTTTCTGTCCCAAAAATCCACAGATTGTTTAAATCCATGAATCTGGCAACACGGTGTAACACTTAATGCATTGTCATAAAAAACTGTATTACTACATGCTAATAATATTTTCTTGGTCAAGGAAAACTATACTACACACAGAAAAATCTGGACTTTTATGTAAGCATGTCCGGTCATATCAAGCCATTAAATCATGTCACAAAACATAGCATTGAGATGATCTACTTTTTTAGTAGTTATCTGGCAGAAGCAAGACCAAAAAAGCGGGTCCTTCTATGCGTAAATTTCCTTACAGTATTCTTATAGTATATTACAGTAATCTTATTTTATAGTCAGTAATCTTATTATATATTATTGAATATTACAAGTATATTACAAATGACGTAATGTCGAGGATTTACACATAGAATCACCCAAAAAAGCCCAGTATAATAGCTGTGAATATTACTTTGAAGAGTCACATTGTCTGACATCAAAGTCACTCTATCAGTACACAATCTAGGATTGGGTAGAGAAATTTCAAGAAAGAGGATGCCAAAGGGTGAGGCATACACACCAAAGACAAAGATAGCTATAAAACTCTAGTGACTTTAAAAGTCACTGTAAAATTCTGTGATAATAGTTCTGCAATAAAACAAAACATCTTTTATAACTATAGCTAGTGCATTTTAAATCATGCACACTTTTTAAACATACATAGATAGCTACAATGTTGCCAGATGTCTGCCACAGAGCAAGAAATGGGAATATAATATCAATTTGTCGTGGCATAATTGTTATGTTTGGAAGATGCATATATCTATCTCTAGCTAGATACAAGTTCATTCCAGCTAGCTATAAGTCCAGTTATAACGCTTACTATGGACCAAGCTCTTCTATATAGCTAATATTATAATTACAATACCCATTTGACTGAAGCACTCTCTCCAGCAGCACAATAGGACAATTGTAACTGTAGATTTCCACATCATGGTCACGAGTTTAGCCAAGAATAGTAGCTTTAGTACTTGAACTCAAATTTGAGCTATCAACCTAGTCATCGAGTGTTTACACTTTGCAATTTGTGGCTTTCCCACGCACACGATTATGAATAACAATATTAATAATAATTATGCTAGGCGGACTGATATATCGATCGTAACAGTAGAGATTACGTCATTCAAATTACATCATTGTCGTCCACTGTGTACTATTTTTATTGTACTCTATCTAACCCTGCTAGCTCTACCCCATAATAGTACAATGATGTTATCTGAATAATCTGTTACATGGAGAAGGAGCTGTATGCTAGTTATGTCAGGTTATGTCTACTAGCTCTACTAGAATATATACACTCTCCTTCATCTTTAGCTATAACAGGATAATCTTGGCAATGTCTAGGAAAACATATAGTAGTTAAACCTCTACAATTAATAACAGAGTAGGTATGTAGAAATGTAATATGAGTGAGATATGTCGTCATCCCCCAGATACATTATTATTGCTTATTACAACAGGTGGTGTCACTACACCAATGAGATTTGTGACGGGATTTCATTGTGGACTTTAACCATTTTACTACTGAAGCAGTTTTATACTTAGTAAACTACTAATGTGGATTTTTACTTGTTAGCATGGCTGTTTGGAGGAGTGACTTTTAATTGGTTGAAGCCAGAAGCCTTTGTTATTACAAGAGTACATTGTTTTCTTAAAGATACTCTATAATAATGATACTTTGTCCAGTCTCCCTAAACTTTGATTAATATTTCATTCCATATGCAAATAATGAGTGTATATTTGATTGAACACATGATAATACAGGGCAAAAACAGCTATAGAGCTAATACTAATATTCTGGAGGATTGAAATTAATAGGATATTTTTTTCTGGAAGTAATTGATGTAGTACTTGGTTCAGATTCATCCTTGATCTAGTGTTGTTATGATCACATCAATTGAATATAAATTATAAATAATTATTAACCTCAATAGCAGAATCTTCCTCATAAAGCCTGTTTTCAATTACATTCATGATTGAACCATCAATGTCTTTATGAGCAGGGGGTAACCTATAGTCAAACAGGCAATGAGGTTAATTATTGTACTCTAGACATACAACATAGAGTTGTATAGCTGACTATCTATTTGTATCTATTTGTATAGTATAAAATAGTACCAAAACATAATTATGCATGCACATTATACAGTTATGTTGCTTCCTACATAGGCCTAGGAACATTGTTAGTTAAGCATCTTTCTTCAAAGCTCTTATTTGCATGTTATGTATTTCCTAGTGTTGTTATTTATCCCTTGTAACTAACTAGCTATTTGTAGCAAACATGATTGTGTCAGCCAAGGCAATAACCACTCATAATAATCATGGTCATCAACAATCTATATTACATACCCTTCTGGATGAGGTTTTATTTTCTTGTATAGAGTAGCTATAATGCCCAATGGAACTGCTAATATTATGCCTGCCACAGCAATAGCCAATGTAACCCACACATAGAGTAAAGTATTGCTGTTGTCTGTTTGTTGTGTTGGTAACTCTATAGTCTGCATTGAAATCAATAATGTTATAATAACTGTTGAATATCCATGCATGCACATACTAGCAAGTTTCCCTGAACTTCGATAGTGCCAGCATTCTTGACCCAATTGTTGAGACATGTGTCTTGCTCCTCACCACTTGATCCAATGAAGTTTACTAGAGTAGTTCTTTATCAAGAATAAAATAGCTACATGATATTCACAGGTTAAGAAAATGTAGATAAAGGGGTTATTCTGATGGTTTACATCTCTCTGCCATGCCCTTACCTTAGTGTGGCCCATTAGCTAACATTCACTACTATTTGCTACAACTTTAAATGCACAGATTCTAAATGATGGTAATCATATAATTGAGTTTAACCTACTCAAAAATTGGATTGTTGGAGTTACTGTCACACCTCAAGGCACTGTTAGCTATACATGGTACATGTAGATCACATTGTGAAAATGTAAATTGAGAATATATTTCCTGTTGCAAGTAAACTAATGTTTGATTCTTGTTCTTTGATAGCCACACATTGCATTCCAAATCAGAATTCAGAATGATATTGAAACGAAAATCCACAGGCTCTTTCAAATTGATCAGTTTGGGATTACTATCTATCCGAGACCCACAGTTAATGCTAGTTACAGTGACCCAGTACATCTGACAAGGTTCAAGATTATATATCAGAACTGTTCGATTTGTAGTTTGCAAGGTAGAAATTATCTGTTCCTATGAGAGTACAAAGAATTAATGCAGGTTATGCAAGTACATTAATGGAGCTGTATGGTCCTGTAGTGATAATAATGCTGTACTATTCTATCTAGATCATAATTATTTATCACCCTGTGATATTTATAATAATTATAGCTTACTGGATTAAAGGTCAATTCAGTGTGGTTATAGTACGATACAACAAAGTAGTCTGCATTATCCTCACTAGGTGGGACAGTGAAGTGAACAGTGGCTGCTGTATTTTGGCTATTGCGGTTGGTAGACATAATAACTGGAGGTTGAACTATATCTAGTATCATAGGAAGAGATATATACTATGAAAATATTGAAATACTACAATTATGATATTATTATGGGTGATATTGGGCACTATAATTTTTAACAATTGAAGGTACTGCCCACATATACCAATTATGTCATGAGTAGTATATAGCTATGTCACAGTATTATTGAAACTTCATACAATGTCAATACTTTATACCATCACACTAGGTCTATGAGCCTCCAACATGTATTGATTGCTCCAATCTACTAATTAGACTTTTGTGGTTTGTGGGAAAGACCCAAGGTAATTGAGTCTTGAAGTTCGTTTACTTAATTAAAAACCACCACTTAAGTAAACATGAGGAAATAACTAAAGTAACATGAGATGGACCATTGGGACAATGTCTTAAGTTACAAAAATGTAATTAAAGCCGAACTGAGTGTCAAGGATACTAATATTTTTGTCTACTCTAGAATGAAAAAACATAGATAAAACTGTCTATAGAGTTTATGCCAAAAGAAGTCATGTTTAAGTACAGCTGTTTATAGCAAACATGTCCAATAACTCCTGGTGCAAGTTGACACAATGCAATCTATTAATCTGGGGGAAAATTGTTAAAATAGGTGATGTGTGCATTTTATCCTGCTAGCTATACCACAATTGGTGCTATTAGTTGTGGAGGGGGTAGGTTAGTCCCTCTCAGAACCCATCTGACTAATATCTGCCCTAGCTAGAGGCTAAAACTAAGTTAAGCATATAAGGTTATATTTGTATATTTTGACTGAACTGGGGTCTGACAACCAATTTTGATAAGTACCATTCCCTTTTATAGAAGAGTTTACTACTGTACTCCACTACTCTACGGGCTAATGTGCAGTTCTAGGATTTGGGAATATAGTGCTAATTTATTTTTTGTAGATTGGGAATTTTTGACAGCAAAACCAAATTTTTTTAAAGGAAACAACTACATAAGGTAAGATGAAATGAATAATAATCTATTGTTGAATTCACTAGAGCTGCTGTCACTAGTTCTGATGATGTAAAGGGTTGAAACATGGTTATACTGGGCAATAGAAGGGAACTATGCTAATATGAGTCTACAGTACATACACAATGACCCCTCTCCCTTCTACCCATACATAATAATTATTAATCATACATACCTCTTTGCGTATAGATGATTTGATTATATATCTGTATTGAAGAGTTGCATATTGTTGCATTCAGTGAAACCAGATAGGGAATGAAAGGTTCTACACAAAATTTATATAACCACTTTTAACTACCTAGTGTGTTGCCCAACAAGAGTTATTTAATACATCTGTTCCAAATGAAAGTACTGACTCAATAATAACAACAATGCCTTGAATTTTTAAAAATAAAACTACCACTTTTCCATAGATTTCTCTACCACAAAAAAATTTCTACAATCCATTGAACTAAGATAATTAAGAGTCACCTTCAGTGTAATAATACATACGTACCTAGGTAATTGACATCAATCTGCAGAGTACCATTAAAAGGAATAGTGAACTTCTGCTTTGGTGTATGTAACACATTTGTGTAGCATTCTGATATGACAGACACAAAGTAAAAGGTCAAGTCTTGCTGGATAATGGAGTCTGGAGTTGACCATTCCACAGAAAGAGTAGTGTCATTAAGAACACTAACAAACACAGTAATTCGATCTGCATATAATGCACAAAGTGCATTGCTAGGTTGTATCTCAGCCATGATAATATTACATTATTCAATACATGTAGTCAAAATGGACCATGCTCACTAAGTATGCATTTTTAATTATAACATAGCTGTCATAAAGGTAGGGAAGTATTTAATGAAAATAATAACTATTATAAGGAAGGTCACAAAATCTAATTTCATCATTTTTTCTGCTGTTACACTGTATTTTTTTTATTTATCACAACAAAATTATAAATAGCAAGTTCAAAGTTCACATCTAGATGTTCTATTATATAATAGCTATTATGGTACCCCATAACTTTGATGACAGCCATGTGTACCATGTGGGAAGTATGGCAAAATAATTCAGTACTACTACTTAATATTCCTTGTTACTTATATAAAAGCCTCAAATTTTATTTGACAACCAATGTTTATAGCTAGCTATATAGAGTTCAGGGTTACAAGAATGACATTTTTTGGGAGAGAGTCTTGCCTGTGATGTTTGGTAGAGTCTTAAATATGGCAGTAGAACTGGGAGGTCCCTGTTCAGTAGTGTGTGCACTGATACTATAGGAATATTCTGTGCAGCAAGCAAGTGATGTCAGTTTCAAGCTATTTATACTCGAGCGAAACATCAAATCAGCTGTTCCCATGACAGTTGTAAGGTTAATGCTATAACCTGTAATGACTATGTTGTGTGCGAAACAAATTTATCATACAATATTAAATTACTAGCTAGTGGTATGTTGGTATCACCATAACTAAATGTGAAAGAATTTGACTTTATAGCTTGTTATCATACTCTTAATAATTATGTAGAACCATTCTTTAGTGAGAATAATTATTACTACTATTATCCTCTACCAGTCAAAATATAAAAGACAAGTGAATGAGTACATTATTGGTAAAGATGAGGATATCTTTTTGCCATTATATTTTTTATTTACTGACCTCTTTCACTTTCAGGTGGATCCCATGTAATAAAGACTTGAGAACAGTTCATAGAGGAGTACACAACATGTAGATTTCTTGGTGGTCCTGGAACTATAATCAAAACAATTGTCCATGCTAATGGTGTACTCCAATAGGTATGTAATTTTTTTTGCTTTTTCCTGATGTTATAAGATTCACAAGTGCAAATTAGTATTTTGTCAATTCAAAATATATGTTGGTCATCAAGAAATATAGTAGCTACATACCCTCTTGGTTATAACACCTTACTCCAGCATCTTCACTGTGATCACATCTGTAATCCATTGCTCCAGCAGTGCTTCTACAATCAGCTAAACGACTCTCATTGCCAATGCACTGCACATTACTCAGCCATATCGGTCCTACAGCTCTGCCAAATACTGCACCATCCAGAGCTAAAGCTCCTATATTATTATTATTATTATTATTATTATTATTATTATTATTATTATTATTATTATTATTATTATTATTATTAATTAGTCCGACAATACCTGTAGCTCCTATCAATGTGACACTACATAATTGTTATAACTCTATTAGGACCCAGAGTTAGATTAAGTACCAGTAATGTGAATATTGAAGGATTATTTATTTTATCATTTCCTCGGATATTCCTAAACATTATCTGATAATACATTAATTTTTTTACTGTTATAATTTTTAGCTACATGCTTAAATATTTTCATTAGCTAAAATATAAAAGTGATTTTTCTTACCAAGAGGTGAGAATCCTAACTGTCTACACACAACACTAGCATCTGATTCATCCCAAAGAAAACCACACACTGTCCCCCACTGATTATTCTGGAAGATCTCCACAAGTCCCTCACGTGAGTTATTGCCTCCATTCAATCTCACTTCTCCTTTAGCATAAGCTATATATATAAAGATAATAATAATATGGTAGTGGAGGTTTACAGCAATTTGCTAATGAACAATGAATAGTCTGGTGATAAATGATATTTCAGAAGGATATAGAAATGAGGATATAGCTATATTGATACTGCACTGTGTAAACAATCATAAAGGGATGATAGAAGGGTGTGTCTCTTCCATATAAAGACATTGAAATAATTCATAATCTTTAGACCATTTCACCTATGTAACTCAATAATTTAGCCTTATTTTTTACCAACTGTAGTTAAAGACCCTTGACAAATGACTCCAGCATCTTCAAGATGACCACAGTTGTGTACTCCTATGGGACTATGCTGACAGTTTAGTAGCCTCATTTCATTTCCAATGCAGTTAACATTGTCAAGGAATATTTGCACTGTGTTGCTGGCACTTCCAAACCCAGCTCTGGACACTGCAATAGCAGCTGTGGGGAATTATTATACTATTTATAATGTATTATTATACAATATTATGTAATTATAGTAATGTTTATGTTATCATATAATATAGTAAATTTGCCTTAACTATATAACAGCAAAGTTTCATAGGCATAATTTAACAACTATGAAACATTGGCTATAAACTGTACTTTTGGTGTTAGTTAATAAATGTACAAACAATATGTGATCAATAACATAAGCATTATGAACCTCAACACCCTGAAATATAATAAAATAGAAACAATATGGATTCTGCTCTCTTGGAGGTTTTACCAAAATATTATACAGGCACTTCCTATGTAAACTCAGTGAAAATAAACAATGCTCTCTTAGTGAATTAACCCTGCTTATTAAGTACATGTATTATAATAAATGTACCTGAGCTTGGTAATCTGAGTTGTGAGCAGACAACAGTGGCGTCTGTAGATCCCCAGGAGTCATCACATATAGTACCCCATTCACTATTATCACAGATTTCTACCCTTCCTTCATTTAAATTTCGTCCACCAACAAGTCTCACATCTCCTTCATTGCAACCTACTCAAAGCAACTATGTCTATGTCATAGAACAGATAGAGTCTAAAACATACGTTGTTGAGGCTGGCATCTGACTCCAACATTATGTACATCAGTGCAGTTTTGTGGTATAATTGAACTTGAAGGACAGTCGGATAATCTTCTCTCAGAACCAAAGCACTCTACATTGACCAATGATACTGCATCTCCAGAAACTATGCCAAAACTATTGGCAGAGTTGATAGCCTGTGCACCTAAGAATATGTGAGACTATCATCACTGGATTCCCTACATTGTCCTCTTTCTAAGCTTTAGCTCATAGTAATCACTTGACATTAGTTATGTGTCCAAGAGAATAAGTTGACAAAAATGTTATTAATCTTTGTTAGATATATATACCTGTTGTAGAGTATCCAAGTTGCCTGCAAACAACTGTTGCACTTTCTATTCTCCATGATTCATCAATATTGCAGACAGTTCCCCATGTATTTCGTCTACACACTTCAACATGACCTTCCAATTCATCTCTGCCTCCAACAATTCGAACATCACTTTCACTGCATGCTGTTAAACAGAATAGTTCATTGATATGCATACTGATTGCACTATAATGGAACCCCTTAATTCCAAGCTCTGGGACCTTGAAATATGCGATGGTCCTTAAGTGTGGTCCCTACAGCAACGCCTGTGCGGTGGTTTGGGGCCTCATCAACACCATACTTTGCTGGCCCGCTAAAATTGTATTTTTGCGACATCCAGCTTGCTCTGCGCATTATTAATACTGTGTGACTAACTAAAACGATGCGGGTAGTTCGATCCAAACAAATTCATACTTCTCAGGAACCAGTACTCGGAATGTGCCCATTCTTTGCATAAGGCTAGCATTTGGTAAGGTGTAGACAATAACATTTAGTTTTTCTAAGTAGCTATTCTGGAATTTCAAAAACAGCTGGTCAAGGATGAATAAATAGAGAAGTAAAATCAAAATCAAGCAAAGCTCAATGTTATGATGTTGAAGGTGAGGAAATGAGTCTCCAGTGTGAAAATCTACTAGCCATTCCCAGCGGTCCCTCAGTTTTATTTGAGTTTTATTACCACTGGTAAGATCCGTTGTAGCTCCTTCAAAAAACATCAGAATTAGTTTATATTTGCTGTACACCATACTGTGATGGTGCCCTACCTCTAGAAACTTGTTTTGTGTTGCTGCTACGACCAGTTGTAGAGATATAGCTCCCTAGCAACCGAAACCACAGGGCAGCTCAGCTCGTTGCTGTAGGGACCACCCTTAAGTTTTTGGTGGACGATTATTTGCAACTAAAGTATTAATATTATAATGATTTTGATAATTATACTACAGCTTTGTGCAAAACAGACTCACTGTACAACACTAAATTCTGTAACCATGAAGGCTGAGTTCTTATTTTTACCCTGTAACAGCCTAGCTATTAATAAGTGATTACATACATAAATCCTATATAACTTAGTTATAATGAAAAAGGCTTACAAGAATTTGCCGGCTGACATCTGACCCCAACATCATCTTCATGATTACAATTTTGAGTTCCCAATGGATCAGCTAGACAATTCACTAGTCTAGACTCTGTGCCATTGCACTGCACATTTTCAAGCCAAATTGGTCCAGATCCATCAGGTGTTTGACTTGAAAATAGTGCTCTGGCATCTGCAGGATATGGTGAAAATTTAGTCATAAAATAGCTAGTTATTTTTTCTTAAAATACTACTTGTAATTCAATAGAACCCTTCTATTTCAAACCCCTGAACTTACTCAGCTATAGTTTCATCATCAGTCTCATATCTAGCCTTGAGGATTCATAGGGGATTCCGTTTTATAACAGGGGGTCTATTATTATGCATGTATAAATCCCCCTTAGACTCTTTTTGGGGGGCCTGCTAAGATTTGAAACTTACTAGCAAATGAATGTCCAATTTCTCGACATACCACCTTTGCATCAATGTCATTCCATGATGTATCACAAATTGTACCCCATGTATTATCAACACAGATCTCCACACGTCCTAATAGATCTGTACCTCCAATTAACCGTACATCTCCAAATTCACAAACTAGAATAATAATGATAATAAAAATTCTGCATTTCGGTAGAATTACTAAGAAATAAATCGTTATCTCTCATTAAGCAGTTTATATAGATTACCTGGTTCGGGAGGACATAACACTCCTGCATCACTGCTGTGATTACAATCTCTTAGTCCTTCATCACTTGATGAGCAATATAAAAGTTTAGCTTCCCATCCCATACACGCTACATTATTTAGCCATATTGGACCAGAACCAGCTTCAAAAAAACCCCTGGGTACTGCTCTTGCACCTGTTTAGTCATAATGTAATTTAATATGAAATGAAAAGACTGCTTAAAAATATTATTTCTTTGCCAATTTGCTAACTTATTCTCCTGCTACTTTTATTTCTTCAATATCTAATCTTTTGCTAAAAAGTAAAAACCCTTTTGTGTAATTGTATCTCCATTGTAATTATCCCTATAATGATGAATCCTTGTAAATAGGTCCATATAATTTTAATATACCTCAGAACAAAAGGCGAAGCCTTGGGACATTCATAATAAAATATAATCACATTCATTTTGAGCAGAGCTAAAATTTGAAGGTATTGCTGAGCTATGAGTTTTGTTTTATACCTCACTAAAGTTAATATCAGAATTAAGATAATATATACCCCTGAAAGGGATTTAATTATGAAACAGACCTTTGCTAGGTAGTGTCAACTGCCTACACACAACCTGTGCATCTTCATTGCTCCATACATTATCACATACTGTACCCCATTGTTGGTCAATGCATATCTCAACCCGCCCTTCTCTGGTCGTTTCTCCACCTAAGAGACGTAGTTCTCCATTCTCAAAACATGTATTTGCTACATTGAGGTAGAAAACTTCGTCATACACTAGCTATGGATACTAAAGTTGATACTATACGTGTAGCATGCAGTTAGCTACAGCAAAATCTAAAGTACCAAGGTTATATATATATATATATACATAAACTTACTTTGACTTTGAAATGGGCGAATAAAGAGAAGAGCAAACGTTAGCGCTCGTATAAAGCTCATACTACAGTAAGAGGGTGGGGCTAATTTGCACTTTGAACTTTTATAGTTTCTAGCGAAGAATGTTTATCATAAAATTAATTTCATAGATCACATGACAATAAGACATAATAATAATTATTATACACTACGACGATAGTAGTTACTATATAGTAGTTAGCTGCATAATATAAATAATAAAAAGTATTTTGTATTTAAAAGTCATCTTCTTTAGTTGGTTCAAGAGCAGCAGACAAATCTTCAGTTTTCACTTCACCAATGTTAACATCATTCTGAATAATTATTACAATGAGTTCTTAACAGAAATAGATAGACAAAAGTTTGGCCGAACTAGAATGACTTTAGGGCAATAAAGCATGAAAAAAGGTCATTTTCAACATGATAATTAAAAAAGGTTCTGACCCCCTGGATCCCTGTCCCTGCTATAAATTCAATAGTAGTTGTATGACCATATATTATATGTATATGTTATAGAATGATAGGTACATCAACAAATTTGAAACACTTATTTTCATGTCCAATGTTCTAGAGTTATATAGGCATGTCCACATTCTGCCAGCAGAATTATGGGCAGAATAGGCATACAAAGCTGACAGAATAAAGTCATGTGATGAGCTCACATGATCCACCACATGCAGAATTAGCCTCAGAGATGATATTTCTCTTTTGAATAAGTATAGCTAGTTTAGAGGATAATATTGAAGTTAGCATCACTTTACAAATAATAAGTGTTAAACGACTGTGACTATTAGGAGCAGAATAGACAAATTTGTGTGAAACTTTTAGGAGCAGAATAGACAAACTTGTTTGCAAACTTTAGGGTACTAAAGCAGAACCAAATAGGGAAAAATTGGAGCAGAATGTGGGCAGACCTAATTATAGTGATAGCTGATCTACATCAGTGAGAATATCCACACTGGGTCCAATAATAAAAGCCTACACAGCAAATCTGAGGAGATAACTGTATTGTACATAATAATGATAGTGTTTAGGTATAATTATTAACCTCTTCATTCTTGGCAAGTTCATCGTATGTGTAGTTCTCGTGCTCAGCATAGAGTGGATTTTCAACAACTCCAACTGAGTGGGCAGAATGGGCGTCATCCATGTCATCAAGCATATGTTCACGGAAGTTGTCACTAAAAATATATATTACTCACTGAAAAAAACATTTGCCACACAAAACTACTCTTGAGTGGCTATATCCATAAGATGGTTATAGTATATACCGTTCTTAACAGCAAGATGTGAAAATTCCTCAAAGTGATTGTTTCCAGACCTCTCAAGTCTCACTTATTGAGAGTTCGACACACTTATAATGTCTAAATCACACTTTCACACTTTTAAGGCTCTAAATCACACTTTCAAGGCTCTAAATCACACTTTCACACTTTTAAGGCTCTAAATCACACTTTCACACTTTTAAGGCTCTAAATCACACTTAAAAATTATCTAGCTTGTGTCTTATATGTATTTGGGTTGGTAACTTGGCAACCACAGTACATGACTAGCTAATGAGATACTGAGCAGATCCAGTGCAATGGCTACTAGTAGCAAGTGCCTAGATTCTAGTTCAGACTCAGATCAAGGATTGAAGAAAGAGATAACATGAAGGAATGTGGGCTCTCTCCACCAAGAGCTAAGAAGACCAGAAAGCTGGCTGGAGCAGCAACCTTTAATGATTGGCAAAATGATGAATGATATATCTGTCACACTTAAATTTTACTTCTCAGGTTGAGAGGTCTGTGTTTCTGGACCAAAACTTGTAACTTTAAAGTGTGCATCTTATCCTAGCTATATTCATAGAGCCACTACTAAACTACAATAATATATAACTCAATAAAAGAGTTTCCAGACCAAAACTTACCTTGGTTTCTTGTCTTTCCTTCTGACAACCAAAACCACAAGAATGAGAAGTAGTGCAGCAAGAAGTATTCCAACAAGTACTATTGCAATAACTGCCCATACCCAACCACTAACTCCAGATATGGTAGAGGTAATATTAGAGGGTTGAACACCAGGTCCTGTGCCAGATGTTCCTGTTCCAGATGTTGATGTTCCTGTGCCAGGTGATCCTGTGCCAGGTGATCCTGTGCCAGGTCCAGCATCTTGGGAAACAAGCTAGAAATGAATATAATAGTGCTGTACTATCAACAGAATAGCCAACTATTATTAACTATTATTATAGTACTTTTGTTGACCGAATCAATCTCTCAGATCAGACATGAGAACAACTCATAACAAGTCAATCACAGAAGTAGAAATACCAGAAAAAGGCACAGCTATCTCTAATGTTGCATATTATACTCTGGTTGTTACCTTAAATCTTATTTAGTGCCTACCTTCTTAATGATCTTAATGCTTATCCAGCTAATCTATAAACACCCCACCCTAAAAATAATTAGCAGGTTATTAATCACTTCTTTGCTACAAAGTACCTATTTTCCTGCCAACAGCTCAAGCACAAACTAACCAGCTCCTAAGGTATAATAACTGAACAATGCACAATGTGTGACGTTTGGGGTGAAGCAACAGTACATTATCCCTCCTATCTCCTATTCCTAAGCCAATTGACCATATATATATACAACCTTAGCTTTATATCAACTGTGCTACTAATTAAATTTTGAGTTCTCAAAGTTAATATATACTTTCAAGGTTACCTCAATTCAAAAAGCCAAAAATGTGATCAGTTTGTATATGCATGCATCCTTATAGCTAAATGTCTTACTTTTGATGTTGATCCACCAATGTTGACTTCTATACCATCAGTACCTCCACCTAATAGCCATTCATCTAGGCACATGACCTCTTCAGCACTAGACACAGCATTATTGCCAACCACAGTAACACTATACATGGTGTGAGGATGGAAGGCAGGAGAAAAATATTTAACTCTTATACACTATACGTAGCTAGCTATGGAATTCAGAAAAGATGGTAAGTGAGAATGTAGATTTTTAGCACTATCCACTGACTAACAATGCTACAGTAATTATTATAGTGGAGAGAATGTAAATTTATTGTAACAAACTTACGTATAAATAACTTCAGTTTCATTATTTGCAGAGCAAACAAAGGTACTATTAGCTATGCAGCTGACATGATGATTACAGATGTTGTTCAAAGTGGAAAGTACTAAGTTTTGAGCATCTATCCTCTTCTGTTCCAGGTTAATTGTAATCCAAGAGGTACAAGGTCCATTTTTTTCCAGATCTATAATTGCTGTAAAGTCTCGTTGGTCCACTAGACCAATAAAAGCAGGCTGACTCCTGACTCTAGAGCCACAATTGATGGCAGTGGTTGTAATCCAATAGGCTTGACATGTGAGTAGAAAATTAATACTAAATCTATTCTCAGTTGTTCTCAGTGTACGTATAGGACGAGCCTAATGAAAAATTAAACTGCATAAAACTACAGTAGCTATAAATTTTAATAGCTACCTAGACCTGGAAATTACTATAATAGACCTGGAAATTACTATAATAGACCTGGAAATTACTATAATAGACCTGGAAATTACTATAATAGACCTGGAAATTACTATAATAGACCTGGAAATTACTATAATAGACCTGGAAATTACTATAATAGACCTGGAAATTACTATAATAGACCTTGTAGCTATATAATTTAGAACATCTGAAGAAGAACCTCAAATATTAATTGGAGTCTTACATAACCATGAACAATCAACAATTCCATTCATCTTTATCTTACCTGGATATCTTGGAACTCATTTCCAGTGTAGTTATAGTAGTTAACCTCAAAGAATTCAGAGTTTTGTTCACTTATAACTTCAACAGAGACTGTGTTTGGTCCAGTTCTTTCTGCACGGCTGATAATGGGTGCTTCAATGGTTGCTGAAGTAAAATAAAATGAAGTTATGAAATATATCCATCCACTAATTCACTATTGCAGTTCACCATGTTATCACTCATACATTGTACTAATAGTAATCACTGATCATCACTTATTATATCTTACAGTGGAATCTCTCTATTCAGGACACCTTGGGACAAATTAAGCTGTCTTGATTAGAGGGGTAGCTTCATTTGAGGGAGTGAAGTTCCCTTCATATTAGCACATCATGATGATCTGTTAAAGGTGTCCTGGTTAGAATAGGGAGGGTTTTACTGTAATGGAACCTAAATTACCCAGGCACCTTTAGTAACAGGGTCTTTTGGGGAAGCTATAATAATCCATTAGTGCTTTATAAAACATTATAAGCACTAATAGTTTGTAATGAGCAGGTTAAAGGCAGTTCTCCAGCAATTTCTAGTACATACCTGCTAGCAGCTATACACATTGCTATGGATTGGAATTCAGACATTATTTGAACAGAGATAGTTGAAGTCTCTATAATCAAGGTCAAGAACTAGGTTCCACTGTTAATAATTATTAATTTCTAAGAGCATGCAAAATCCATACAACTGCTATACTTAAAGGTATTTTTTCTTGAATTTATTATTATTGGACAATCAAGCTAAAATACAAACCTTGAAGAGTATAGAGAGTTTGGTTATACACAGTTAGAGTGTTACGACAAACAGTGGCCACTACACGAATTCTGTATGGTACAAATGATTCTGTACAAAAAAGAGCATCAATATCAAACTCTACCACCACCTTCAAAGTTTTATTTTTATGTACGTACCTAGTTCAGGAACAATTACACTCGATTCAGTATTATTATTCAGGAAACTATATATCCTTGGTTGCATGACAGTTACACCAGTGAAGCATTCTGACTGTACATTGACCACCACTGACTCCAAATCTTGATTGTGTACGGATACTGGGATAGTCCAACTGATTAGAATGGCAGTGCTGTTCAGTACCACAGTCTCCACAAGTAGTGGGTCTTATAGGGGGGAAAATGCAGCAGATAATGAGACAGAGACAAAAGAAAATAAGCCAGTTCCCATCCTAGTCACAGGTCACAAAGCCAAATAGGGACTTTACTCATCCCCAACTTTAACTAGGTATTATAACTACCAGATGTTAATGTATAAACCTAAACAGCTGGCCACTCCCCCATAGTGATGACAGAGATAGGCTCCTCCCTGGTCTTAGGTTAGACTCTTAGTGGGAAGACTCTATGATCTCAGGATCAGGCTTATCAATGGGCTAGGTTTGGGGCTAGGGTGTAGGAATCAGGAGCTGGAGTCTAGGTAACATACTAGTTACTGGTAGACAATCCTCAAAACATTTTCCTACACCTCTGTACTGAAGGTAGCTATTAATATAATGCCATTATATATCTTATCATCAGTATGCTTCATACTAGATAGATCAGGCATTGTTCTGAAGACATTAGGTGGAGATGAGAAACCATAATCAATGGTGGTTGCAGCAACGGTATACACATACTCCGAACAGCAATCTAGATTGCTAACAGTCAGGAAAGTAGTGTCAATCACTTGTGTGACTGTAACTCCAGTAATCACATTATCGACCACAGCTCTGTAACCTCTCACTAGCCCTACAAATTGATAGCATATTATTATGTCAGTGGAATATGTACAGCAGAACCTCTCTGTTCTGAATATCTTTATGATTAGAGGGGGATTCTGTATAATTTATTCAGGAACAATGTTGTATTTGCAAAAGAACTAGAGCCAAGTACCAGGGGTCTCCTCGTTTTAAGAATGGGAATAAAGGAGCTGTAAAAATTACTATTTCTACTTATAAATTAGTATTCATGATACCATTTCGCTCATCAGCTGCTGGAGGGTCCCAGGTCAGGAAGACATCACTGCAAAGTTGAGGGTTATACCTCACACTGAGGTTAGTTGGTGGTCCAGGCACTACATAATAGTAATTGAATTTTTGATAGCTAAGAACTTTTACAGTCTCAAAAAGGTACATGGGATTTTATATTTAATTAATCAGGGTCTTTGATAATAGGGTGATAATGAGAATGTAACAACATTGCCTTTGTTCCTTTGACAACAAATGTTGACTATGCTGAACAAACAAGTACGTATGATCGTCCACAATATACTCTTTCTTGTTAAGGAGGAAATAATATCTACTTACATCCTTCCAGTGTTGTAGCAATAACACATGAGTAAGAATTTTCTGTGGGATCACTGTATTGGGCTTCCACACAGCAGTTGTATTGTGTAAATGGTTGAAGATTTAGGACGAGGAGATTGTACTGGTTAGCTGTTGTAGTAGTAGCGCGTATTGATGCACCACCAGTTGTATTGCATGTCACCCTATGACATAATTTGTAAATGGAAGTAAACTCATTATAGGATCTATAGCTCATCTTGGCTAGTTATCTTGCATTACATTTCCACTTTAATGTAGTCTAGAATTTGTTACAGAAGCTACACAAACACTGGTCTAAATGAAAATCATGCTTGTTAATTCAATGGCTACTAGATTGTCGGGTGCTTCATGTGTAAATTCTGGACATTACGTCATTTGTAATATATCTGTAATATTCAATAATATATAATAAGATTACTGAATATAAAATAAGATTACTGTAATATACCATAAGAATACTGTAAGGAAATTTACACATAGAAGCACCCAGATTGTCATATATGGCCAGAATACTCTCCTACCAATTCTTATACTATTATTTAGTTTATGTGCAACATACAAGTATCTGGTAATAGAAGATTCAAACTCTGCAGGAATTGACCAGCTGACATTCATGGCATTATTGGATGGTGAAGAAGCAGCTACTCCAACAGGTTGAGCTAAAAGAAGATATGAGCAATACGTTACTAACTAAATTTAAATTATCTAGTGGGATGGAAAGACGGTAAAAACTCCCTCTCTAAACACTCCATCTTCTCCCCCTCATCCTTCTCACAAACTTTTGTTATAATGACATTATAAGAATCAATAGCTATTGTGTTCCCTACTTTAACTTTTAATCTATCCATATTGCCACATGTGGATTATTTGGAAGACTCCTTGGATTATCTTATCTCTTTCCCTCCCCTACTCTCTCTCTCTCTAATATAGATACAGATTCTAAAAAGATATAGCAAGCTAAGTTAACATGCATCATCATTTACTTTGTCTTCTTTCACAAACAACACTGGCATCCAGAATGTGGGCACAGTTAGATGAGCCAATAGCCCCAGCATATGTACACTGCAGAAGATTAGTTTCATTTCCAATGCAACTCAGGCCTTCTAAGAGAACTGGTCCACTACCAACACCAAAGAATGCATCAGAGATAGCAGTCACACCTGAATCAAGACAACATATAGTGATAGTATGTGTAAGTCTGATGATGCATGAAATACAGTTATGTAGAAAGCTCATTTCAAAGTACATTTTGGTAGCAAAATTAACTACACATTCTGAGTTTGGTCAGGTCAAAATCTGGTATTAAACTCTTATACTTAATAAAAGCATGCACTTTTCTTATATAAATCTTACGTATTCTTGAGAATCCCAGTTGACTGCATACTACAGCAGCTTCTAAACGACCAAACCCAAGGTCACAAATTGTTCCATAATCTTCATTGTAACACATTTCTACTCGGCCCTCAAACATGGTATTCCCACCAACTAACCTTAGATCACCATTAGCACATATTCCTGCAGAAAGAAAATTAGTATTTTTATTCTACAGCAGGATAACAGATATTCTGATTGTAAGCTTACTAGGTTGACATATGACTCCAGCATCATTGGAATGGGAACATGATTCTGATGAGCCACTGGTACACTGTGTTAAACTGATTTCAGCTCCAGTACATTGTAGTCCACTCAAAAAGATTGGTCCAACTCCAGGACCATAAACAGAATTTCTTTGAGCTTGTGCTCCTATAAGAAAGAGGAATGTTATTCAAGAATGGTTCTAGTGAGATATTATGACATTTTATTGTAGCAATTCTACCTTTCTTCTAGCCACAACAAAATATTACTGATAAAAGAGGAAAAACCTCTCTGTTGCTTTAACTAGAACCCTGGGTGGTAAAGGTGAGTGGGCCTTCACTATAACTAGGAGTGATGTCCTCCCCTGTTTAACTAGAACCCCTGAATACTGACTGATATGTGAAGTTCTCTTCTGTTTAACTAGAACCCTAGAATACTGATTGATAAAGGAGGAAGGGCCTTTCTTCTTTGTTGCTTTGCCAAATTGACTTGAATTCTGGAATACTGACTGGTAAATAGGAAAATTTACCCCCCTTGCTCTAGTGTAACTGTGTAGCATATTAATTATCAATAAGTATACCCCTTTTGGAGAATCCTAGTTGTCTGCAAGCAACATTGCCATCATTGTTAGTCCAGAAGCTGTCACAAATAGTTCCCCATGTCTCATTGAAACAGATCTCCACCCTTCCAGACAGCTGTGTGGCCATTCCACCTAGTCTGAGCTGACCATCATCACAGATAGCTTGAAAATGTATAAATATTATCATTGGACAGAGTGAAAGCACCAAATCCATACAATGTCTCTATTTTTAGCCACAGTGTTGTGCCTAATCCCATGAAGTAAGCCACTATGCTGATGTAGCTGTGTAGATGTAGATGTAGCTTATAGCCACATACATAATCATAATTAGCTATAACAATAATTCTTATCCACAATAAATGGCCACTTGGAGCAATAATGTATGTAACTTACCTTGTGGTTCACATATAACAGCAGCATCTTGTCCGTGAGTGCACATAATAGTAGGGCCATTAGCACAGGAAAAGAGAGAGGCTTCATCCCCAGTGCATTCCAGGCCAGCAAGATGTATCAGACCAGTTCCTTCTCCATAAGTACTATCACTTCCAGAAATGGCGGTACTCCCTAATGTATGTAGCTTTCTGTTTAGAAGTTATGTAAACACAATGTTATTTACCTTGTCTGGAGAAGCCTGCTTGTCTACAAGCCACATTAGAATCTTCATCATTCCACTGGTTGTCACAGACAGTACCCCAAGATTGGCTCTTGCACACTTCCACACGTCCTTCCCATGGAAGGGTACCTCCAACTATCCTGATTGAACCACTCACACATCCTGTAACAGAGATAACATAATGTAAAGCATTGTTTTCTACGAAGTCATCACTTAAGTCTCAGCAACAAGATTCTCCCTCGTTCATTCCAGCTAATTAGAAGAAGGGTAAAGGTGTCCTAATTAGAAGAGGATACTCAGAGGTGTAGCTAGAGAGGGGAGACTCAGGAAAGGTTCAGGGGGAAAACATTTTGGCCTGAAGGTGTCCATTTTTGTTATACCATACCCATTGATAATTTATGTATACTAGTTGGCATGCACCATGGGTACCGAACACACACATAACTGGCAAGCTGTGTGGGAGGCATGTGGTCCTATATATAAATTGTACAGTGACTGTATACATGTAAATAGATGTTGTCACATAACCAATTTACATGTATTAGGTCACATTATACACCTAATCTTCACACAAGTACATGTAGTTCAGCTTAGCAGATTATTATTAATGAGGAGAAGACTTGAACCCACTACTGGACACTCCTGATATTAATATCACTACTAATTTCTGTGTTATTTTTACAATGCACTGTTTAGATCACGTAAAGGATTTTCTTGTGTCTTACTTTGTTGGCACATTATAGCAACCTGCCCAGAGCATGTATCTGTTTCCATGCCTAGCATTCCACCTGCACAGTCGATCAATCTGGATTCAGCTCCAGTGCACATGATGTTATTCAAAAAAGCTGGTTCTGTACTAGTTCCAAGTCCAGTAGCATTTGTGCCTAAACAGAATTGTAACTACTGAGAGCGAATATGCCTGTCTTGTTAATACATTACATTATAGCAAATTGCCTGAGTAAAATATATATTATTATATAGCTATTTTATCCTCTCTAAAATTTGAAACTACAGAAACTATCACTGTAAACAATAGATAGCTTACAACATTACTATGCCAACTTTATAATAGGCTTTACAATAATATTCAGTATACTATGAATGCATTTACCAACAGGTGCAAATCCTAGTTGTCTGCAGGCTACACCAACATCAATTTCATCCCAGTTACTATTACATATGGACCCCCAAGTTTCTCCGTAGCAGATCTGAAGACGGCCATTGTTAGGCAGTGTACCACCAATGAGTCTTAAGTCACCATTCTGGCAAATCTCTATAATATGGTACAGTGAGAAATTTGTTAAAGACTAGCTGGAATCCTCAATATTATTATGAATACTACTGAAACTGACCCAGTTATTTTGTGTAGCAAACACAATAACAATACTGTAAAACATTCAGTGTTCTAGTGTCCTATAATATCATGAGGTATTACAGTTCGATAATATTATTTATAATTATTACTATTGATGTTGCATCTGATTCCAGCATCATTCAAATGTGTACATGTAGAAACATCATCTTCAAAGTTACAATCAGTTAGCCTATCCTCAGCACCAGTACACGATACCCTTCTACCGTAGATATTACCCAATCCAGGTCCAAACACAGGAGTGATAGTGGCATCTATAGTATACCAGATACATGATTACTTGAATGGCTATGAAATAAAATAGTGCATTGTGTATACAGTAGAACCTCACTTAATTAAGCCCCTTGTGACTGGAGAGGAAGTGAAAAACTTAGCCAGGTGAGTGAGGTGCTTGGATTTCAGGGTGTTTAGATATAACAACTTATAAAAAAATAATAAATCAAGCATTAGAAAAAGTTAGTTATAACAATAATTGTCTTTTTCTTTTGCTTGATGTTGCTGATTTAGAAGTGTATGCAGCAACATCAATTGGATGTTCTCTATGTCATGTTACTGCTCTAAATGTAGGATATGCGATTATCTACTTCCACCTTCAATTATTATGTATTCAACACTCGATTTGAGGGATTTGAGTAAGTGATGTTTTACTGTACTTTATTTTCATTGTCCCAAAATGTATAAACACATAATTATTATAGCTACAAAATTTTTGCAACAGCGATTTATGATTATTATAATTGTATTCACTTATTCTGGAGAATCCTAGTTGCCTGCATACGACAGAGGCATCTGTTGAATCCCAGCCGATGTTACAGACAGTCTGCCATTGCTCCAGCCTGCATACTTCAACACGACCTTCGTTGCTGCTTTGGCCTCCTTCAAGTCTCACATTACCCTCACGACAAGCAGCTATGTATACATAAGAATAGATAACTCCACATTTTCATGCAGATAAAAAGGTATATGGAGGGTCAATCTATGAAACTTTATGACCATTTTAGCAATTTATCTTCTAGTCTAAAGATGGGAGAGGGTTAGATAGAACCCAACTTTTGAAACATTAATATCCATAAAATTGTGTTGCTGAATGCTATATTTTAAGATAGACTTGGATGCCTTAGTTTTAGTTCTAAGATGTTAATTAAAAGTTGTAAACTTACGAATAAGAGTGCAAGACACTCCAGCATCCCGACTGTGATCACAAATAGGGTTCAAATTGGACATGCACTCAAACAAATTGACTTCAAAGCCTGAGCATGCAACATTCTCAAGGTAGACAGGTCCAGACCCTTCACCAAAGCGGGCCATACCAAAAGCCTGAGAATCTAATTGAACAATATAAGCAGGAGTGAACCCAAAGAGAAAGGATAGGGAATGAAGGGGGGTAGAAAGGAAGAGAGGGAGGGAGGAAGGATGCTCAGTGTTTGAGCCATGATTTATTTTTAAAGATCACACTTACGCTATACATTGGACAATATTATGGACTTACTGATTCCTGAGAATCCAAGGTTTCTACACACTACAGATGCATCCACTGCATCCCAACCCTTATCACAGATTGTTCCCCACTGTTGATTTCGACAGATCTCCACCCGTCCACTATACAGGGTATCCCCTCCAGACAAACGAATCTCTCCATTGTTACATGCTGAATGAAAAGATGATTATAATAGCCTTATAATTATTATTCTATTGTAGCTATGCACAACAAAGTACTGCTTCTAGAATCATGAATAAAGGGAAGTTGCTTGCTAGCTTGTATCTACCAATTATGTTGTTGTATTAGAATTTACATTAGTAATAGGATAAGGATGAATTACAAGTGGTCCACTTGTTATATATCGAGTTGATATTCTATCATTATTCAACTGACCTCTACAGCTGAGTGCAGCATCCTGTGCATGCATGCAACGTGATGTATCAGCACTGTATGAACAGTTCACAAGAGCATCTTCATTTCCAACACATCTCAAGTTGACTACATAGATTGGACCACTTCCCTGACCAAGAGTACCACCAGATAAAGCAGTAGCATCTATGAAAAATAGAGCAAGATATAAAAGATTACAATTGCACTGTAGCAGGTATAAGTGATAAAATAGCCAATAGTGACATTGAATGCCTTCAAAGTGAGGTGACAAGTCTATTCCTAACACTTACATTCTCTTTAATAAACTTACTGTTCTCAGAATACCCCAGCTGTTTGCATGCCACACTAGCATCTGTTGCATCCCACATAGTATCACAGACAGAACCCCACATGCTATTGATGCAGACTTCTATACGTCCATTGTATTGATTGGTACCATCAACAAGTCTAATTGATCCACTATCACACACTAAAATTAGATATTTAAAACAAAATGTGGTCAATAAAGCAATTATTTGAACCTCATCAGAAGGACCTCTTCTGTTTAACCTATTTCTATCTTAGTACAGTTTATAGTGATATTACCTTCCAAGCATGAAGCAGCTGCATCATCAGCATGAGTACATGAACCAACAACTCCATAGCCATCACTAGGACAGTTCAGGATGCTATCTTCCCTTCCAGTGCAGCGGAGATTGCTGAATGCAATAGGACCAGTTCCTTGTCCAAACCTAGCATTAGAGTAAGCTGTGGCTCCTGTATTATGAAAAAATTGAGAATATTAAGGCTAGTATTGTATGTTGAATCAATCTACTCGTTGTATACAGTGCAACAAAGGGACCTTGAAATAGTCATATGATTGTTATTCATTCAGTATTTTGGGGACCAGACAAGTATCCTATAAGTGTTTATATCATCTACCTTGATCAAGGAAGCCCAGCTGTCGACACACAACATTAGCATCAGTAGTTGACCATCGGTTATCACACACAGTGCTCCAAGTTTCATTGATACAGATTTCTACACGACCTTCTGTGCTTGAGGAACCATCTACCAACCGGATTGATCCTTCTTGGCAAACAACTGGAAAGTTTTAAGAACATAGCTATTTATTCAAGAAAATTGCCCTTAAAATAATTTCAGCTAGCTAAATATGTCTGTTTACTGCACCACCTTTGCTCTCATATAAAAATTTATTGCAAAAATAATTAATATGATACCATAATTTTTATGTCTAAAATTTTCGTGAAATATATTTTTGTGAGAACTTTTTGCGATTATAAAGACTCCCCAAAAACATAATTTTTTTTGCTTGTAATATATTTTTATGTGAAATTTTTTTCATGGTTAGAAAAATTGAGAGAAAGTCACTATACAGTATAGTGCAAAGTTATTACTCCATGGCTGTTACCTGCAAAGTCTTTGATTACTAAGATCATTCAGTAAGAATTTCATTTCTCAGGTATAGGCACACTTACATATGGCACTGCAGTCTACACCAGCATCTTCTGCATGAGTGCAATCATGTGTTGAATCAAATGGACAATCAATGAGTCTTGATTCTATTCCTGTACAAGCAGCTTCATCAAAATTGATGGCACCAGAGCCTTGTCCATAGAAGGCATGAGTTCTGGCTATAGCATCTGTGTAACGAGAAAAATATCATCAAAATTATATTACAATAAAATCACACTAAAGGACACATTATGAGCTTAAAAATACACTATCAAGTATCTAGGTGGAGGCTGTTATTATTTCAAAATGCTGTTTATAGAGGCTTTATCAACTACATAGTCCACAAAGTAGTGAACTTTGGAAAAGAATACATTTAAGTAAAAGACTCACTATATCTAGAATAGCCAAGCTGACGACATGCTACATTAGCATCAATATCTGTCCAGTTGTCATCACATACACTTCCCCATCTTTCCCTAATGCAGATCTCCACACGTCCACTGCTCATTCTTCCATTCGGGTTATTAACCAGTCTGATGTCCCCATCCTGACATACAGCTAGAGAAGACATTGATGATAATCACAATGAAGAGGAAAGAGGTTATCTTCTTTTGGAAGTAAAAATGTAGTTTACAATTGAAACTTATAACTGTTCAGAATTTCTTTCTTTCTGTGGTTTTTACTATAGTCTAAAGAGGATTCTTATAATAAAAACTCCTTAACTCCTTAGTATAGGAGACATCTTCTTGCTCCTACTAAACATTTTAAACTAAGAGTTCCCTCCCCTCACTCTATTCCAACACAACCTAGTTCATGCAGACTAACCCTAGTTCATGCAGAGAGTACACACAAACACTGAAACATTTTACTTACGAGCACCATTGCATTGGACTCCAGCATCCTCGCTGTGTTGACAGTTGTGCTGCATGGTACTAGGACAGTCCAACAAGCTAGACTCAGTTCCAGTACAGTTTACATCATCCAGGAAGATAGGACCACTGCCTTCACCATATAATGCAGACATGACAGATCTAGCTCCTTTAAAAGAGGAAAAATAGGCAGTATTATACATTGAAGGTTCATGTAGCCTACACATGGACAAGACTCAACCACTTCTATTTCAACCCCATAAAAATTTAATAAGCATTAAGGACACTTGAACATGTCCTTTCCCCATATCACACTGAAATTAGGCCACTTTATTAATCAGAAGACTTAATTTGTCCCGAGTTGTTTAGAAATTCAATTTGTTAATATAATTTTTACCCATGTAAGAGAATCCAAGACTTCTGCAAGTGACTTGAGCATCCACATTTGACCACATATCATCACAGACAGTTCCCCAGGTTTCATTTATACAGATCTCCACACGGCCCTCACTAGGAGTTACTCCATTAACTAAACGCAAGTCTCCATTATTGCAGAAAACTATATAAACAAATAAATCCATTTCATGAATAAGTATGCAAGTGTGAATTGTGACATTAGGCCAAATAGAGACTTCTTCTCATTTTGGAGGGGGAGAGGGGGGAAAGGGAGAAAATTCTCAACCTCCAAGTATAATAAACTAGCTAAGAGCTCAAAAAGGGCCTTACTCAGATCCTTACTCAGATATTGTTGACAAAAATTAATTATACACAAAGGGTTTTAAATAGTGAGGTCTTGTTATTTCTTACAGTTTTCTGAGCATGAAACACTGGCATCTTCAAAATGGAGACAATCTGAAGAATCGGGATCATATAAACATTCAGTAATCTGTGTTTCTGTTCCAGTACAAGCAACATTATCTAAGTGGATTGGTCCTGTTCCAGGCCCAAATCTGGCATTGGAGAATGCAGTAGCATCTAAAAATGAAGTGAAGAATATAAAACAACAACAAGAAGTGTTAAAGCTAATCTTACTGTATCTAGAATAGCCCAATTGTCTGCAAACAACACTAGCATCAGTTGCATCAAATAAATCATCACAGACAGTTCCCCACTGTTGGTCAATACAAACTTCTACACGACCTTCATTAGATGTACTACTTCCTACCAAACGCACTTGGTTATTGACACAACCTGTAGGGGGGAAGAACAAAAATCAACATCTATACATAATAGGAGGTGATATAGTGACAAATAAGAAGAATGGTAGTCTAATGGTACATTATAGCTATGAACAAACATCTCCTCCTTAGTAGAGGGAAATTACCTTCTAGACATCTCAATCCAGCATCATCATTGTGACCATTGCAGTTATCTATCACTCCTATACCACCATTGGAACAATCAATGAGCCTTCCTTCACTGCCTGAGCAGAGTAGATTATCTAACCAAATACGACCAGCTCCAGGTCCAAATGTTGCATCATAGAGAGGTGTGGCATTGCTAGATTGGTACCCAAGCTGTCGGCAAGCTACATTGGCATCTCTAGAATCCCACATTCCATCACAGACAGTTCCCCAGGTCTCATTGACACAAATCTCTACACGTCCCTCACGGTCTGTATTGCCACCTGTCAGCCTGATAGCACCAGTCTCACAGAACACTAGAAAGAGAAAAGGAATATCATTGTTAATTTTTACTTTAGATTATAAATAGTTTCAGGAGACAGTTCATTCATAATTTTCTTTTAAAAAAACAATATATTTTTTATTTTTTTATTAGTTATACAGTAACTACACAATAGTAATATAAACTTTTGTAGGCTTACATGCACCAGTGCTGCATCTAATACCAGCATCCTCAGTATGAGCACAATCTGTTGTATGTGAATCATAGCCACAAGCCAGAAGTCTAGGTTCAGTACCAGTACAAGCCAGGTTATCAATGTAGATTGGTCCATTTCCTTGTCCAAATGTAGCCATTGTGATGGCTGTGGCATCTGTAAAAAAATAGCACAAAAATTATATTCAACAGTTTTAGCAACACATCATAATAGAAAATGTTATGTAGGTAGCTACATTGATAAAAATTATATGAAAATTTAATTAACTACACTTATATTGCACAGTTTGTCTGTTAAGGCTACTCTAACTTTTAATGCTACAGATATAATTACATAAAGGGGAAAGTTAAAAACCAGTCAAGATTTTGACTGGTCAGATGTGGACTTGCATGAATCAATGTAATTACATTGTGCATGATCATGATAGACTGTTATATGAAGTCAAAAGTGTTCTTTCAACAACTTATACTAACTTCTCCTCAAGGCTTATTCTACTGATGGCATCAAAAATTACACATACCATACTTAGAGCTATAGAGTAAACCCATATATCTGCTCTGCTTGAATATGTAATGACATAAGAACTTACTGAATCTGGAATAGCCGAGCTGAGCACAAGCCACTCCTGCATCCATGCTATCAAAAGCATCATCACATATTGTACCCCATACTTCATCAATGCAAACTTCAAGGCGACCCTCATATTGCTCAGATCCACCAACAAGTCTGATAGATCCAGTTGCACAACGCACTATGTATAGGCACATAAAAATTCACTTAAATCATACTGTAGCTATAACAGGATTTAATAAAATTAATATTAAGATGGCGTGTACATTAAAAAGATAGCTCTTAGTTTCATAGGAGTCAGGTTCATTTACATTTACATACTTGGAATGGTGAATCTGACTGCACTATGGAAGCTTGGCTAGTAGTGAATAAACTTCTGATAGTTGGATCATTATTTAAATATTAGCTATAACTACCACAAAAATATTTTTACACACAATAGACAGCTACGTATGATAATATTATGTTAAGAACACTAATCATATAATCATCAAAGATATGAAATGACTTACAATCAGGAGTACAGGTAACCCCAGCATCTTCATTGTGAACACAATTGGGATTATCAGAAGCCATACAGTTAGTCAAACGTTCCTCCGTTCCATTACAAGCAACATCATCCAGAAAGATATCTCCACGGCCAGCTCCATAGAAGGCGCTAAGACGTGGAATTGCTCCAAACCTAGAGAACCCAGCCTGTCTGCACACTACTGCAGCATCATCAAATCCCCAAAAATCATCACAGACTGTACCCCAGACATTGTTTCTACACAGTTCAACACGGCCTTCATAACTTGTACTGCCTCCAATGAGCCTGATGTCTCCAGTGATGCATCCTTGGCACCTCACCCCTGCATCCTCAAAGTGATTGCAATTGTCAATGGCAGTGTAAGGGCAAGAGATAAGCCTGTTCTCAGTTCCTGTGCATCGAACATCGTCAAGGTGGATGGGTCCAGAACCTTGCCCGAAGAAGGAAAAGGAAAATGACTGTGCACCTGGATTAGTTATAACAACTGTAGTTAAAAAGTCTTGTATTCAGCATAGTGGATAGACATGCCTGTATTTGAATATCCAAGTTGATTGCACACTACTTGAGCATCCACATTTCCCCAGAAGTCATCACACACAGTTCCCCAGACACCATTCAAACATACTTCGACACGACCTTCATTTAGAGTATTGCCATCAGCTAGCCTGATACCACCATGTGTACAATCTGAATAGAGGATAAGATCATTAAACACTATAATAACTATTATGGAGGAAGTAGGTGAAAATCTTCTTCAATAAAGGACATAGCACATAATGTAATACGTACTTTGAGCACATCGTACTCCAGCATCATCTAGATGGCCCCGACAGCCATCAATCCTATTAAGTCCTCCATTAGAACAGACCAAAAGACTACTTTCAGTACCCACACAGTTGAAGTCGTCCAGGTAGATAGGACCACTACCTTGGCCAAAGAAGGAATCCACATATGCAACAGCTCCTGTATTATGAAGATTTATGTTATCGTTCAGTGGCTACATGAGTTACTGACAGATAGGAATCTTCAAATATGTACAAGGAAAAGAGTTTAATCATGTAGCATATTAATTTTTATTATTACTATTAGGAATATCATAATGTATCATAATCATGCTAAACTTACCAGTTGCAGAATATCCAAGCTGTCTACAGGCCACATTGGCATCAGCAGTTGACCATAACCCATCACAGATGGTTCCCCAGGTCTCATTGAAGCAGATTTCCACACGTCCCTCAAAACGATCAACTCCTCCTACTAGACGAATCTGACCATCCTCACAAATTCCTACAAATAATACAATATTAAATTATTTCTGAATAATAATTATAGATCATTACGTTCAACTTTGCAGCCAACACCAGCATCATTGGAATGTGAACAACTATCAACTGAAGATGAGAAAGTACAGGAAAGAAGATTGACTTCAGATCCAGTGCAAGCAACATTATTCAAGTAAATTGGACCAGTTCCCTCAGTGAATTGTGCCATGGCATAGGGAATAGTATCTATAATAAAAAAGAATTCTTACTAATTATTATACAGAGTGATTTTAAGACTAAAAAGAGTAACACTTGATTTTCTAATATGTGAACAAAATCTTAATTTTTGTCCATGGAGGGTTGGGTCTTTTGTAGTGGAATTTTAAAGTGCTTAAAAAGTGTCATCATTGAGTCAACACAGATTTCATAGATATTAATTTTATAATTGTTCCATGAAAATAAATCATCCTTGAAATTTATCAGCAATCACAGTAGGGATTCTTGAGGAATTTTCTAGTCTAAATTTATCCTTGAGAATTCCATCCCATGACTCTTATGCTCCTTAATAATAATTTCTTGCTTAGTTATGGCTTTTTCAGAACAAAAATCATGCATATAGTGATTATAATAGATCTTATAGTGATTATAGTATCACTCACAAGGGAAAATTATAATAATTATTAAAGTAATTGCTCTAAGCCTTACGAAATCTAGAAAAGCCCAATTGCCTGCACACAACACTAGCATCAAACTGGTCCCATGCTGTGTCACACACAGTTCCCCAGACTCCTCTTCTGCAAATTTCAACACGACCTTCTGCTTGTGAAGTACCATTTGCCAGACGAACATCACCACTTTGGCATACAACTGCAATGGATAGATAATATTTAGCTAGCTAGTACACACTGCATGTGTAAATCTGAAAAGCAGATTACATGTAACTTGCATTAATTTTAATATTAACACGTACTTACAGATGAAATAGGGCATGTAACAAGTAAGGACAGTAAGAAGTATAGCACATGGTGTTGTGGAATGTTGAATGCTATAATATTAATTGTCACATACAGGCTGAGTTATACCATAAGCACTAGTGGTAATAGTAATGTTATAACTATAATTACATTGTTGACAGCGGACTCCAGCATCCTCAGTGTGTGCACAGTTGTGAATAGAGTTAAATGGACAGTCTGTAAGCATGGTTTCAGTACCAATGCAAGCAACATCATCAAGGACAATATCACCAGTTCCTTGCCCAAATGTGGCTCTGGACAATGCTATTGCTCCCTCGTCAGAAAATCCTGCTTGTCTACAGACTACGATAGCTTCTTGAACTCCCCAAGAGTCATCACACACAGTGCCCCAGCTATTGTTCACACAGACTTCTACACGCCCCTCAGAAGGAAGATTACCACTCACAAGACGAATATCACCATTAGAACAGACTACAAAGAGAATATCAAATTAATAATCTTCAAAAATAAGTGCGCCTACATGATAGGTTTGCCTCTAAATCTGCCTGAAATAGTCATAGTATAGGAGGATTTTAAGAGAGAGAGGGCCCAATTGCTTATGTGAGGGGGATATTAAGTTAAATCTTGAGAGCCATCAAATAGCTGATTATTAAAGTAGACAGTGTCCACAAAAGATGATTCAAGGAGTCTGAAGGTGAAAGGTTGGAGATGGAAGGGGAATATAAAGTCCTATTATTCTTAAGAAGCCATTGACACATTAAATTACTGTGTAATTAGAGTGAAAAATGTAAGTGCAATGGTGTCCTAGAATGGAGATCAAACAAAATTCTCCCAGACTGAAATCAAGAAATGTTCTTCTCTACTATAGTAAATCATCATTGCATATTACCTAAAAATGACAGAACTTACTCAGGCACCCAACTCCAGCATCCTCAATGTGGCTACAGTCATTGACACCAATGGGGTTAGCAAGACATACACTCAACATTGGCTCTGTTCCAGCACATCTCACTTCATCAAGATGGATTGGTCCAGTTCCAGAACCAAATTGAGAACCGCTATATGCAACGGCATCTGCACAAGTTATATTCATTCAGATAAATTTATAAGAAGAAAAACTGTTTATTTCCTAGAAGGAATGGATGAACCTTGCTATAGTTCTTATGTTTGAACAAACAACCCCCCTTTCAGTACTTAAGGTTAATTATTTACCAGTAGAGGAGTATCCAAGTTGCCTGCACACCACCCTAGCATCATTTACATCCCATCTATCATCACACACAGTTCCCCAGACACCATCATAACAGATCTCTACTCGCCCTTCAGTGCTGTTACTCACTCCTCCAACTAGTCTCACTTCGCCAGAACTACAAGGTACTATTAGTACAGATAATTACATATTAACACAATTGCACAAAGCTTAGTAGATACCTACTCTAGATATTTAGTGGTATGTCTAAAGATATAATTCTATGAAGGTTTAGGGTCAGCAGACTCATTAAGAATGTTGTTTCTCTAATTCAAGGACATAATACAGTTGATATTATATAAGATTGTATAGCGGCACCTCTATTCAGGAATACATAATTATATTGTTCTAATTCTAACTGATCAAATTTTTGGAAATTTGTCAGTTGTTGTAATTTGAGAAGAAAATTATGAAAGTATTACAGAATATGTATTTTCATTATAGCTACGTATGTAATGGTATGATAATAATAATAGTTGACCATTCTTACTTGCTGGCTCTGGGCAGCGTACACCAGCATCTTCACTGTGAATACAGTTATGAGCTCCAATAGGACGGTGTGGACATGATACTAATCTAGATTCAGTGCCAGTACACATCACATCATCCAAAAATATGGGTCCTGTGCCTTGTATAAACTGACCACCAAATAAAGCTTCGGCTCCTGTAAATGAAAAATCATATAATTAATGATAGACAAAAGTATAAAATTGTAACAGAAGAAACATTATTAAAATCATACTACAATGAACATAGGTAGGTCAGTAAATCAGGAAACCTTGCCCATCTCCTGTAAAAATTGCCCTAAATCATAAGTCATAAAGGAGAGAAAGAATCTACTTTTAGTGACTGACCAGAGCTGTTATATCCCAGTTGTTGACAAACCACTTCAGCATCAAGTGTTCCCCAGAAGTCATCACAGATTGTACCCCAAACCTCTCCTATGCAAATTTCCACTCTCCCTTCATATTCTGTATCACCATCCACAAGTCTGAGATCACCATCTTCACACAAAACTAAAAGATGAAATAAATAATAAAATATTCTGTTCACAAGATATAACACACCACATTATGAATATTATGACTTGATGTTCTAACTAAACTCTGACTTAACAAACAATGATATAATAAAATCTTGTGTCTAGATTTTAAACCTCTCTAAGGCCAAAACTATTAGCTAATGCTTTGATACATGTATGTATAATATAGAGTAGGGAATATCAAACCCCGTACTAAATCAAGCAATTAAATAGAACAACTAAATAGAGCAACCGATAGAACAGAGACTTCTAATTAATGACACTCTTCATTTTGACAATTTCACAAAATATGTATGTTATAAGATATAAATAATTATTAGTCATAGATAATACCAATACTCACTTGGTATGCACTGTACACCAGCATCCTCCCGGTGAGAGCAGTCATTTGTATCAGGATCATATGGACAAAGAAGGAGGCTGCTTTCATTTCCATTACATAGAACATTATCTAGAACTATAGGGCCAGTTCCTTGCCCATAGAAGGCAAGGGACACTGCTGTTGCATCTATATAATACAAATTTCAACCAAACGTAAGTGAACAAGTACATATTTTAAGCAAGAAATAATACGAATACAATAGAACCTTTTATAATGGTCACTGCATATATAAACATTTTTTAATCCAGTATAGTTTGAAACATCTTGTTTGATTGTGAAGTCCATGCATTGTCATTGTGTCACATTTAGTTTGAAAGACTAGCCAGAAGTCATTTCTCTACTATCTATATCAGTAACCATTATAATCATGGGCTCCATTGTATAATCTTACTCTGTCTTGAGAATCCAGCTTGTCTACACACAACAGAGGCTTCATTATCATCCCAAAAATCATCACACACTGTCCCCCATGTCTCATTTATGCACACCTCAACTCTACCCTCAGTGATTAATGAACCGCCAACAAGCCTCACAGCACCGTTGTTGCAAAAGACTGCATTAAATGGAAATATTATTATAAAAAAATTAGCTTTTAGTAATGTTCACGTACAATTTGGGCTGCATCTAACTGAAGCATCTTCACCATGAACACAGTTGTTAATTCCAAGGCCTGCATTAATGCAGTCAAAGAGTCTAGTTTCACTTCCAGTGCAAGAAACATCATCCAAAATGATGGGCCCAGATCCAGGTCCAAATTGAGCAAAACTGAATGCTTGAGCATCTATGGTTAGAAATCACAGTCATAATGATCATTCATCTTGATACCAGATCTATTGGTAGTTTGTTATATAGATTTTAGGATTTTAGCATATTTACTGGCAAGATTAAGCCAGATATTAAGTAAATATTAACAGCTAAACCATAACTTGAACCATTAAAGAAGTTAATATGATGAAAATATTTTCCTTACTGAATCTTGAGTATCCTAACTGCCTGCATGCCACATTAGCATCAGGAATTCCCCAACCATCATCACATACTGTACCCCAAACATTGTTATTGCAGACTTCAACACGACCCTCTAAAGAATTAGTGCCACCAGCAAGTCGGATGGCTCCTTGTTCACACACTACACAAAAAATTACAGCATTATGACTTATTCTAGTGGAAAAGCTACATATAATTTACCAATACAGACAACTCCAGCATCATCTGAATGTGAGCAGTTTTGCATGAAAGGCATGGAAGAGAAAGTGCAGTTCAGGAGGGAAGGCTCTGTTCCTGCACACATCACATTATTTAGCAGAATTGGACCACTGCCTTGACCAAAGGCTGCGTTAGTACGAGCTATTGCACCTATTAGAAGTAATATGATACTAGATAATAAATACATAATGATATTGATGTGCACTCAAAAATAAGATTGTTCCAGATGCAGAAATAATATTTCATAGGTAATGAAGGATGGATGAACATAATTATTCACATACCACTTCTTGAGTATCCAAGTTGGGCACAAGAAACTGAAGCTTCAAAAACTCCCCATAGGTTATCACATATTGTACCCCAGATTGAGTTCAGACAAATCTCAAGACGACCTTCAAGAACGCTGTTTCCATTAGCTAGTCTTAAATCTCCATGATTACATGCTAAACAAAAATAAAATATATGTTTTGATGTTTTGACAATACTCTAGCCCATAAATTATCTTGATTACAGAAAGAAATAATCAATTGATCAATAATTAACTCCCCACTAATCCCTCTATTTAAATGCATGCACTATAAGCAATGTGCATGTTCATAAATATATATAATAAGTCCATACGTGGAGGTTGCGTTGTAGTGATAGGACGACAAGTAACTCCAGCATCTTCTGAATGGACACAGTTATGAGTACCAATGGGGTTGGCAGGACAGTCTATAAGTCTGGTCTCAGTACCAGAACAGGCCACATTGTCAAGAAGAATTGGACCGACTCCTTGTCCAAAGAAAGCTTGACTTCTTGAGATTGCACCTTAGATAAAAAAAGTATAATAACTCACAGTAACTTGCTCCTAGGTTGCTATAATAATATGTAAATAATAGTCTTGATAAAATTCTCACCATCTGGATTGAATCCAAGCTGTCTACAAACAACAGATGCATCCCTAAATCCCCAAGCATCATCGCAAACTGTTCCATAAACACCATTATTGCAAATTTCTACACGTCCCTCAAGTCTTGTTGCACCACCAATCAATCGAAGGTTACCATTGGAACAGGGTGCTGAGATTCAGGTAATTTCAGTATTGGTGAATGTTATGGGGTAAAATAGATAATATAGCTAGATTCTTAAATCACTATTACCTAATACATGATCTAAAATAGGTTCCCTGATTATGGCTGGAGCATCAAAGCATTTAAGTTTCACCCACAAAAATATTGGGCCCCACTATGCCTAACTATTGTACCTAGAGAAGAGAGAAAATTAATATCCATTGCTACCTGCGCATCTCAGTCCAGCATCTTCAGCATGGATGCAATTTTCAATTCCAATTCCATTATGCGGGCAATCAACAAGCCTTAGCTCAGTTCCAATGCAACCAAGATTGTCCAGGAGTATTCGTCCACTTCCCTGACCAAAGAAGGCAGTACGGAAGGCAGTGGCACCTATTAAGTAATATCACAGTAAAGGCATATTTGTGGCAATCCATAATGATTATAAATTCACCAGGATGTAATTATTTTTATATGACTGTAGTTCAGGAAGTAGATAATAATAAAAACATTTATGGAAGATTACAATTAGCAGTCTTTATTAAAATGCCCTATTCCTCTGAGTATCTTACCACTCTATTTCTATCCTAGCCACTCTACTTTCCTTGCTGTGATCAAATTTACCAAGTCATTTCTGATCTACATGGTGACAATTATTCACTTAGTATTAATCTCACATACCAGCAGCATTGTATCCAAGTTGCACACAAGCCACACCAGCATCAACATTGTCCCAGAGGTCATCACAGACAGTTCCCCATGCCTGGTTATTACAGATTTCCACTCGTCCCTCTAGGGCAGTGGTACCTCCTTGAAGTCTAATGTCACCATCATTACATACAACTACAAAAAATTATTATATATACAGCATATTAATGACCATAGAATTAGAACATTCTCTAGCATAATTTATACTGTATTAAATATAATATTATAATAATATTATTATTTTATAATCAGATGCTATCATTCTCTAAGTTACGGTATTATAATTAGTACTCTCTAGTACATTATAATCTAAATATTATAATAACATACGTTGGCAAGTAACTCCAACATCTTCTGAGTGGACACAGTTATGGCTACCAATAGGGTTGGCTGGGCAATTAAATAGAGAGGTCTCTGTACCAATGCAGTTCAGTTGATCCAAAACAATCTGTCCAGAACCTTGTCCAAATCCTCCACAACAACGAGCTGTAGCTCCTATATTAACCAAAAACACATGATGGTAAATAGTACTGGACTGAACTACAATTTCAATATTTGCCACTATTTTTAGCACACAAAATTTATCTTTGAAGAATTAGTCCCCCAAAACTTTTTTCTACATGTATCCAGCATTTTTCCTAGACTGACAATAATTAATTTGATGGTTTTTGCTCTCAATACATACAAGAAATGCAGAGTGCCCTACCAATCTATGTTGCTTTAGCATAGGATATAATATTATAGTCATGTAGAATTCCTATTCATAATAGTTTGGTAGCCTACAACTCTATTACTGCATTGGTTTCAACTGGTTTTGATATAATATTCTGTTGTCTTTATTTTACCAGTTCCTGAGAATCCAAGCTGCCTGCAGGCTACATTAGCATCACTTGTTCCAAAAGCGTCATCACACACAGTTCCCCATGCATTGTTATTACAGAGTTCCACACGACCTTCCAGCCTGTTAGATCCTCCAACTAGTCGAATTGAACCTTGTGAGCAGATAGCTGCAAGAATAATTAAGTTGGGTGGTAATTCAATAGTCAAAGTCAATAGCAGCCATAGTATTTCAAGATATAAAAATCTTATACAGGGAGGACCCTCTGTTTAGGGCTAAGAGACATCATGGTTACATTCGGGACGTGACAAAACTGGCTAACACAGGAGTGTCCTAAGTAGGTAGCAGTTTGTAATACAGAGGTTATTCTTATAACTAACATACTTAGCCAGCTGATAAAATACCTTACATGCATATAAAGTTTCTCACAACCCTCTGAAATGAGGGTACCCCTGTTAGGGTACCCCTGTATTAAGGATACTTGAATTTGTCCCATAATAATACTAGAACTTTTTCCCTATAACAAAACACTCTACTAACTAGGACACTTCAGTTTGTTTCAATCTGAGAGGTTTCACTCATAATGAATACTTACATGGAGCAGTAGTAACTTCAGGCTCCAAACAGCGAACACTGGCATCTTCAAAATGGTTACAATTATGTTCACCTATGGGATTAGCTGGACAGTCAATAAGTCGACGTTCACGGTTAGTACATGCCACATTGTCTAGCAGAATAGGTCCTGACCCTTGGCCAAAGAATGCAAAAGAAATTGCTGTAGCACCTATATACAGTAATAATACCAAACTTGAAGCGTGTATATATTTTATTGATGAAAAATTAAAATTATTCCCCCACAAGTCCACATTGTGGTTTCAAAAGATTAGATATTTCATCCATTGAAGTAAGGTAAAAGAGATTGAGCTACAACAGGATACAACTATAATATTATATATATATACCAGTATCTCTGAATCCAAGCTGTCTACAGACCACATTTGCATCTGCACTTCCCCAGAGATCATCACATACAGTTCCCCAAGTTCCATTGATACACACTTCAACACGGCCTTCAAAATTATTGGTACCTCCTTGCAATCTGATATCACCATCAGAACATCCTGTATAAAGAATATTTTTGATAATTATGCTTGTGTCGCATGCTGTCTGGCATGGTGCTAGATAACTAAATCTCAGAGATAGAGAAGACTCAACTTTATGATTTTACTATTATAATATTGATCAATCACATACACAACAATGATGCAATGACTATAATGACTAGTACTATAGTCTTCACATATTATTTCAAAGCATTCAAAAAGACTAAAAATTGCATATCAATAAAACAGTTAGTATTATCACCAATAGCTAATGATTTATTTGTGCAATGTAATTTGCTAAAGTGTTAGCAAACTAGATCTGGAATTTCCAGCTACATGTGGGTACGATACAACATTGAATAACCCCCAACTCACCAGGAGTTGTAGTAATTTCCTGGCATCTCACTCCAGCATCTTCAAGGTGACCACAATTGTGATTACCAATAGGGTTAGCAGGACAGTTCAATAATCTAGGTTCAGTTCCAGCACAATTCACATTATCTAGCCAGATTTCACCAATCCCAGCACCAAAGCTTGCTCTCACAGTAGCAATAGCACCTGATACAAGTATAAGTATCATAGCTAAAACATAACATAACAGAAAGACTAAATTCTGTACCATCTGGAGAGAATCCTAGTTGTCTGCAAACAACTCTGGCATCATTTTGGCCCCAAAAATCATCACACACTGTTCCCCAAGTGCTGTTGATACACAACTCTACTCGTCCTTCAAGAAGGTTAGCACCACCAACCAGACGGATCTCACCATTACTACAAACTAAGTTTAAATTCTCAATTTAATGGAGAGTTAACATAATAATTATTATGGTGAAAGCATACAATTGTGTAAAATACTCAACATGGATTACATACAGTGTTCATAATTTTATTGCATATTAGACAAAGATTCCTGTCTAGTACACACTGTGTTACTATTACTTGAAATTTAACAAGTAGCATTCTCTATTCATTGCTAGATGATGGCCTATAGTATTGTTTAGATCTTAATCATGAAGTTACAATAGCTATATCTTTTCTATAGCTTCAATTCCTCATAACATACTAAACCTGAAATTCTATTATACTCCATAACACAAAGATGAAAATTTACCAGGTCCTGTTGACACTATGCACCTCACTCCAGCATCTTCAATGTGCCTACAGTTATGGTTTCCAATTCCATTGCTAGAACATTCAATCAGTCTTGTCTCAGATCCAATGCAACCAACATTATCCAACAAAATTGGTGACAGGGCACCTCCTTGGCCAAAGCGAGCATTAGAAACAGCAGTAGCAGCTAATAATCAAAACACAGTTTTCAATTTCACACTCAGAAATATTCTAAATATACTCTGATCAAAAGACAGGTAGCATGCATGTTTGGAGACAAAATATACAGTAGATTTTCCACACCAACTCAACATGTGTGTGTGCTCACTGCACTTATACCCCCAAAATTAATATTGAAATCCCAACACAATAGTTGCTATATTATAATACCTGTTACAGAATATCCCAGTTGTCTACATGTTACGAGAGCATCAGAGGTAGTCCATAAATCATCACACACAGTACCCCATTCATTGTTCCAACACATTTCCACTCGTCCTTCATAGCTAGTACTACCTCCAATCAGTCTGAGGTCTCCATTATTGCAAACTGATATAGATTGATAGACAATAAAGTAATCTATTATGATTATTTTATAGTTTCTTACATATAGTGTTGTTCATACATCGTACACCAGCATCTTCAGCATGGACACAGTTGTGTGATCCAATTCCCCTGTTGGTACAATTAAACAGGAAGAGTTCAGTCCCAGAACAACCAACATCATCCAGGAAGATATTCCCACTGCCTTGGCCAAATCTTGCAAGGGAAATTGCACTTGCTCCTATAAAAAATATAGTTTTATGAGAATATTATGGTGTAGTTAGTTTATCTGTATTTAAGTTGGTGGTTTTTTGTGCAAAATCTCCAAGTCACCAAATTAACACTTATATAAATAACTTACCATTGGGAGAGAATCCAAGCTGCCTACATACAACAGCTGCATCAGTATTCCCCCAAAAGTCATCACATACTGTTCCCCATTCATTACCACTGCAGACTTCAACACGTCCTTCATTATTATTACTTCCATTAACAAGCCGGATATCTCCAGTTGTACATCCTATAATGGAATAAAAATTGAAAATAGGTTCATCATTGCATAGGGAACCTGGATTATTCTAATGTGTTTGCCTATTCTAGGTTTTCATTATTTAATTTTGCGCACCTATTCTATTTTATTCTACATGTTCTTTATTATGTAGCTATAGCTAGAACCTACGATCTGTTTACTTAATCAATAGGTGCTTTACTACAAATTAGGAAAATTGAAAAATTAATATATATGAATAGTAGAATTAGTAGAACTAGAATACAAGAATACAAGTAGAATTAGAATACAAGTAGAATTAGAATACAAGTATACAAGTAGAATTAGAATACAAGTAGAATTAGAATACAAGTAGAATTAGAATACAAGTAAAATTAGAATACAAGTAGAATTAGAATACAAGTAGAATTAGAATACAAGTAGAATTGGAATACAGGGAGAAAATAGAAATTACATATTTTACAAGGCCTACTACACAGAATGATGTACTACTTACTTTCTAGAACAAGTTGACATCTGACACCAGCATCTTCGCTATGAGCACAGTTATGGTTACCAATTCCATTATTTTGGCAGGCAAGGAGTGTAGACTCTGTTCCTATACACTGAACATTATCCAGTAAAATTTGTCCAGTTCCTTGACCAAATCCAGCCCGGCTAACTGCAACAGCTCCTGCAAAATAGATGACAATTCACAGTACTACACACATATCTAGCTATAATTATTATTATGCTCAAATAGAAGATGCTACTTTGTATAAAAACTTAAAATTTAGCTCAATATTGCTTTCTGGCTCAAAATTGATATTTAATAACACATTGAAACTTTACAGGTTTTCAGATTGTTGGGCCACTGATATAATAATATAGTTACTCACCATTTGAACTAAATCCAAGTTGTCTGCAAACAACTTGTGCATCGGGTATTCCCCAAAAGTCATCGCATACAGTACCCCACATATTCCCATTACATAGCTCAACACGACCTTCTGTTACATTTGATCCACCTTGAAGTCTGATGTCTCCATCATTACAAACTATAACAAAAGATAGAAAAGCAATTCCTCCAAGATTTATTGAGAAGGGTAAGAAATGGCTTCAAAATACAGTAAGTGCATTAAAATAAAAATACCTAACGTGTTCCTTGGGACAAGATAAATTTATCACTTTGAAAAGTGTTCTTATTTGAGGTATATAATACCTTCCTGTACTCCGTACCCTTTGAGTAAAACTGACTCTTATAATAGAACATACCTAATGGGGGATTACATCTTACACCAGCATCTTCACTGTGAACACAGTTATGTACTCCCAGCATATTCCTTGGGCAGCTGAAGAGTCTAGTCTCAGTCCCAACACACTGTACATTGTCAAGGACAATGGACCCTATTCCTTGGCCAAAGAATGCATTAGAGAAAACTCGTACACCTTGAAAGGAAAAATTGATAATACGTACATAACTAGCACATTATAAGATGAGACTTATAACAATAAACAAACATCCATGATAGAATGATAAAATTTTAATAGTTTCATATATATTTTCATTAATCTCAGTAGCAACTGGATTAGCTATGGCCTTATTATATGAAATTATAGTTATAAATAATGAACCACTTGATTTTCAAAGGCAGTGGTCCACAGTAAATACAGTGGTTTAATTTGTTGATGTGGCTTTCCATCAATTTGGCGAGAATTTGAGATATGCACACATAAACAATTGTAATATTAAATTTGATGTTTTTTACCAAAAATGCCAAATTAAATAATTCACTGCAAATAAAAGTGCTGTGTAGCATAGTGAAAATAATGGGATGGTGACTTATTCCATTATGAATAGTGGCATTATTTTACCATTAGTTGAATATCCCAGCTGTCTACATACAACTATCCCATCAGCACTGCTCCAAAAGTCATCACAGACAGTCCCCCATTGGTTGTTATTGCAGACTTCAACCCGGCCTTCATATTGGTTGGTTCCTCCTACCAGACGTATATCACCTTGACTACAAGGAGCTATGGTATAATACAACAATAAGTCAAATTTTGTTACTTCTAGATAATAATAGTACAATAATAATAATAATAATAATAATAATAATAATAATAATAATAATAATAATACAAGTAATGGGATTTTATGATAAGCATAGAGTGTGGAATAAAAATCAATATCAATGACCATATTTAGACTTTGATTATTGCATGACGAGATACATACATAATGTGAGAAATTTGATAGCTTCTTCTTCAACTTGCATATTAATTAATCATAATTATGTTGCTAACTTATCATTTTCACAATAGACAAACTTGAAAGCTCTTACTAGAACATCGAACTCCAGCATCTTCACTGTGGACACAGTTGTGAGAACCAATTGGATTAGCAAGACAATCAATCAAACGAGCTTCTGTCCCTAGACAGTTGACATTGTCCAACCAGATTTGTCCTGTTCCTGCTCCAAGAAGGGCACCAGATATGCCTAAAGCAGCTACAAGTTATGAAATCAGAATGTAAAGTCATAGATATTGTAAATAGTAAGTCTTATGTTCCTTATTATCATAATATTGTCACATTAAGGATACCTATAAGAGAAATACAACATTTGTCGGACTATAAGTTGCAGAAGTAATGACATCCTTATTTGTACCTGGCTCTTGAGACTGAGTATTAAATTAAAACGCTAGCTAATTGTGCCACTAACAATAAGTGCTACAATAATGCACAGAGAATAATGTAGTGTATATGTGCCCCATAACAGCCTGGATATGAATGTATAGAGAATGGTGTGGTTTGTACATGTTCCAGATATGATAAATGCATAAGGTATTCAACTTTATCCCAACAGACACTAATGTAAAGGCAGATTGTATACTTATTATAGCATACCATTTGTATTAAAGCCAAGTTGCCTACAGACGACTTGAGCATCAACATTTGACCAACCATCATCACACACAGTACCCCATACTCCTTCATAACACAACTCAACACGACCTTCACTAGATGACACGTTGCTTATAAGTCTGATATCTCCATTACGACAAGGAGCTATGATTAAAATTATAAGAACAGTATGGATAGTGACCAACTTGAAATGAAGTTGTGATACTAAATTGGGAATTTGCTTGAATGTAGTATATAAGTATATTAATATGGAGGTTATTGTAATCCCAGTGTATTCAATGTCCTCACTTCAGAGGTTAAGAATAAAATATATAGCTATTATTAAAATAACTCTGGAGGTAATTTTATATGAAGTTTGCTATATCTAGAGAACCTTACTAAAGATTTCTATATAGTTACATACGTATCGAACATCTGACTCCAGCATCTTCAGAGTGACTACAGTCATTATCTCCAACCACATTAGATGGACAACTAAACAGCCTGGCCTCGCTTCCAGTACATCGCACATTATCCAGAAGAATAGGCAATCCAGTACCCTGGCCAAAACCAGCTCTAATAACAGCAGTAGCTCCTATGAATGTTAATATCATATTAATAGTGATGGGAAGAGCCCAACGATAATGGAACATTTCTATTGAATTCTGGATATTTTGGGACAAATTAAAGTGTCCTTGTTAGAAGGGTGCCTTCATTTCGTGGAGTAAATTAAACAGTTATTTGGTGCATATCTCAGTGGACTTATACAGAGGTGTCCTCAATTCAAGTGGTTGGAATAGAGGGATTTCATTGTAACATCTTTAAGCTAACTCCACTGTCAAGATATTTAAGTCATGAGGGTTGTATCTAGTGGTATAGGTATTATTTAGTGTGACTCAAGCAAGTACAGAAACCATTGTTGCTTTGTTAGTAACCAATCACATGATCTGTTGAGTGAAGATTCATTGTATGGATGTCATTGTAGTTATTTACCTGAAGTACTGAGTCCTAGCTGCCTGCACACTACAGTGGCTGCATTATCATTCCAGAAGTCATCACAAACAGTTCCCCAGGTTCCAAGAGAGCATATCTCAACTCTACCTTCTGCACCATTTCGGCCACCAGCTAGACGAATCTGACCATCGTAACATGCTATATAAAATGGGAAGATGAGCATTTCTAACAATGGAGAACAAACTACGTATATATTTATAATGCTACCTGTAGTACAGACTGCACTCAAATCTTCTCTGTGTACACAATTATGAGTTCCAACAGGATTTGCTGGACAATCAAACAAACGTGCTTCATTTCCTATACAATTAACATTATCCAGCCATATTTGTCCAGTTCCCTGTCCATATAGAGCATTACCAGCAGAAAAGGCACCTAAAACATGGCATTACAGTAAATGTGGTTAAACATAAGAATAATAATCAAGGTGAATTGATATAAGAAGTAAGATAGAGCCTTGGGACCAGAGAGTACTGAATCTTCAACATAACATACAAATTCATTCTAGTTTTCAGATTATTAAGAACATGGGGTATCCTGTATTGCTTGCACAGACAACTACTATATTATATGTCAGGTTATCCAGCTTGAGGGTGTATTGCAATTTAGAGTTGTGGAGTCCAGGAAATGGGAATGTTTCGGTGTTTTTATTTCAACATACCATGGCTATCTTTGGAACAAAGGCAGGACAAAGAGGATATTTATTATTATATCATCTAGTAAGGCCAAGATAAATAAATTTGGCATGTAGCCACAAGGCAATCACTGACTTATCTCTGTGAGAAACTATTGTACTTATTATTTCAATCTCAAAAAAATTTTATTCATTGAGGAGGCCAAAATCTAGCCCTACTGGTTCCTTTTCTCCTACTGTTGAGGCCAAAATCTAGGCTTGCTAGCCTTACTAGTTTCTATTCCCCTAGGTATCTTACTGTTTTATCGACCTAATTTCACCTGTAGTGCTATAGCCCAACTGTCTGCATGCTATAACTCCTTCGTCAATACCAGCTCCATCATCACAGACACTTCCCCACTTATTGTTGTTGCACACTTCAATGCGACCACTAGTTGACAAATTGCTTAGACTATTACCACCATTCAACCTTATAGCTCCTGTAGCACATGCTATAAAAAAATATATTTATGATGGTATTAGAGCACACATTCACACAATAATTCAAAATGAATGGCCTTTTCATATAAATATTTGATTACTGATAATACTGCTCACGTGTGTTGATAATGGTAGTACATCGGACTCCAGCATCTTCAGCATGTACACAATTGTGGCTAGAAAAGAAAGTGCAGTTCATTAGTGCACCTTCCGTTCCAGTACATTGGACATCATCCATAACTATTGGACCTGCTCCTTGTCCAAATCTTGCATTGGTGAAGGGAACAGCAGCTAAAAATAACATATTCCAAACATGAATTTACAAGGATTTGTCGGCTAAATTAAGGTCCTATATACATACTTATGTTTTGTAATATTTTTAAAATATTATAGAAATTGCATGCAAACCTTCAGCTTGCTATTTCACTAGTCAGTATTGCTAAATATAAAGACTCATTTGCTATCATTACTTTCTCCAGAGTATCCTAGCTGTCTACAAGCAACTCTTGCATCCATCGTTCCCCAATCATCATCACAGACAGTACCCCACTGGTTATAGTAGCACACTTCTAGACGTCCTTCAAGTGGTGAAGAGCCACCAACTAACCTCAGGTCTCCACGAGCACATATTTCTACATGAACAAAGACAGAATCTGTAAGCATGAATACAAATACTCGTGCACACATTCACACACACACATAAGCCACATAATATAATTCTCTATTACCAGTAATGAATGCACATATATTTATATTATATAGTTATGTCGTATTCATGGTCATACTTCTACAGTCATGCATAAACAAATACTTAATTTTTGTGGTCAATGACCAACAGCAAATATAGGCTAGTATTAATATTAAATTAATGGTAATGATAGTTACCTCTGATACCAATTGGTTCACATCTTACTCCAGCATCTTCAAAATGGTTACAGTTGTGTGTTCCAATTGCATTTGACCTGGGACAACTGATCAGCTGAGTCTCATTGCCAACACAGTTCACATTGTCAAGCCATATCTGCCCACTGCCAGTATATCGTCGGAAGAGAGGAACAGCACCTACAATTGTATAATATTGTAATAATGAATCATAGAAGTATTATCTACCTCCTACAGATATTATTGGCTCAATAATTATTAATCTTCAAGGAAAGGATGAAGGAGTAAAAATTGCAAAATAAAAATATTTACCTTCACAGATAAGCTTGGCTATTTTATCCTCAATACTTACAAGAATGAAGCCATCTCCATTGGCCACAGAAAGAGGAACCATTTGGAAAATGGGGAAGGGAGGGTTGGGAAGGAAGGAGGGGGGGTGGGAGTCATGTGTGACCCTATACTATTGGACAAAATACTTTAGTGAACTATCATAGATATTTGGCTCCACACTTATGCTTGGCATTAATGATATATACCACCATAATATGCACATAGATCATTTACCTGCATCACTGAAACCAAGTTGTCTACAGGCTATAACGGCATCTATCTGTCCCCAACCATCATCACATACTGTTCCCCAAGTGTTATTGTAACAAAATTCCACACGTCCAGACAGTGTTGTCCCTCCACGAAGCCTTATCTCTCCCTCTCTGCATGCTATAGCAACATTACATGCGTATTTATTATTGCAAAAATCAAAGTAATGAGAATCAGAAAGGTCTAGGTGAGTTTCAGTTACACTGTCTATTATTATTATTATTATTATTATTATTATTATTATTATTATTATTATTATTATTATTATTATTATTGTTATTATTATTATTATTGTATATTGAACCTAATAGGTATTGTTACTAGCTACTTATGTCTTTGTGTGTTTCCTGTATGTGTGTATATAGCTGAGTTGTCTGTCATCAAAATCTCAAAAATAATAAAATTTGAGTAAGCCTTAGTTGAACTATCCTGTAGTAGCTACCTAGAAAATGATGTACATTAAAATTTATACTTCAATATGTACTGAGAACCAATACATTGATGTTCACAAAAGAATTATTGTGTTGGTTATAAAGACAAAAATATTTTCTGGGATTGGTACATTCACAATGCCCAAAAGTATCTTTAATAATTTTTTTGTAGATCCATTAATATAGCATAATAATATCTATGGATCACTCATAACAAAGCATTATACTTACTTGTTAGATTCATGCACCTCACACCAGCATCCTCAAAGTTAGTACAATCATGGACACCAATAGGATTAGAGCGACAGTCTATCAGTCTGCTCTCAATTCCTGTACAGCTCACCTGATCCAGCCAGATAATTCCAGTATTACTATTGATGAAGCCTGAAGTTAGAGCAATAGCTCCTATATAGATAAAAATACTCAGTTAATGTAAGGTTTTTTGATGCCTGTATTATAATTTTAAAATGTAAATAGAAATAGCAAAATCATTAAAATTCACCAAAATGAGCACCCAATTAATGAGTTATTATGTTTCAACCCTGGGGGGAAACTAAAATCCATTATGTCCACTTTTCACTTAGGACATAGGAAAATTTCTTATTCAAGTATTATGACTGAACATCATTTGGCATGCAGTTCTTTTGACAGCATAGACAGTGCTAGCTATAGCTCCAATTTTAAAATATTATAGCCATAAGAAAAAATAAAGTTACTCCATAGTATTGTTGGCAAATGTACAAGTAATCGACAGTTTGGAGCCATAAATTTGATTGGATATGACTTAAATGATGAGAAGATAGCTACTAACACACAAAATCAGAGTTTTTTTATGGCCTAGCTAAAATTCTAGAATTAACTGTCTAGTTAGAATAGACTAGCTATACAAACTACAGATAGAATATTACAGAGTAACATGACAAATACTGTTTCCAACAAGAATTATACCTTGGGAATCAAAGCCAAGCTGCCTGCAAGCAACCTGTGCATCTACTGCTCCCCAAGCATCATCACAGACAGTACCCCATCTATTTTCATTGCAAATTTCTACTCGTCCTTCATTGGCATTGGAACCACCTTGCAAACGTATACCTCCATTTAGACACACTGCATGAAAATTATGATATTATAATAAATTATAGATAGAAACTTTGAAAGAGATTCTGTAGGATGCAAAAAGTAACATGATTTCTTTAGCCCATGATAAACTTTCAATGATAATATCATCTACAACAAAATGGAAGGATTATATATATATATATACCTGGTACTGGGGTTCCACTGGTACACCTGACTCCTACATCTTCATTGTGGTTACAGTTATGAGCTCCCAGTGGTCGATGAGGACAGTCTATAAGTCTGGGTTCTGTTCCTCTGCAATTTACATCATCAAGTACAATTGGACCAGTTCCATCCGCCACAGCTGTCGTATATAGTGCAGTGGCTCCTAAAATGCATAGATAATATATAACCCTGAGTTACATACAAGGACTATAGCTTCATGCTGAGTTACTAATACAAGGACTATAGCTTCATTGATCTAAGGATATAACCTCCATGTTGTTATATAGAGTCTTTAACTTCAGAGTCTTTAAATTTTACTGTGGTACTTTAAATGCAAAGTCTGTATAGCTAACACCTGCCTAATTTGAGCATGCAATAGAAATATACATGAGATGTAGTGTAGTATTTAAGCACCAGGAAATGAGAGCACCCCATAATAATATTCCCATGCTATCAGCCATTATTAAAGAATGCTAACCAGTTGGTGAGTATCCTAGCTGTCTACAGACAACGTTAGCATCTGGTGTTCCAAAGAAATCATCACAGACTGTGCCCCACACATTATTATTGCAGACTTCAACACGGCCTTCAAGAGGAGAACTTCCAACCAATCTAATTCCTCCTTGTTCACAGGCTGCATGTAATATGAGGGAATATAAATCAATATGGTAGGATTCTAATGCTGGCAAGAAATGTGGAACCCCTCTAATTTGGACACCTCAGTATACAGTGGAACCCCTCTTCTATTCTAACCCTTTGAAATAAGGACAGTGAAACTCCTCTATTCCAATCCCTTGAAATGAGGATACCTCAATGCATACAGTAGAACTCCTCTATTCCAACCTCCTGAAATGAGAACACCTCTGTATATAGTGGAATCAATCCCCTGAAATGAAAACACCACTGTATACAGTGGAACCTCTCCCCTGAAATGAGGACACCTCTGTATACAGTGGAACCTCTCTATTCCAACCCCCAGAAATGAGGACATTGCTGTATATGGTGGAACTCCTTTATTCCAACTCCCTGAAATAAGAACACCTGGAACCCCTCTATTCCAACCCCCTGAAATGAGGACACCTCTGTATACAGTGGAACTCATCTATTCCAATCCCTTGAAATGAAGACACTTCTGTATACAGCGGAACTCCTCTACTCGAACCCCCTTTGTATATCCTCTATTCTAACCAAATCTGCACTTGAATATGTCAGCTTGTGTGTTAAGAACTTCACCCTCTGAAATGAGGCCACCCCTTTAAAAAGGAAATTATGATCTACTGTACTAGCATTTTTGCTATGCTTTATACATACATTTCTATTCAAAGCAAAAATGTATAGCCAGAAATTCTCACTGCTTTCGGAAGATCAAAATTATGAAATTATTCGTAATTTATAAGTTTCATATTACACCAACATACAGACCAACAAGATAATTAACTAATGAATATTCTGGCTGCGTTACAGTGTGTTGATATTTTGATGCTACTATGTAATATACTGTAATTATCTGTCATGGATTTTAATAATGATGTAGAATTAAAATATCTTTTTTGTTAAATTACCCATGCAGCTGACTCCAGAATCTTGTATGTGAGTACAGTTAAAGTTTACTCCAAGCAAAGGACAATCCACAAGTCTGTTCTCAGTACCACGGCAATTAACACGGCCAAGAAGTATATTATCACCAACACCATTCAAAAAACCACTAGTTATAGCAATAGCACCTAGACACAGCAAAATGTAAAATAATAATTATGTAATAATAATACACCCCCTTACCCCCTGTGGTCCCCCTGTGGTATAACTTTGCATTATGTTTGCTACATATGATGACCATACATACATATAATATCATGCAGGTACATATATACTGTACCATTAATAATTCTATCATGTGATCTGATGCCTCATGTCCAGATTTTATGGAAGCTCTTAGCAAAGATCTGTGATACCTACCATAATACTACAGCCCCACTGTCCCTCTACATATCAATTGTTCTCTTCTGAATCTACCTCTGGCTTGGGTAATATTATTTTCATACCTGTAGAAGAAAATCCAAGCTGTCTACATGAAACTTGTGCATCCAAATCATCCCATAAATCATCACACACAGTTCCCCAAACATTGTTCATACAGATTTCTACACGTCCATGTGTGGCATTGCCTCCTTGCAGTCTAATGTCGCCTTGAGTACAAATGTCTGAAGTGAAAATTCAAAGTGAATTGCAACAGTATTATGCTCTCATAGATACATTAAAAACAAGAGTCCTCATTATGTACACACTATAACTTTAGAAAAAAAGACTTACTTATTTGACAGTTAACTCCTGCATCTTCAAAATGGACACAGTTGTGGCTACCCAGTATATTGGCAGGACAGTCAATGAGTCTGCTCTCAGTTCCACGACACTGAACATTATCCAACCAGATCTGACCAGTGCCATCAGGTACATTACCAAGAGTGATTGCAGCAGCAGCAGCAGCAGGAAATCCCAACTGCCTACATGCAACTTGGGCATCCACAGTGCCCCATAAGTCATCACACACTGTTCCCCAGACATTATTATTGCATATCTCCACACGTCCTTGAGTGGCGTTGCCTCCTTGAAGTCTAATAGCACCTTGCGTGCATGCTATTAAATAACAATAAAAGTTATAATATATTTTCTTATGCTAAACCTAGAATATGTGAAAGTTATTAAAATTCATAGCTATTGTAAAACCACAAAAAATTCAAAATGAACTTCTAATGGGAAGGCATCTTTTTATATGCTCAGTTGTGTACATAGAAACTACTTTCATTAGTGAAATTACTAGTTCAAGCAGTAGCTAAATAATGAGGTTACAATGTGAATTGCTCAACTTACTTCGGCTCATACATCTTACTCCAACATCTTCTGAGTGACTACAATCATGAGTTCCAATATTATTAGCTGGGCAGTCAATGAGTCTCGTTTCTGCTCCTCTGCACTGTACTTCATCTAACCAGATTTGACCAGTTCCATCAGTTACACTGCCAGAAAGCACAATAACAGCACCTATTTGGGGTATTGGGAATAAGTAACTTTACAAGCAAGAAGTTCATGATAAACAGAGATATATTCCATGTGATAATTATTGTCCACATAGTATGACTGACAGTTTGATATTATTTTTATGTTGGCTCACTCTTAAATATTAAATTTATGAATTAAATTTGTGAATTGTATTTAGGCCTGAAGTTTTCTAGCCCTCCTATAATGACAAGTACCTAAAGCCTTACAGATCCAGATACATGTCTCATAATATAGCAGAGTATCATTATGAGTAGGAATGGGAATGTTTAATAATATGTGTGTGCTAACCGTTGGAAGCAAATCCAAGCTGTCTGCATGCAACTTGAGCACTAGCAGTGGTGAATGAATCATCACAAACTGTTCCCCATACATTGTTACTGCACACTTCTAGGCGTCCATTCATGTTGTTTGACCCAGCCTGAAGTCTGATATCTCCTTCATTACAAACTAGAGGACAAGAGAATAGACGTAACTGAATTGGCTATTGGCAATGCCATGATTCACTACATTGAAACTACTGGTTATTTTAAAGATATCCTTATTATACAGGGGGTTCTTCATTTCTGAGGGTTAGAATCACTATTATCTTTCATAATAAAATTAATAGGATTGGATTCTATAGAGTGTCATGTTCTATATCGTGTTCAAAACTTCAATGCAAAGCTATTTATTATTGTAAAACAACCTTAATATATTGTAAATATCATAATGGAATAACATAACTCCTCCATTATACTTACCATTGGTAGCTACAGTGCAGCGAACTCCAGCATCCTCTGAATGGACACAGTTATGTTGTCCAAGTGGTGGGTGTGAGCAACTGATGAGAGTGAGTTCATTACCAGTACAGGCCACATCATCTAGCCAAATTTGTCCTGCTCCATTAGCAAATCCACTTGTCAGTGCCACTGAATAAGATAGTAATAACCACGTGAATACTCATTACAATGCACTAGAGTAGAACACATGCTATAGAAATCTATCAAACAATGTTCAAGTAAGCAGAGTCATAATCAGCCAACTTCTGTAGGCTTCATGGCCACTAAGTCTCAGCTATTTTAGAGACCAAAGGATGTTAATGAACATGTGTCTATTCTTTTCGGCTATCAAAATCAGGTGTTTGCTGTGCTATTTAATCCATAGTATGAGTATCTTATTAGACATACCACTTCCTACACTGTTGTACCCAAGTTGACGGCAAACCACTCTAGCATCAGGTGATCCCCAGGAATCATCACACACTGTACCCCACACATTGTTGTTGCAGATCTCAACACGACCAGTAAGAGCATTATTTCCTCCTACAAGCCGAAGGCTACCTGTTACACAACCTGTGCCAAGAATGCAACAATAATATTTGCTCGTATTACAACTATTTGCTTGCAAAGAGTGAAGTGGCTTAGGTACCAAGACAGTTATTTCTATACACTGTCATGAAGAAGTAACTATTATTGTAGTGGAATTGGCTAGACTATCTACTTATAGAGTAAACTCATTTCTAGCTCACCAGCTTGGCATCTGGCTCCAACGTCTTCACTATGAAGACAATTATGTGATCCCAGGTTATTTGATGGACAGTTAATGAGCCTGTTCTCAGTACCACGACATTGTACATTATCCAACCAGATCTGTCCCATGCCAGGAGTGACAGTTGTCAATGCAATAGCACCTGAAAATTTACATTAAAGTAATAATAATAAGTATAGAAGATCAATTCCATTAAGTATTGCTACATAATCCAAACTAGTACAAATGCTGTAGGAATGGAAAACTTCACAACTGAAAAATTATAATTACTGATTTTTCACAAATTCACCAGCTGACATAAATTAATTTACAAGGATAGCTAATATAATGCATTTAAATGCTACTATCTACTGGTGAAATTCCTTGCTCATGAACTTTATAGTCATAAGATAATGGAAATTCTCATCTATAGCTATCTACCAAAAATTTCAAATTAACCTGATTCCCTGTAGCCCAGTTGTCTGCATACAACATTAGCATCAGTCACACCAAAAAAATCATCACAAACTGTCCCCCATGTATTGTTATTGCAGATTTCCACACGACCCTCACGGATGTTGGCTCCACCTACTAATCTGATATCTCCTCCATTACAGCCTATTATGATAGCGTATTCACAATAAGATTGATTAATAAATTATTATAATATCCAGTACAATAACAAACACCACAAGCAAAGCATTATAATTATTGTATGTGGAATAAATACCATTGCTAAATTACACACAATGGTAGTTACATGCTACACATGATAGCTATTGAAATACAATGGAATCGCACTTATAAATTAATGATATTCAATGCCACTGTACTATGCATTAGAATGCTGCTGCTATTCAAAATGCATTGTGTTTATTATACAGACCATTTATATTGACTGGTGCCTGGGACCATATAAGTAAGGTTCCACTGCATGTGTAGTTAGAATATTGATCTAAATTACCTTGTATGCAAATGACACCAGCATCTTCGGCATGTACACAGTTCTCAGTACCAATAGCATTGGCTAGGCAACTAAATAAAGACCTTTCACTTCCTCCACATTGTACATTGTCAAGCCAGATAGGTTGAGTGCTAATTCCATTAGTAAAGCCAGTAGTGATAGCTACAGCACCTATAGACATTAAATGAATGATAAAGTTCATTTACTTCCACCTGACTATATTAACAAGCATTGACTATTAACAAGCATTGTTAACAGGTAGCTACTATGTTTAATTTCTTTCTGCTTTTAGGGCTTTGATAATTTTGTAAAAATATGACAGCTATATCTTGAAATACTACATACCTTCAGCTCTATATCCTAGCTGTCTACAGGCTACCATAGCATCTGGAATTCCAAATAAGTCATCACAAACAGTTCCCCATTGGTTATTATTGCACACTTCAACACGTCCAAATGTACTATTTCCACCTTGGAGTCTGATTGATCCTTGATTACAAACTGTATGTGAATAGCAATAAATTTAAATTATTACTGATTTGTATTGCATAATTATAATTCACTAATCCCATTATCATTATTATACCATCTTTATATATGAGCTGAACTCTAGTTTTAGTACATACCAGAAATTGGTAGACAAGTAACTCCAGCATCTTCACTGTGGACACAGTTGTGGGTACCCAGTGCATTAGCAGGACAGTCAATGAGTCTAGATTCACTTCCAGTACACCGGACATTGTCCAACCATATCTGACCAACACCATTGGTGAAACCACTATATATAGCAACAGCACCTATAATGTTACAGGATTAATAAGTTAACAATTTATACAACTGTGGTATTAATTTACCAGTTGGTGAGTGTCCTAGCTGTCTACATACAACATTTGCATCATCAGTGCCCCAGAAGTCATCACATCAGTCCCCCAAATTCTATTATTGCAGATTTCAACACGACCACTCAGACTACTGGCTCCTCCAGTTATTCTCAAGTCACCTCTATTGCAACCTAAGAGATGAAAAGTAATTATATTACTCCATCACAATCTGTGACAAGATAGACAAAACTATAATATAGTGGTTATTATTGTCAGACAATTAATTTTCGACCTGTTAATCACCCCAACCAATAATTTTTAAATCAGATTATTAAATTAAAAATCCACAAAATTATATCATTTTACTAAGGACTCTTCCTTTACTACTAGAATACATGTTGCTGCATACCCAGTGAGCATTGGACTCCCGCATCTTCAGCATGAACACAATTATGTGTGCCTATTGGTCTTGCAGGGCAATCAATAAGTCGAGATTCTGTTCCAGCACAGTTCACATCATCCAACCAGATTGATCCTACTCCATTTGTGAATCCACTGAAAAGAGCCACAGCTCCTGTATGAGATACCAACAAAGTGGTTTACTATATATTTATTCCTTGACTATGTTTAGTTTGAATATTATTGCTCAGTGTTACATGTTAGTGGTTTTAGTGTGACAAAGTAAGCTATGGTGCTACCTGAAAAGGGTCTGTAATGTCTGATCCTTTACACATAATTACTACCATAAAGTAAAGATGGTACAGATTGTAAGGCTATTTTAGTGCTATATACATAACTCTCACAAAGAGAGCAATAACATAGGTCCTAAGTAATAAAACTGTGGTCAATCTCACAAGACTATGTAGAGCAAAAACTGTTTATACTTCATTTTTGGATGTAGAGGGATTTTACTCTACCAAAATTAGCAAATTCCCTAAAACTGTAGCATTGTAATATGTGTTGGTCAGACCAATGTAAATATTAATGACAGACAGTAACTATAATTATGTATATTTCCCTTCCCAATCTTAGATAGAAATTTAATAAGATCCATGTTATTAAGATCATGATTTATAATATCAACCTGTGGGAGAGAATCCAAGCTGTCTACAGGCCACTGAGGCATCAGCGCTATCCCAGGCATCATCACACACAGTTCCCCATGTATTACTGTTGCAAACCTCAACACGACCAGTCATATTGTTGGCACCACCTTGGAGTCTAATATCTCCTTGATTACACACTATAATAATAGTAATAATAAGAATAAGAAGAAGAAGAATAAAAAGAAGAAGAAGAAGAAGAATATTAAAATGTAGCATTTTTAGATATCTATTAAAAATTGAAATGAGTATTTCATAAGATTACTTACATGGTAGACACCTCACTCCAGCATCCTCAATATGGCCACAGTTGTGGGTTCCCAGTGGACTAGCAGGACAGTCAATGAGTCTGGTCTCATTTCCAACACACTGGACATTATCCAACCAGATCTGACCAGCACCATTGGTGAACCCAGAAGTGAGAGCAACAGAACCTAAAAACACAGAAGTGGTATGAAATAAAGCTACAATAGAAACCATTATCTGAAAGAAACTAGTTCCACTCTGAAACAAAGATAATTCATCCCTGAAATAAGAACACAAAACAAGTGAGAAAAAAGAATTGTTTGTAGGGGGGAAGTCACAATCATGTCTTCATGTCTTCACCATTCAGCTAAATTTCCATTAACACATTTATTACAGAGATTATAATATTGAGTTTTGATTTGACATAGAATTTCTGATATTCCACTATAACAGTAAAACATACCAACATCAGAGAATCCGAGCTGCCTACAAGCTACATTAGCATCAGAAGTTCCCCATAAGTCATCACAAACTGTTCCCCAGACATTGGTATTACATATTTCTACCCGTCCAGTCATGCTGTTAGCTCCACCCACCAATCTGATAGCACCTTGAACACATCCTACAAGTATAGAGGAAAGCATTGCTGTATAATATATGCAATGTTTGATCACACTACACACTATTGTGTATTATAAATTATACTGCATTACTTCACTATGTAGATGATGACGATGATTGATGTTATATTATCATATCATCATAATCATCATTGTGTGAAGAAATAAGACAGACTTACACGCACTCTATCTAAAATGCTTTTCTACTTTACCTGAAACACATCTCACTCCAGCATCTTCATTATGGACACAGTTGTGAGAGCCCAGAGCATTCCGTGGACAGTCAATGAGCCTGCTCTCAGTTCCACGACACTGGACATTATCCAGCCAGATCTGACCAGTTCCATCAGGTACAGCACCAAGTGTTAGTGCAGTAGCACCTAATGTGAATTACAGTGTATTCCATATACTCTGAGCATTTTACTATGAAGATCTTAAAGGTAATAAACTACCTCTCCATTATATAATGCAAGCTTTAATTTCTATGATTACCTGCTGGACTAAAGCCCAGTTGTCTGCAGGCGACCTGAGCATCGACATTACCCCAGAAGTCATCACATACTGTTCCCCAGATGTTCGCATTACAGATCTCCACACGGCCAGTCATGTTATTGGCACCTCCTTGGAGTCTGATAGACCCTTGAGTGCAAGCTACATGAACATTAAAAACAGCATTTATTTACAAGTGCATAGAGACAACCATGCTATTACAATGCATAAATACCAAGCTGTATACCACTACTGTTCTGGTAGATAACAATGCAGAATGAATGCACACAATATACAGTTTCTTACATTGTGAACAACTGACACCAGCATCTTCACTATGGACACAGTTATGGCTACCCAGTGCATTAGCAGGACAGTCAATGAGTCTAGATTCACTTCCAGTACACTGGACATTGTCCAGCCAGATCTGACCGGTACCATCTGGAACAGCTGTGAGATATAATGGTCGACCACTAGTTCTTTCAAATCCCAATTGCCGGCAAGCTACTTGAGCATCAGGAGTGCCCCACAAATCATCACACACTGTTCCCCACACATTATTATTGCATATTTCCACACGTCCTCGTGTGGCACTGCCTCCTTGAAGCCTGATTGATCCTTGAGTACATGCTGTTATGTGATACAAATACAACCATACTTCATAATTAAAACAAAAATGAAAATGAGCTTGCATGTATTAGATTGTCATTAGCTAACAACATTATGATTCTCTGTGAAGACACACAAAGACTTTAAGAAACACTCGTGTCCCAGCAGTATCCAAGAATTACACCATACATTACCAAACAAAACTACATGATTTTCAAGCAAGTATACAATGCTTACCAACTAGTGGCTGACATCTGACTCCAGCATCTTCAATGTGAGCACAATTGTGTTGGCCAAATGCAGGATGTGGGCAACTTGCTAGAGTGTTCTCTGTGCCTCTACACTGTACATCATCTAGCCAGATTTGACCAACTCCATTGGTGAAACCAGTAAAGATTGCCACAGCACCTACCAATATTAAATATGCAAAATTATATCTAATTCAAAGTAATCCATTTATTCACCTGTAGGAGAGAATCCTAACTGTCTACAAACCACAGTGGCATCAGGAGTTCCCCAAAGGTCATCACACACTGTACCCCAGATATTGTTATTACAGATCTCCACACGACCGGTCCTGTTGTTAGCACCACCTTGCAGCCTCAAAGCATTTTGAGTACAAGCTGGAAAAGATCACATAGTGAGAAGAACCAATTATGGCTTTACGCATGCGCTGATAGCTATAATACTATGACAGTAAAAGTAGAAAGTGCTTTTATTTCAGAGGATAATATTTCATTAACTTCTCTTCTGGAGGGCCTAATATCCAGAGATGTCACTTATACCCATCCCAATTTCCGATGAGGAATTTCACTGGTGGTGATATGAGACTTACTACTAGTCAATGGTTGACATCTGACTCCAGCATCCTCAATATGGCCACAATTATGGGTACCCAGTGGACTAGCAGGACAGTCAATGAGTCTGGTCTCAGTTCCACTACACCGGACATCATCCAACCAGATCTGACCAGCACCATTGGTGAAACCAGAAGTAAGAGCAGCAGCACCTAATTTTAATGACCATTCTAACACACAAATCTATAGCTACAGCCTGTACTAACATACAACAAAGTCAATTAAGTCACACGTACAATACACACTGCTACAGAAATGTGAAAATGGATGTGCTTGCATATGGTCAAGGAGGTATATAATGCTGTGTTAAGGTTCTTTGGCTATATTATTTTTAAACTTAAAGAGTGGTAAACTTACCATTAGGTGAATAGCCTAGCTGCCTGCAAACCACCCTAGCGTCAGCAGCTCCCCATAAGTCATCACATACTGTCCCCCAGACATTGTTATTGCAAATCTCAACACGACCATTTAATGCATTAGTGCCACCCTGAAGTCGGACAGCATTCTGGGAGCATCCTGCACGTATAATTAAATAAAAAACATGTGGAACTCAAATAGTTATAATGTACTCACTAGTTAGGAAGTAGCTAGAATTATTATTTTGTAATGATTTACACACACACACACATGTAATCTTTTAATCTTGTAATAATATGTACATATAATATACCTGCTTGACACCTAACTCCAGCATCTTCTGAGTGGACACAGTTATGGGTTCCAACTGGGGAATGGGTACAACTAAAGAGATTGGTCTCAGTTCCACGACACTGGACATTATCCAACCAGATCTGTCCAACACCATTGGTAAAACCAGTAGTAAGAGCCACAGCACCTACGTACATAATAAGAATAATGACCGGCTATAAATAGAACTACATAAACCATGTATACATTAGTTATTAAGACTCTATGGAACCAGCACTGGTCTGTATAAGTGAAATATTTCTCTGTGTTAAACAATATCTATATTTGGAAAGGAGTGTTCTATTTTTGCATAGCAATTTGCCAATGAATGTCATTTATTTGAGTCGATAAAATCAGAGCAACTGGATAACAGAAGTTGTTCCATAATTAATAAGTGTACAATATTAATGGAAGTAACATAACAGTACATGCTGCTCTATTAATCTAAATGGCCATAATTCTCAAGTAGTTACTGGAGAATACAGATTAGAAGCTGGACTCTAGAAAACAATAATTAGTGAATCTATACAAACTGATGTTATAACAAGACTTTACTGAAAAAAGACTATACAGTGTCGTATGTACCTCGGTCAGACAACCCTAACTGTCTGCAGACTACTGTAGCATCGGAAATGCCCCAAAAATCATCACATACTGTTCCCCAGATGTTGTTGTTGCAGACCTCAACACGTCCTTGGGTTGCTGTACCACCCTGAAGTCTGATATCTCCATAAGAACATACTGTGAGCAAGAAAAATGTTTCTACCTTACAAATAAATCATTATGTCTGTACCAAATGCAGAAGTTGTCGTTGAACACCTCACTCCAGCATCCTCAGAGTGGACACAGTTATGGGTTCCCAGTGCATTAGCAGGACAGTCAATGAGTCTGGCCTCACTTCCACGACACTGGACATCATCCAGCCAAATCTGGCCAGCACCATTGGTGAAACCAGTAGTTGTAGCCACAGACCCTAAGGAAATAAAGTAATTGTAAACTCAAAATTATTTCTTCTAAATCTGACTTCATAAATGTACAGGTCCACTTCCTATATCATATTTAAATATTTATAGCTCATTTTAACCTGATCAAACTTAAAATCATTTTTGATATTATTGTACTGAGACAGATAACTGTATGTGCATATTTGCATGTTTGTATATTGATCATACATTGTTGCTATGTTTTGTATGTGGTGTGTGTGTGTGTGTGTGTGTGTGAGAGAGGGAGGGAGGGAGGGAGATCTTTTGTGTGAACTGTTATATTTCTCAAGTCCAGAGAGACTAGATAGATAATCATGATATGTATCATGCATGGGACTCTATACTAACTAGCTGAGTTGTCTCTGTTCTCAGTTGTTGTTTAATACCTAAATGATTTAGCTACCTCAATTTTGGTCTCATTCACATGTACTGATCAATGAAGTTCTATATTTTTCCACTACAGTAATATACCTGTAGGTATGAATCCTAGCTGTCTACAAGCAACTTGTGCATCAGCAGCCCCCCATGAGTCATCACATACTGTACCCCAGACATTGTTATTGCATATCTCTACACGTCCTTGAGTGGCAGTGCCTCCTTGGAGTCTGATGGCTCCAGTTACACATCCTACCGTGTTTATATTTTGCAATTAAAACCTACATCAAGACTCAGTCACATCACTTAGATACCTGCTTGACATCTGATTCCAGCATCTTCAGTATGGACACAGTTGTGGGTACCCAGTGCATTAGCAGGACAGTCAATGAGTCTGGTCTCAGTTCCACTACACTGAACATTATCCAACCAAATCTGACCAGCACCATTTGTGAAACCAGAAAAAATAGCCACAGCACCTATAAAATTATTTTGCTAATGGCTACAAAGAAATACAACTTACAAAAGTGAAAAGTATTTACAACCTATAATGCCCTACATACCAGTTGTAGCAAATCCTAGCTGTCTACAGGCAACTTGAGCATCAGGAGTTCCCCAAAAATCATCACATACTGTTCCCCAAATATTGTTATTGCAGATCTCCACACGACCTTGAGTTGAATCACTTCCACCAAGAAGCCTGAGGGCACCTCGTGTACAGCCTGTAAAATACGTAAGGTTCTTATCCCCCCTTCTTTCTAACCCCACTGCATCCCATCCTCTATTAGTGCCACCTCAAACTCTCCACCACCCCCTTTTCTATACATCAATGAATGAATGAACAAATTTAGAGTCAATATTATAGATCCAATTCTCATTAAAGTCTGTCCAAGCTGACGAGAGCCTCACAAAAACATGCCTAACTCGGCTAAAACAACTTCAAATTATATGCATTTGGTATCATTTAGCAGTTCTTACCGAGGTGCTTCTTACCAGATGCCTGTTCAGTCTGTTGTGGTGCCCATAGAGAGAAACAGTAGGCTAATAATACAAATCCTATGGCGGTACTCTGAGTGTTGCGCATAATAAAAAAATTGCTGCGTGGAGAGTCAGCTGCACTCTAGCTCTGGGCAAATGCATCGCGAATGTTGTTATTATTGCGAGGTATCTATGAATAATAGTAAAGCACTTCCGGGCTGCTTCCGTGGCTCTCGTCAGCTTGGACAGACTTTAGTAAGTGTGTTCTATATTAAAGTTCATACTTCTACATTATTATTATATAATGAAATAACATTTTATTTATTTACATACCTTGTTGACATCTGATTCCAGCATCCTCATCATGGACACAGTTGTGCGTTCCTAGTTCATTGGCAGAGCATTCAAACAAGGAATCCTCAAATCCAGTGCACTGCACATTGTCCAACCAAATTTGTCCAGCACCATTTGGAAATCCAGTAGTTAGTGCAACAGCCCCTAGAGATTATCCAAAGGGAATATTTTATGTACTAGCTAGAACCCATAGAATGTACCAACTTCCTGAAACTAGAATACTCAAATACAGACTCAAAATCTACTCTGCAAAATTCTATGCAATGGACATTATAATATTATTATAACTAGCCACATAGCTAGTTAAAAAGGAATAGAGTTCTGTTTTGAAATGATGAGAATCAAAGCGGTCTTGTAGCTACAAAGTTAACTTCTGATACTTGTTAAACCTGGATTTACTGACATACCACTGCTGGTAAATCCAAGTTGTCTGCAGGCAACCTGAGCATCAGCAGTCTCCCAAAAGTCATCACACACTGTACCCCAGACATTGTTATTGCAGACCTCTACACGTCCTTGAGTAGCAGTGCCTCCTTGAAGTCTAATAGACCCTTGTAAGCAAGCTAAACAAGTTACAGCAAAAAATAAATCATGACAGAGACTAAATGTAATTATATAACATAACACATACAGATAGCAGAGCATCTGACACCAGCATCCTCACTGTGCCCACAGTTGTGAGTTCCCAGTGGATTAGCAGGACAGTCAATGAGTCTGGTCTCAGTTCCACGACACTGGACATTATCCAACCAGATCTGACCAGTGCCATCAGGTACATTACCAAGAGTGATTGCAACAGCACCTGTAGTATTATTGGCAATGGGTTATAAATAGATGGACTTTGTACTGTACTCTACTAGAATTTGAAGGATAACTATACATACTTACCAGTAGTGGCAAAACCAAGCTGTCTACAGGCAACTTGAGCATCAACAGTACCCCATAAATCATCACACACCGTTCCCCACACATTGTTATTACATATCTCTAAACGACCAGTCATGTTATTAGCTCCTCCTTGAAGTCTGATGGCCCCTTGAGTGCATGATGGACACCTTACTCCAGCATCTTCAGTATGGGCACAATTGTGGGTGCCCAGTGAATTAGCGGGACAGTCAATGAGTCTGGTCTCAGTTCCACGACATTGGACATTATCCAACCAGATCTGACCAGTGCCATCAGGTACAGCACCAAGTGTTAGTGCAGTAGCACCTAATGTGAAATTTTACATAAACTATAATTATACAAGCTTTGTACTAGTGAAGCCAGTAACAGCACCTGTACATTATAAGAATCAATATTGTAACTGTGTAGCTATATACCAGTGGTAGAAAATCCTAGCTGCCTGCAGGCAACTTGGGCATCAGTAGCTCCCCAAAAGTCATCACACACTGTACCCCAGACATTGTTATTGCAGATCTCTACACGTCCTTGAGTAGCACTGCCTCCTTGAAGTCTAATAGCTCCTTGTGTGCACATTGGACCTGAAAGCAAACCAATCATAGTTATACTATTTTCTGATATCAGTATATATAACAAAAGATTGCTGATCCACTCACTTGCAAGGCAAGTAGCTCCAGCATCCTCACTATGGCCACAGTTGTGGGTACCCAGTGGATTAGCAGGACAGTCAATGAGTCTGGTCTCAGTTCCACGACACTGAACATTATCCAACCAAATCTGACCAGTGCCATCAGGTACTCCTCCTCCTTGTATTGCTAGAGCTCCTATAGAATATAATGCATATTTTAGATACAAACTTACTGCAACACATCGATCAAACATAAATGTTATAATATTCTGAAATTGAATTATTATAGTTAACTGTATACTAGAACGAAGGCAGTTCAGAATTGAAAACTGATGATGAATTTTAACATAACCACTCAGCATATAATATTTCTGTAAATTAAATTATTGTGCATCATTTTCTGTCATTAACTACTACATGAGTCCATTTAGTTACTAAAAATATTCAGGAAAATCGTTAAACTAGTGATCAACTTCCCTCTTAAGGCTTCTGGCCTCATTATTGCAGATTCTACAATAGAATGTGTTAATTTCACTATCACTTTATTAGTAGGTTAAAGGTTACAAAAATAAAAGTATTAAAATACTGCATGCATGGACCTCAGCATTAGTTAAAAATGAAATTAGCTAGTCTGTAATGCAATAATAACACTTTTGGGATTAGTGGAACTAAAATGCCTTAAAATAACCAGGTCTATGGAAGCTACAGAGCTCAAAACCGCCTTCTACCCTATTGGGTAAAAATTTAAGTCCACCTTATATATACCGTATTTGCTGAAATTTTCGTCGTTGTTTTAATTTCGGATGTCACTTTTATTACGAAATTTAAAAAGTTGAATAATTGTAGATGCACAGCAGCATGCTGGGCTTGCTAGGCTCTTCCGAAATTAAAGTAACATGAAAATTTGAAAAATGAATTATTAATAAACGAAAATTTCAGGAAATACGGTAATATTATATATAGACTTACTATCAGCTACATAGCTATTTCCATTATCAGTTCAAAATGTAAAATTTTGACTTGTAATAAATTAATGTACCTGTATCAGAGAATCCTAGTTGTCTGCAGACCACCTGGGCATTAGCAGTGTCCCAAAAGTCATCACATACTGTTCCCCAGACATTGTTATTACAAATTTCTACACGACCAGTCATGTTATTAGCTCCACCCACAAGTCTTAGGTCTCCACGTGAGCAAACTAAACCTATAGTGTGTAATATTGCATTGTACAGAGTGAATATAGATGAAGGAACATAATAATAATAATAATAATAATAATAATAATAATAATAATAATAATAATAATAATAACCATCCCAATATACAATTCTTTAGCTCTTTGACTTTTTAGACTATAGTATGAGTTTGATGTTTTTGGAGGCTTTACTTTTATGAAATGACCACTAAATTTTAATGACCTGTCAGTTGCCACCCTCAATATCAACTTTTAACCATATATTTAGAAACCATTTTCTGAATTCATGTTTGCCTCAGGATCTCACAGCCATAAATTTCTAATATTACTCCCCTTTTGGTAATAACTCATTTATATATATCCCTCCACTCCCCAGAGGGAATAACAGATTTGTAATATCCATTGAGTCTAGAGTTTAATATTATTAAGGATATATATATATACCTGGAATTTCCAACCCTAAAACCCACCCCTAACCTTATTCTTGTTAATTTTCTTTGATGCAGCACATTTATATGCTATAGTTTGAGCCAGTTATCTTTACATACCCACCACTCTGTTTGAAACTGCTAGAAGTTAAGAGCAACTGATTACCTGTACATCTCACTCCAGCATCTTCACTATGGACACAATTGTGGCTACCCAGTGCATTTGCAGGACAGTCAATGAGTCTGGTCTCAGTTCCAACACACCGAACATTATCCAACCAAATCTGACCAGCACCATTGGTGAAACCAGAAGTTAGAGCAATGGCGCCTACAATTATATTGTAATAATAAGGTCTTTTTTTCTAATTCATAGGTAATACACATGATACCTGAAAAACTAAGTCCTAACTGCCTACAGGTAACTCGAGCATCCACATTGTCCCAGAAATCATCACACACTGTTCCCCAGGTGTCATTATTGCAGACTTCTACTCGACCTTGAATGTTTGTTCCACCCTGAAGTCTAATATCTCCTTGGGTGCAGCCTATAAATATTATTATAATACAGCAAAATATTATAGTGGCATTAATAATACCTGCACACAACACCCCAGCATCTTCAAGATGGTTACAGTTGTGCTGTCCAAATGCTGAATGAGTACAATCCACAAGTCTGGTCTCAGTACCACGACAATGGACATCATCCAACCAGATCTGACCAACACCATTGGTGAAACCAGTAGTCAAGGCCATAGCATCTTCAAGAGAAATATGCATTTATGAACTTAGTTACACATGTAGCATGTACAAGGAGCTTACTAGCTGTTGGCAGTCCTAGTTGTCTACAAGCAACCCTAGCATCATCAGGACCCCAGAAGTCATCACACACTGTTCCCCAGACATTATTATTACAAATCTCTACACGACCTCGGGTGCTGTTGCCTCCTTGAAGTCTGATGGATCCTTGAGTACAAGACACTGGAATGGAGACACAGAGGAACAGGGAAATAATTAACTATCCTTTAGGTTCTCAATAGAATAACTTGGAACAGTAAACAATAGTACTAGGAGGGTGTATGGGTTTGTAATTATTCTTATCTTTTCTTTAAATAGGTTTATAGAGATCTTATAATAATGGTTGCTATGATTTTTAAGCTTACCTCCACATCTCACACCAGCATCTTCAATGTGGGCACAGTTGTGGGTACCCAGTGGACTAGCAGGACAGTCAATGAGTCTAGTCTCAGTTCCACGACACTGGACATTATCCAGCCAGATTGGTCCTGCTCCATTAGTGAAGCCAGTTGTAATAGCAGAAGCTCCTATTGTAATATACATTAGAAAATAATAAATGGAAAGGTCACTTATATAAAGTGGATGGTAAATTTTTACTTCAAGTGAAGCTAATACTAAGTACTGAGTCATGACAAAAATAGATGGAAAAAATTTTTCGGTGAAAGTTACATCTCTTAATATATATGCAGGACCCCTCCTCTATAAAACCTGGCAGTAGCAAATTAACATTCCAGTACTATGTAAATAATAATATCAAACCTATGGTAGATAATTGAAGTTGACGACAAGCAACTTGTGCATCAACTGTTCCCCAGAAGTCATCACACACTGTGCCCCAGTCATTGTTATTACAGATCTCCACACGTCCTTGTGTGGTAGTGCCTCCCTGCAGTCTGATGGCTCCTCTAGTACAAGTGCTACCTGTACATCTCACTCCAGCATCCTCACTGTGGACACAGTTGTGAGAACCCAGCGCATTAGCAGTACAGTCAATGAGTCTGGTCTCAGTTCCACTACACTGAACATTATCCAACCAGATCTGACCAGCACCATTAGTAAAACCAGTAGTAAGAGCAGTAGCACCTATATATTATATGAGAGGAAAAACATTTCATGGAAATGATTGGATGGATGCAGTTAGATAAAACAATTAAATACTTTAAACTAACATTAAATCATGAAAGTTTATTCTATATGCTCTCTGTGGTGTATAAGTATTTGTGACAGTATAAATTAATCCTATGATAGAGTTTCAATTAACAAGCTACTAATTTTAGTAAGCAATAACTATCACCAGAACTCCTCAAGAGTTATTTTATGTAACATCTCCTCTCATGATTAGCTATATACAATTACTCACTTGTACTAGGCAATCCAAGCTGTCTGCAGGCCACTCTGGCATCTGTTGCACCCCATAAATCATCACACACTGTGCCCCAGACATTGTTATTACAGATCTCTACACGTCCTTGTGTAGTAGTAGTGCCTCCTTGCAGTCTGATGGCTCCTTGAGTACATGCTGCACATCTCACTCCAGCATCCTCAATGTGTCCACAGTTGTGGGTACCCAATGCACTAGCAGGACAGTCAATGAGTCTGGTCTCAGTTCCAACACATCTCACATCATCTAGCCAGATTATTCCAACCCCATTGGTGAATCCACTAGTAATAGCAACAGAACCTAATGGATTAAAGAAAATGATTAGCTTGTGTGCAATTTTATATAGACTTCTTTCTAGAAAACACATTCCAAAAGTTAAAGACTTATTAATGGTTGCTATAGCATGCAATCACGTCATATATTATTATTTGGGATGAGGTGAGTGAAGCTGACATTAGGAAATTAGTTCAGAAAACAGTAGCTAATGTATCATATGCACATACATTTGGTATCCCAAATATTCTCTCCTGTGCATTTGTGTCTTGTTTTCTACTATGAAGTACCATGTATGACATTGCATATTAAAAGAGTGTATTTAAGAATAATGTTCTTCTATCTCTGTAGCTCTTTGTTATACTCTACCTGTAGGAGTAAATCCCAATTGTCTGCAAGCTACTTGAGCATCAGCATTGTTCCATGAATCATCACACACTGTGCCCCAGTCGTTGTTATTACAGATCTCCACACGTCCTTGTGTGGTAGTGCCTCCTTGAAGTCTGATGGCTCCTCGAGTACAAGTGCTACCTGTACATCTCACTCCTGCATCTTCAATGTGCCCACAATTGTGAGAGCCCAGTGCATTAGCAGGACAGTCAATAAGTCTGGCCTCAGTTCCACGACATTGGACATTATCCAACCAGATCTGACCAGCACCATTAGTAAAACCAGTAGTAAGAGCAGTAGCACCTATATATTAAAAAAATGGTTGGATGGATGAGGTCATAGAAGATAATATACATCACAAAAATAGTTAGGATAGTTTAAAGCTAACATTAAGTCATGAAAGTTTATTCCATATGCTCTCTGGTGCATAAGTATTTGCGACAGTATAAATTAATGCTATATATCAGAATAGAATTTCAATTAACTTCTCTCTATAACAAAGCTAATAATTTTAATTAGCAATAACTATCAGCAGAACTCCTCAAGAGTTATCAGGGAGTGTGGTAGCACTCCCTATGTAGGGTTGACAGGACAAAGGTCATAGAATAGTACAAACTAAAACTTTCAATAACTCTGCAAAATCTGGCTAGAATCTTCTAAAATCTCTTCCCAGAACAGAAAGCCTTACCAATAGGTAGTATACCAAGCACAGCTCTTAACTCCCTACAGAAGCCTAGAAAACGGAGAAACTAAAAACTGACTTTTGTTCTGGTTGTTCATCTAATAATAATAATAATAATAATAATAATAATAATAATAATAATAATAATAATAGATAAGCGTACTGAAGAACTGGCTATAGTAGGCTCAACAAGTTTGGTATCAATAGATAGAGCGGGGCCTCTAGGCTGATCTTTTGCTGTTTGTTTTCTGTTTAGTTGTACCTGGAGTTGGTTTAGAATTCACTGCTACTTAATGTTGGGGGGGGGAGGGGGGGTTGTTATTGTTGTTAGTAAAGGGTCGTGTAAACAGTTATCTCTCCTCCTGCTCCGTGCCTAATGTTGGAGAGTCACAGTCTGAAGTTGACTGTTCTGCTTCCACTTACTTGGACAACTCTATAGTGTTCATATCACACCTACAGTCAGTGTTGTGTTTTACTCTAGCTAGCTATAGCTACAACTGTTGTGTTGCACTGTTGCAGCCTGGAAAGGGACTCTCCTCTTCCTTTTCTTCCGGTGAGCTAGATGCTGCATTGGTGGTTCAGCCATTGATGCTGCACTGGTGGTTATAGCTAATATTGAGTGCACTGTGTACAGCACAACAAAGACCTTAAGCCACTAGTAGTATATAACTGAGTGCTTCCCACCATTGGCACCAAGTACATCTTGCATGATGGAACCTGATGACTGAAGGTGAAATTGTTCACTATTCTCAAGGGTTAGGCTACCATGCATTCTTTGGTCCCTGTCTCATAGCCTGGGGTCAGAGCGAGTGTACTCTGATGCTAACGGGAATGCAATTTAGTATTTAGCTATATAAAAATGTAACTACACAAACACCTGTGTGGGGGTACTTAGACTATTCATACTTTTACATACAAAACATTGAAAACTTGAATGTTAATAACTAATGGGCTAAAGAGGATGTGGTGGAGATTTTGTGTTTGTGATACTGCAGTTGAATTTGTATATAGAGTTATACAAGCTAGCTACCTGCTCTAATAAAAAAAGGAATGAAAACAAGTAATAGAAAAAAAAATTATCCTAAATAAAAATGGGTATGTAGGGTTGCCAGTAAACATTTTCTTGCAGCCAACAAATCAATACATTAACTGCTTCTTTGGTACCAGTAACTTATAGCTCCTCATAGCAGCTTACTTTATGTACAACCTCTTCTTAGCTTTATATAGTTAAGCCATTGTACAGGGGCTCTTTGGCAGTTTATGTAGGATTTGTTGGCTGCAAGAAAATGTTTACTGGCAACCCTACATACCCATATTTATTTAAGATAAATTATTTTTCTATTACTTGTTTTATGTAACATCTCCTCTCATGATTACACAAACTGCTTCTTTATAAAGTATACTCACTTGTACTAGGCAATCCAAGCTGTCTGCAGGCCACTCTGGCATCTGCTGCACCCCATAAATCGTCACACACTGTGCCCCAGACATTGTTATTACAGATCTCTACACGTCCTTGTGTAGTAGTGCCTCCTTGAAGTCTGATGGCTCCTTGAGTACAGCCTGTACATCTCACTCCAGCATCCTCAACATGTCCACAGTTGTGGGTACCCAGTGCACTAGCAGGACAGTCAATGAGTCTGGTCTCAGTTCCAACACATCTCACATCATCTAGCCAGATTATTCCAACCCCATTGGTGAATCCACTAGTAATAGCAACAGAACCTAATGGATTAAAGAAAATGATTAGCTTGTGTGCAACTTTATATAGACTTCTTTCTAGAAAACACATTCCAAAAGTTAAAGACTTATTAATGGTTGCTATAGCATGCAATCACGTCATATATTATTATTATTTGGGATGAGGTGAGTGAAGCTGACATTAGGAAATTATTTCAGAAAACAGTAGCTAATGTATCATATGCACATACATTTGGTATCCCAAATATTCTCTCCTGTGCATTTGTGTCTTGTTTTCTACTATGAAGTACCATGTATGACATTTCATATTAAAAGAGTGTATTTAAGAATAATGTTCTTCTATCTCTGTAGCTCTTTGTTATACTCTACCTGTAGGAGTAAATCCCAATTGTCTGCAAGCTACTTGAGCATCAGCATTGTTCCATGAATCATCACACACTGTGCCCCAGTCGTTGTTATTACAGATCTCCACACGTCCTTGTGTGGTAGTGCCTCCCTGCAGTCTGATGGCTCCTCGAGTACAAGTGCTACCTGTACATCTCACTCCTGCATCTTCAATGTGCCCACAGTTGTGAGAGCCCAGTGCATTAGCAGGACAGTCAATAAGTCTGGCCTCAGTTCCAACACACTGGACATTATCCAACCATATCTGACCAGCACCATTAGTAAAACCAGTAGTAAGAGCAGTGGCACCTATATATTTAAAACATTTCATGGAAATGATTGGATGGATGAGGTCATAGAAAATAATATACATCACAAAAATAGCTAGGATAGTAAATTAAAAGTCATGAAAGTTTATTCCATATGCTCTCTGGTGCATATACATATAGTATTTGCGACAAATGCTATAATATCTCAAGAATAGAGTTTCAATTAACTTCTCTCTATAACAAAGCTACTAATTTTAATTAGCAATAACTATCACCAGAACTCTTCAAGAGTAATTTTATATAACATCTCCTCTCATAATTACACAAACTGCTTCTTTTTACTCACTTGTACTAGGCAATCCAAGCTGTCTGCAGGCCACTCTGGCATCTGCTGTACCCCATAAATCATCACACACTGTGCCCCAGACATTGTTATTACAGATCTCCACACGTCCTTGTGTAGTAGTGCCTCCCTGCAGTCTGATGGCTCCTTGAGTACATGCTGCACATCTCACTCCAGCATCCTCAATGTGTCCACAGTTGTGGGTACCCAATGCACTAGCAGGACAGTCAATGAGTCTGGTCTCAGTTCCAACACATCTCACATCATCTAGCCAGATTATTCCAACCCCATTGGTGAATCCACTAGTAATAGCAACAGAACCTAATGGATTAAAGAAAATGATTAGCTTGTGTGCAATTTTATATAGACTTCTTTCTAGAAAACACATTCCAAAAGTTAAAGCCTTATTAATGGTTGCTATAGCATGCAATCACGTCATATATTATTATTTGGGATGAGGTGAGTGAAGCTGACATTAGGAAATTAGTTCAGAAAACAGTAGCTAATGCATCATATGCACATACATTTGGTATCCCAAATATTCTCTCCTGTGCATTTGTGTCTTGTTTTCTACTATGAAGTACCATGTATGACATTGCATATTAAAAGAGTGTATTTAAGAATAATGTTCTTCTATCTCTGTAGCTCTTTGTTATACTCTACCTGTAGGAGTAAATCCCAATTGTCTGCAAGCTACTTGAGCATCAGCATTGTTCCATGAATCATCACACACTGTGCCCCAGTCGTTGTTATTACAGATCTCCACACGTCCTTGTGTGGTAGTGCCTCCTTGAAGTCTGATGGCTCCTCGAGTACAAGTGCTACCTGTACATCTCACTCCTGCATCTTCAATGTGCCCACAATTGTGAGAGCCCAGTGCATTAGCAGGACAGTCAATAAGTCTGGCCTCAGTTCCACGACATTGGACATTATCCAACCAGATCTGACCAGCACCATTAGTAAAACCAGTAGTAAGAGCAGTAGCACCTATATATTAAAAAAATGGTTGGATGGATGAGGTCATAGAAGATAATATACATCACAAAAATAGTTAGGATAGTTTAAAGCTAACATTAAGTCATGAAAGTTTATTCCATATGCTCTCTGGTGCATAAGTATTTGCGACAGTATAAATTAATGCTATATATCAGAATAGAATTTCAATTAACTTCTCTCTATAACAAAGCTAATAATTTTAATTAGCAATAACTATCAGCAGAACTCCTCAAGAGTTATCAGGGAGTGTGGTAGCACTCCCTATGTAGGGTTGACAGGACAAAGGTCATAGAATAGTACAAACTAAAACTTTCAATAACTCTGCAAAATCTGGCTAGAATCTTCTAAAATCTCTTCCCAGAACAGAAAGCCTTACCAATAGGTAGTATACCAAGCACAGCTCTTAACTCCCTACAGAAGCCTAGAAAACGGAGAAACTAAAAACTGACTTTTGTTCTGGTTGTTCATCTAATAATAATAATAATAATAATAATAATAATAATAATAATAATAATAATAGATAAGCGTACTGAAGAACTGGCTATAGTAGGCTCAACAAGTTTGGTATCAATAGATAGAGCGGGGCCTCTAGGCTGATCTTTTGCTGTTTGTTTTCTGTTTAGCTGTACCTGGAGTTGGTTTAGAATTCACTGCTACTTAATGTTGGGGGGGGGGGGGGAGGGGGGGTTGTTATTGTTGTTAGTAAAGGGTCGTGTAAACAGTTATCTCTCCTCCTGCTCCGTGTCTAATGTTGGAGAGTCACAGTCTGAAGTTGACTGTTCTGCTTCCACTTACTTGGACAACTCTATAGTGTTCATATCACACCTACAGTCAGTGTTGTGTTTTACTCTAGCTAGCTATAGCTACAACTGTTGTGTTGCACTGTTGCAGCCTGGAAAGGGACTCTCCTCTTCCTTTTCTTCCGGTGAGCTAGATGCTGCATTGGTGGTTCAGCCATTGATGCTGCACTGGTGGTTATAGCTAATATTGAGTGCACTGTGTACAGCACAACAAAGACCTTAAGCCACTAGTAGTATATAACTGAGTGCTTCCCACCATTGGCACCAAGTACATCTTGCATGATGGAACCTGATGACTGAAGGTGAAATTGTTCACTATTCTCAAGGGTTAGGCTACCATGCATTCTTTGGTCCCTGTCTCATAGCCTGGGGTCAGAGCGAGTGTACTCCGATGCTAACGGGAATGCAATTTAGTATTTAGCTATATAAAAATGTAACTACACAAACACCTGTGTGGGGGTACTTAGACTATTCATACTTTTACATACAAAACATTGAAAACTTGAATGTTAATAACTAATGGGCTAAAGAGGATGTGGTGGAGATTTTGTGTTTGTGATACTGCAGTTGAATTTGTATATAGAGTTATACAAGCTAGCTACCTGCTCTAATAAAAAAAGGAATGAAAACAAGTAATAGAAAAAAAAATTATCCTAAATAAAAATGGGTATGTAGGGTTGCCAGTAAACATTTTCTTGCAGCCAACAAATCAATACATTAACTGCTTCTTTGGTACCAGTAACTTATAGCTCCTCATAGCAGCTTACTTTATGTACAACCTCTTCTTAGCTTTATATAGCTAAGCCATTGTACAGGGGCTCTTTGGCAGTTTATGTAGGATTTGTTGGCTGCAAGAAAATGTTTACTGGCAACCCTACATACCCATATTTATTTAGGATAAATTATTTTTCTATTACTTGTTCTATGTAACATCTCCTCTCATGATTACACAAACTGCTTCTTTATAAAGTATACAGTTACTCACTTGTACTAGGCAATCCAAGCTGCCTGCAGGCCACTCTGGCATCTGGTGCACCCCATAAATCATCACACACTGTGCCCCAGACATTGTTATTACAGATCTCTACACGTCCTTGTGTAGTAGTGCCTCCTTGAAGTCTGATGGCTCCTTGAGTACAGCCTGTACATCTCACTCCAGCATCCTCAACATGTCCACAGTTGTGGGTACCCAGTGCACTAGCAGGACAGTCAATGAGTCTGGTCTCAGTTCCAACACATCTCACATCATCTAGCCAGATTATTCCAACCCCATTGGTGAATCCACTAGTAATAGCAACAGAACCTAATGGATTAAAGAAAATGATTAGCTTGTGTGCAACTTTATATAGACTTCTTTCTAGAAAACACATTCCAAAAGTTAAAGACTTATTAATGGTTGCTATAGCATGCAATCACGTCATATATTATTATTATTTGGGATGAGGTGAGTGAAGCTGACATTAGGAAATTATTTCAGAAAACAGTAGCTAATGTATCATATGCACATACATTTGGTATCCCAAATATTCTCTCCTGTGCATTTGTGTCTTGTTTTCTACTATGAAGTACCATGTATGACATTTCATATTAAAAGAGTGTATTTAAGAATAATGTTCTTCTATCTCTGTAGCTCTTTGTTATACTCTACCTGTAGGAGTAAATCCCAATTGTCTGCAAGCTACTTGAGCATCAGCATTGTTCCATGAATCATCACACACTGTGCCCCAGTCGTTGTTATTACAGATCTCCACACGTCCTTGTGTGGTAGTGCCTCCCTGCAGTCTGATGGCTCCTCGAGTACAAGTGCTACCTGTACATCTCACTCCTGCATCTTCAATGTGCCCACAATTGTGAGAGCCCAGCGCATTAGCAGGACAGTCAATAAGTCTGGCCTCAGTTCCACGACATTGGACATTATCCAACCAGATCTGACCAGCACCATTAGTAAAACCAGTAGTAAGAGCAGTGGCACCTATATATTAAAAATATTTCATGGAAATGATTGGATGGATGAGGTCATAGAAAATAATATACATCACAAAAATAGTTAGGATAGTTAGTTAAAGTCATGAAAGTTTATTCCATATGCTCTCTGGTGCATAAGTATTTGCGACAGTATAAATTAATGCTATATATCTCTAGAATAGAGTTTCAATTAACTTCTCTCTATAACAAAGCTACCAATTTTAATTAGCAATAACTATCAGCAGAACTCCTCAAGAGTTATTTTATATAACATCTCCTCTCATGATTACACAAACTGCTTCTTTTTACTCACTTGTACTAGGCAATCCAAGCTGTCTGCAGGCCACTCTTGCATCTACTGCACCCCAAAAATCGTCACAAACTGTGCCCCAGACATTGTTATTACAGATCTCCACACGTCCTTGTGTGGTAGTGCCTCCCTGCAGTCTGATGGCTCCTCTAGTACAAGTAGCAATACATCTCACTCCAGCATCTTCAATGTGCCCACAATTGTGAGAGCCCAGTGCATTAGCAGGACAGTCAATGAGTCTGGCCTCAGTTCCACGACACTGAACATTATCCAACCAGATCTGACCAGCTCCATTAGTGAAACCAGAAAAAAGAGCCACAGCACCTAATGTATCAATATTTTGGCTGAAGCAGCATGAACTAAAATATGTAATAGCACCTGGATGAGGTCATATAAATATCATAAAAATGGACAGGATAATTTAAACCTAAAAGCAAACTATTCCATATAATGTATAAGGACAGATAGTGCTATCTCAAGAATATTAACTTCTCTCTATAACAAAACTGTGGAGACTTGGGGTGTATCCAGATGGGCATGGAACTAGAGGGGTGTCTAGCTCCCTAGGAAGATTTTATAAGCTCTTGATCTTCATATGTAGGTATGGATGACGGTGAAGAGGAGGAGGAGAGAGAGGAATTGGCACCTACCCCAATAATTTTAATTAGCAATAACTATAATCAGAACTTCTCAAGAGTTTTTTATGTAACATCTCCTCTCATGATTAACCTACATAAACTGTTTCTTTACAGTTACTCACTTGTACTAGGCAATCCAAGCTGTCTGCAGGCCACTCTTGCATCTGCTGCACCCCATAAATCATCACACACTGTGCCCCAGACATTGTTATTACAGATCTCTACACGTCCTTGTGTGGTAGTGCCTCCTTGAAGTCTGATGGCTCCTTGAGTACAGACTGTACATCTCACTCCAGCATCTTCAATGTGCCCACAATTGTGAGAGCCTAGTGCATTAGCAGGACAGTCAATGAGTCTGGTCTCGGTTCCACGACACTGAACATTGTCCAACCAGATCTGACCAACACCATTGGTGAAACCACTATATATAGCCACAGCACCTATAGGTGATAATAAGAATTATTGAAAACTCGTGCAAGTCTATCTTTTTACCAGTAGCAGAAAATCCCAGCTGTCTGCAGGCAACCTGGGCATCAACATTGCCCCAAAAGTCATCACACACAGTTCCCCAGATATTGTTATTACAGATCTCCACACGTCCTGAATTGGTAGTGCCTCCTTGAAGTCTGATAGCTCCATTTGTACAACTCTGAGCTGTTAAAAGTGATAATATTTACTTATAAGCCCTTGTGGATGAATGTAATCAAGAACTATACAAACTAGAGAGGAAATGAGTGAACGGTTGGGATTTAACTTTAAACAAGCACAAAATAATGATGGATTTCTTTCTTGTGACCTCTCTCCTTAAAAAGCCACCCTGATATTAAATAATGAATGTCTGCAAAAAAAGTTTACAAACTAGAGAAGGTTATAGCTATGCTCCATCTCTACATTCCCTTCTTTCACTTTTTTCTATTCATTTCATAGCTATTTCAACAGAGGGGGTGATAATGCATAAATAACGTCATGACATATTTAAAATTCATCATTCATCACATGATTTTTGTGATGCATGACCTTTTAATGAATAAACTACAGATATGCAGTGAATTCACTTCAAATATTACAATATTCAAGAACATCTAGCTAAGCCAAAAGACAAAAAACAGGGTTATAGGAAAAATACTTTACCTTTCAGGCCATGAAATAGTGTTTAGCTAACCAATGTCAACCACTCAATAATAATATTCTAGCTAGTTAACTAGCTACACATGGCTAAACTGAATTAACTTCATAAAGCTGAAATTATTTTTTCAAAGATCCTGCCTCTTACTCTTAGCTATCAAAAATAGCATTCTTGTGTTCATCCTAATTCACTTTTCTCAACCTTTATTCTTCTTTGTAGGTTTGCTATATATGCCATCAATAGTACAAGGAGTCCATTCAAAAGGTAACTAGGTCAGAATCCAGGGGGAGGGGGGGGGTAAAAGGGGAAGGGGCAATTGTCCCTCCCCCCCCCCCTTTTCAATACTTTGTGGCTTAATTATAAGAAACAGTTTTGTGCGTGGTTGCTAGCTGTGCCACATGCAGTGTAAAGCAATTACACTTTACATGTGAATATCCTAATTAGATACTACTAGATGTAGTACAGCTTGCAACTATTAATCCCAAATACTATAGCCAGCCAGCCTATTACATACATGTATCTTAAAACCAATAGTTCCGTGACACAAAAAATTACTAAAAGTTGCTATGTCGGTTACTGGTTTCTATCACCATGAAGTTTTTTAGATATGTTTTCATGGCTGAATCATAGCATCATGAAACTATGACAATGGAACACATCATTATAATCACTGCTGGACACACATTATCTTTGGATAATTATCAGTTCATTACATTGTACTATACCTGCACATGTGTAGTAACTAGTTACTACTAGACTAAGTACTCATTTTACTGCTCTTGTCATGGTTTAGTTCAGCATGTATCATTATTATGAAGTTGTCAAACAGATTCAGGCAATGAGGTCTAATTAGCTAGTAACACCTAAGTGCCCAGAAGCTACATAAATATGGTCATTATTTCATTATAGCTAGCTATCCAAAATCACAACTGCAAAGTAGACACACCCTTTTTATAATGCCACTCCCATTATTTTATAGTTATCATGCAGCTATAAAATAACAGAGTGACATAAATAGATATTTTCATCTTACCATCTGACTTTGATATGACCAGCCAGGCAACTGATACAAGGAGAAGTGTCTTCCTCATTGCCATCTTAATGGATGCAAAAACTTCCAACTAACTATATAGCTATAGCTAGCTACAATATTATTTTAATATTGCAACTCACTAGCTAAATTGATGCAAATAGAATGAAAGTATGTAGCTAAGTTTGAAAAGTAGCTAGCTCAACCAACTATTGTTGGCTACTAATCAAGTCATAGAGATGACCAATTCACATAGAGTTGAGGTTTAAACTAAATTCATCTGTACCCTCCTCCTTTTTACCTTATTAGTAAGTTTTAGGAATATTCATGTTAATGTTTTCTGAAGGTCATGACATAACTATCTAGGGCCTTATTTAGAGGGGGGTAGGGAGGGCAACTGCCCCCCCCCCCCCCCCCAATATCACTTTCTACACTACCAAAACTAACTCTGTCCATTCAGTAAGATACCAGTGTGTTTAATCACTAATGCTACAATTAACTCCCTTTTAGCCTCCCATGCACTTAGTGACTTAGCTTCTGTGCTTCACGTGGGAGGAAGCACATCCCTCTCCCCCTCTCGCTACTGACCATGTGGTACATATTTACCCCCCCACCACCACCAGTCAAAATTCCGAGCTGATTAATACGTCTAATGACATACTCCCATTAGTGGGTCTCTCTGAGTATGGACCCTCCTTATTCATGTGGTCTCCCTTTAGTGTTGTTTCTTATCATCGCTGCCAACCATTCCAGTTTTGCAGGATTCTCTTGTATTTCTTAGGACTCTGCTGGTTTCAATAGTTAAATAGAGAGTACTATCCAGGGGGGTAGGAAGATGATTTTAGGTGGGGGAGCACCATTTAAGCTAAAGACTCCCCCCCCCCCGTTCTTACCCAGCCATCTGAGATTATAGTTTCAGGGTCTTAATAATGAAGTTACAAAATAATAAAACTGAGATGTAATCTTCAGCTATTTTCTCTAGGTTAGCTAGGTACATCAGTTTTGCTGTATGAACAGATAGTTCAGCCTACAGTGAGTCATTGTGCTTCTCAAGTATGTCTTCAGTCTCATCAGAGAAGAAAATGACCTTTCAGATTTCAGCAGTCACATTTGTCACAGGAAATGTGAATTTAACACCTTATCTACTTCACTCAGCTTATCCTTATAAATAGCACTTTGTTCTATTTCTTTATGTGCCATGCTATTCTCATGTTCCTGAAAGTGCTGTAGAGCAGGTTCCAAACCTTAATGAAAAACTTTGACACTTGCAGGAAGTTTTGCCATGAAAGAAATATTTTGAACTTAGATGTGCACTTATCCAGGAATACCAACTAGGCTTTATTTTCCTTGAGTAAGCTTTAAGCTTTCCTTCTTTATATTCTTTACTCTGATGTGCTTGACTCACCTTGGAATCAGACATATCCAATGGATGGTATAAAATAGTTAACTATTCATACAGACAATCACATTTACAAGGAACACAAGAGGAAATACCACAGGGTTGCCAATCCCCAAAGGAAAAAAAAGGGAGACTCTTTATGTAGGAAGATCATAATTGTTAAAATATTATTATAGCTAATTCTATAGTTATTATAGCTAAGTTAAGTTGTTTCTAAGTGGCTGACTTGTTCAGCCAGAGTAGTTCAGCCCTTGATTGCTGCTCATAACAATATCTGTCAAAATTCACTTAAAGCAGATAGAATTGAATTATGAAGAGAATCAGTTTTTATTGCTTTTACCATACTGAAAATACATTCAGCTGAAGCATTGCATGAGGAAGTGACATGAGGAAGTGACAGCATCAACTTAGGCAAATGCTTGAGATCCATCTCTAGTAAGACAGCAATAATATTAGCAAAAAAGGAGGTTAATAGTGGAATATAGTAGTGAAAACAGGAGGCCAGGAGGGGACCCTTAAAATCAGGAGAGTTGGCAACCCTGATAACATGGTTTCGAGTCTCTTTCCCTTAAACTCACACCATGCAAACACTTGAAGGTTCTGACTCAGAGATTCAGAAGTAGAAGCCTCTTTTGTATCAAAAAAAAGGAGTTTAGCTTCTTTTGAGCCATGCCATGTGAGCCTTAAGTAAATACATGTATGATCATGGATTTTGTGGTTAGTACATGCATTTTACACTTTATTGTACAAGTAAAGTGTAAAAATAGTGAAGCACTTACTATCACCACACAGAGTGACACACACTATACACAACTGCAAAGGTCTGTGCAAAGTGGGGGGTTGGTGCCCCTGCTTCCTACCCCCCCTGCTATCAAAACCGTTTAGACAGCACCACAGAGCACCACGGTCCACAGAGCACCACTGAATTACATAACATACTTATTAACATGCAAACATGCAAATCAAATCTGAATGTCTGTCTGTGCAAAGAAGTCACAATCACTGGCCTCCCAACTCTCACTATTTTGTTATGAGACTCAAGCTCTTAGAGTAAATCTCACTCTCTCACTCTAAAGGTCCCCAATCTCACTCTTTTTGAGTCTCACCTCAAGCTTTTAGTTCTTGACTCACTCTTTCACACCACACAGTTATTATTGCTATTTGCAGGTTGCTGCATGAAGGCTAGTGTAGAATAATTCACACATTGTTTGATTTTTGCAAGCAAGCAATTGTCATTACCACAGTGCATTCAGCTTAACCACATTGCATTGTCACCTTATAATTTGCCACATCATCAGGCCTTGATTTATATAATATACCTAGTGTGATTGTCTGAGTCTCAATAATAGATTATATTGCTTTTTAAACTACAGTATTTCCTGAAATTTTCGTTACTTAATAATTCATTTTTCAAATTTTAATGTTGTTTTAATTTCAGAAGAGCTAGCTAGCCCAGCATGCTGTGCTGTGCATCTCCAATTATTCAACTTTTTAAATTTCATAATAAAAGTGACATCCGAAATTAAAACAATGACGAAAATTTTAGCAAATACGGTATAAGACTTGCCGTGTGCAAGGCACTGAAAGGAACTAAGAACATTACAGCTAGGTACAATAGATGTTGGCCACCAAAGTTGTAACACATTTGTTAGTTTAGGTCTCACTACACTATGCACCATGCAGCTCTGCTTTGCCTCTAGATTCTCTGAAGTTAGCTAGATGGCACTTTTTCCTCATTAAGACTCATAATAATACTAAACCCTTTGGAATGGAAGCCTACCGATACTTTAATAGTTGATGCCAAGAAAGCAACAGCAGCATACAAGGAACACTCTAATAGCTATCTAGCTGTGAAACAATAGATAGAAGCACACAATATATTTTTATGAATTTGAAAAACATGTCTCACTCCAAACTGACAAACCTCACTCCAAATTAGACTACAAATGACATTTCTAGGTTGAGAGGTGGTCAATCACACACTCATGGTATGGTTATAGCCAACTCATCATTCAGATTCCACATATACAGTGTATGATGACCCTTTACCTTGTTGATAATTACTTCAGTGAGGTATAGGGTCAGGGATACTGTATACACTGTAGCTACTATAACTGTCCTAGCTATGTAGTTATTATCTCAGGGATAAATTCTGTCCAGTGGGGCTTTTAAACAGAGGAATATCAAATGGTAAGTGTATATTAGGATATCTTGGCTATTTAATATAGTCCCAATATTTTGGGTCACTATTACAAATACTATCCCAGTGCCCCCCCTTCCAATCTGACAAAATGGATTGCAGGTTGGTTGAGGGAATCAAGGTCCTATTCAAGTAACCACTTAAAAGTTAGCTGATGAATAAGCAATTTACATAAGTCCTTATTGACTCCCTATACTTAGTATAGACATTTGTGGCCTATTATGTCACTCTTGATACATGTAGCAGCTGCTCAGTATTAGCTAGAGCTAGGTACAATGACTGATAGTGAAGGTCCAAGGTCCCCTGGTGCTATATAAAAACTGAAGCAGAGTAGCCTTCTAGGATTGTTTTCACAATCCATTAAGTGTGACTCTTCAGCCAGAGAGCCTGAAAGTGAATCATCTGATATAGAAGAAGGTAGCCATATGATATTCAAGCAGGCTAAACAAATTGTAGGTACACAGAAATAAAACTGATCAGTTAGACATTTTTAGACATTGCTGAGTTTATAGGTGAAAATAGTAGAAGAAAAGCATTTTTTGGTTCTTATTAAAAGTAATAGTAATGTATATATTAAAAATGTGTAGCTAATTATTAAAAGTTGGGTGTGGTCACTCAAAGTTTTTGCCACCACACACGATTAGCCATTCCTTTCCACACGAGTGCCCCCCCAATCAAAATCTCATTCCTACACCTATGCATAGATGGAGAAGGGATTGGAAATGCACATTGAGCTAGAGGCCTGGCGGCCCGCCCTGCGTGACACGGTCACGTGACTGTGCATTTCAAAATTAAATCCACCAGCGAAAATTTTCTGCTCTAGCTCTCGCAATGGCTAGTGGAATGGTAAGGCCAGCAGTGTGTTCTATTCTCACAGATCTCCAATACAGCGAACACTCTGAACGGTAGAAACTAGCAAAGCAGGAGGTTGTAGATTTTCTACAGGGGATTTCTAATGATGACAAGATTGGTGAGTTTGATGATTTTGCTGCCAATCTGATGAAAACATTAGAAAAGAACTTCTTTGCTTCCATTTCTACAAATAATCGTTCTAAAAGTGTTCTCAAGTATGAATAAAATTTCACCATTTGAGAATTAGTGAGTTACCAAAAGTATGGAGTGTGTATTCATCAGACCTAAGTCCACTTGTGTGCCAGCATGTGAACTATAAACTTTATGCCGAGCTGGTGAGGTTAAACTTGGGTCAGGGTACATTGTGCTACAAAAATGTTGACATCCAGAACTTAATGAAGATGAAGAAAACATTTTACGTTATGCTACTGCTGGTTTTGTACCCTTTAAACTATTAATGAAGTTTTAAAAAAGCTTGAATACAGAATTTGCTGCTTCTGTCAGTGAATGCTTGTTATCCATGAGTGTGAATGGGGATGAAAGTAATCTAGTGGAATATAGCAGGAAGTGGACTTTACAAGTGAACGATTTGGCATATACCCTATTTAAGGAGATTGAAATGAAAGTACGATACCATTTGTTTACTACATTTCATGGCAGTCTGATGATGACAGAGTGACAATTATTATTAAAGCTGTTACTAATAATGATGATGTACAGTTTTGTTGGACCCTCATGTTATCAGTTGGTATACATGTTGAAAAACATGCAATTCAGCTGCTAGAAGAAATAGTTGGTCTCTGGGTTAGCAGTCGAGGATTTTCAATAGCTGGTGCTTGGTTGGAACAACATAAACAGGTTACCAAAGCTTCTACTGCCAAGAACAAAGCTCTCAGAAAGGACCTAAAACAAAAAGCACAAAAATCTGCCTCTGTCAAACAGTAGTCATTCATGTAGCCAGCCACCCACCCACCAACAGTTCTATGTTTGTATCACACCATAGACTGTATGTAACAATAATTGTAATCTGACAATACACTTAAAAACCTCGGTATACAGGTGCATGACAATGTTTACGTCTGTACAAGTATGATAATAAACACTAATGTGATTTTTTGGGTCTTTAGGCAATGGAGTAGCATCAACATACGGACTATACTTTTGTTGTCTCTTGCAGTTTCCACGGAGAGGTTCTAGGACAGCTGAACCTTGCACTCTGAGTGATACTGTGTTTTTACAGAACTGTTGGACTGTTAGATTGTCAAACATGTTTTGTGTTCTAGCCTAACAGAGTGGTGCTGACACAAAAAATCAAAGCACAGTTGTGGTTTAGCTGCATTCTTTTCAGACAAATGTAGAGCGGTGCAGCACTGCTCTGGATAGAACCCTGATTTTTTTACCTGTCATCTTGATACCTTCAAGAGTAGCAGCAGACAGCAACATTCTCTTCTCTGCATCAGTGAAGCCCTTCCTCTTGTGGACACTATCCTCCCAGTCTTGCAGGTACTTCAAGAACTTGTCTTGTAGCCACTACAAAGGAATACTATACCACATTATCTATTTAATTATTATGCACAGAGATCTAGCATATTTACTTCAGGTTCATTAATAATAGAGTCATTCAAGGGAGGTACGATACTTGTGTGCCTAAATACCATGATGTAATTGCCTTCCAGGATTGGTTTGCATGTGACTTCAATATTGCATGCAAAATTAATATTAAATATACGTGCAAGTCAAGTGCACAGAATACAAGCAATTGAAATTATGTCAAGGTTTTGGACTTGCTAGCTCAGCAAAGGCACACTAGTGTCATACATCCTCTTGAAAACTGAACTTTTAACCCAAGATGTCAGCTCTGAAACAGAAGTGGCTAGCTATCAATAACCCCCTTCTTTAGCATAACATAATGCTTATGCCTAACGAAACATTCTTTTGGGGGGGGGGGGGGGGAGGGGGGGTATAGAAGGGGAGTTGGTGGAGGAAAGGGCATTTGCCCTCCCCGCCCTTGGAAACTGTCCTATATATGTAATTGGGCCTGCCATTCAATTGACCTTTGAACCTTGCTGCCTTAATTTATCCAGGCATTAAGGCAGAAGGAGTCAGGGGCGGATCCAGAATTTTGGAAAGGGGGGGGGGGGGAGGGCTAACTTTATATGAATATTGGAGGACCTGCCCTCCCCCCCCCCCCAATCCAGGATACTAAAAACAGACCTGCCAAGTCTCACTATTTGATTCTCACACCTGGCTCCCTTGCTTTTAGTACACAATTTATACTAGCCTTATGTAGTACATATTTATGTTAGTCTTATGGACATCTCACTCCTAACCTTTTCCTAACCTTGGCAGCTCTGTAAAAATGAGTAGCTACAATCTGATGATATTGTGATTATAATAATTATTGCACATAGCCAACAGTTAAAGGTTTATATGGCTATAGTTACAACTGCAGTAACATGCGTCGTGGATGACAGCAAGCAAATTCCTCAACAACTTCCTCTGGAGTGATATCTATATCTTGATGATAGTAGAGCAGTGCTAAACCATTAAGTCTCTGTTGCCCCATGGTACTACGAAGAGGTGTTTTTATCAATCTTAACATGCTAATGGAGCGTTCACACTCGCAACTGGTAACTGGAAGTGAGGCCATAATATTCAAGAGAACATGAATGTTTGGAAAAAAATCTTTGTCTGTATGGGATAAGGCTTTTTCAGGGGTATTCAGCTCAGAAGCTAGCTGTGTCTGATTTTCCCACTTGTGCTTCCATATTGTAAACTCTGAATCAAAGGCTGATTGAAGGGGTATATCCTCATAAAACCTCAACAGTGCAGTTACTTGACTTGTTATTTCTGAAGGAAGTAGATGTATAAACTCAATGATATTCTGAGATGATGCCTTGTCAAACCTGGTGTCAAGCTCAGTGATCAGATGGTCCAGTAAGGGAATTGTAAGATTCACATGGTAGTAATCATTACAGTTCTGTGCCTGGACATTTGGACGATGTTGCTGTCTACCAGCTATGCATGGCCTGGATTCTTCTACACCAACAGATTCAGCTATCTTAACAGCTCTGTCATAGATTTGACTTTGAAATGACTCGATATTAGACTAACAACTACAAAGAATAGCTTTCACATTTTCAACTTCGCGATAGGCATATGCCACATCCACATAAGGGCCCTGCAGCTTCACACTAAGTGCTCATGTATAAGCTAACACACTATGAGTAGCTTAGGCAGGAATAAGTCAGAAAGAAACTTGAAAGGCTTCATGGCGCTCCACCCACCTGGTTCTTCACATCTCCTTCAATTTCTTATGTTTCTCACCATCTAAAATGTCATCAATCCATGCTTCTAGTTCCAGCTGTCTTTTGGGTGAGTTTCCAAAGAAACATGATACCTTATCAGCAACTTGCACCATATTATCCACTTCTTGAACACTGCAACATTTAATTATACAAAGGTTCAATCGGTGAGCAGCACAATGAGTATACACTGCCTTTGGATATTGTGTGGCTATACGTGCAGCTGCTCCTCTAGACTTCCCTGCCATAGCACCTGCTCCATCAAATGCTTGACCTCGAAGAAACTGTGGCTCTAGCTGCCATGTTATCAGTTGTTGGAGTATATCACTAGCTATAGCCTCACCAGTGACACCAGAGGTACACTGGAATTTTTCTTGTGGAGAGTAACCATCAACAAATCGAATGCTTATTGAGAGTTGTTCATCATTGGCTGCATCTGTTGCCTCATCAGTTATCACAGAATAAAACTTTGCTGCTCTAATCTTGTGCAATATTTTCTCACAGATAATATTTCCACATATGTGAATAATTTGATTTTGTATTTCCTTGCTCACATAGGTTGCATTATGACCACAAGTAAACAGATGCTCCTTTAATTAAAACTTCATCACCAGCATCAATACGAAATAACAATAGAGATTGGAAGTTACCTCATCTCATTGATTTGTCACTGTAAACTTCGAACCTGTCTTCATGATGCCCTCTAAAAGCCAGTGCTTGTCGTCCACAGAAGATTACAGTCACAGCAATTGAACGAAGCTTCAAACGATTTTGAGCAACAATTTCAGCCCGTTTTGAACTCAGCTGTTGGTCAATAGAAACAACTCTATTTTCTTTAACAGCTAAAAATGTCATTGCTTTTTCCAAAGCTGCTTGATGGGATTTCCTGCCTTTTGAAAAAAAATACTCATTCAATTTTTCAATAGCATTCTTAAAATTTATCAAAGGTCTATTCACTAGTACCCCTAATTCTTTTACTGATAGTTCACACTGTCCAAATAACACGAAAAACAAGCAATACCCACCATCCTGTGACTTAAACCATTATACTTATTAAGCCAACCCATTTGAAACTGTCATTTCTGGGCATTAAATATATGATTTGGGAATTTATATCCCTTTGCTGGAACAAAGTGGTGCTTAAGGAGATAAAACTTTTCATCATCCCTGAGATTTCTCTCCAATTTTAGTTTAATTACTCTGCCTAAATCACCAGAACATACATCAGGATGCATTTCACTCATCTCTAATGGTGGCAACATTGGAGGTCTACTTGTACTTTCTTCTGAATTATTCTCTTCAATATCTATATCTGTACTACTACTTGCTCCAGAGTGATTTTCTTCTGAATTAGAATTATCTTTAGTTAGCTGACTAGTGGTGACTGCAGAAGTATGAGAACCAGTACCAGTTGTGGTACAGCTAGGAAGTGAAGTTTCATCAGCACTAAAATATATCACATAACAATCTTAACGTCTTCATGATAACAATGAGATACTTACTTGATAGTAGAGAAATATTGCCTTAATCCCAAAGAGGACCCTCGCTTTGCAGGAGGTTTTTGAGGCTCGTTTAGACATAATTCTAGGTTCTAGCTAGCTAAGGAAGACAAGTCACATGGATGAAGCTTGGCACTAAGTGTTATATACATTCATGGTACAGTGTCAATGAATATGTTAATTGCTAAAAGTATGTTACATCATTTTTATGACTAGCTCTCACTGTACAGTATTATTATACATAGACACTATAATAGGAATGTACAAAATGATATTAATTTTATGAATATCATTAACTAAGTTGGAGGGGGGGGGCTTCAGCCCACAAAGCCCCCCCCCCCTGGATCCGCCACTGCCAGGAGAGTTTATGATATACTATTATACCAAGCTCAGCATTAACTTACATTGAATCTAGAATCTTCAGGATCTCGATATGGTCTGAGATCAGGCTTTCTTTTAAAGATAGCTTCAGTTGTGCATGCACATTAAAACAATCAAAAAATCAATCAAAATTCCATATAAACTGACGAGTTTCAGTTATATCATCATCACCGAAGTAATCCAGACCATTAGCCACTGATGCACTGAAAACCTATACCAACATAGATAAAAACATGGTGATATACTACACAGCTGGAGTTATGTGCTGTTGGGCCAGCCCAACCAGAACAACACAAAGACTAGTTAACTTAACATAACCACACCCACCTAGTATAATATAATAATTATACATTACAATCTGTTTAGTCTACAGTAGAGTCCAGTAAATTATGCTCAAACTTTTTCCCATTATGCTTTGGAGCATTGCTCAAAATCTAACCCTATTATGCTCTGAATTCTACCCATTATGCCCTACTTTTTTAGAACAAGTTGAGTCAGTATCTTCCTTTTTCAACACAAATCAGACTTAGTATGGGCTCTTAATTACTTAGCAATGAAGCAGTCCTATTTTTAAAGAGCTCTCACTCTATGATTCACTACTCTCAATCTCAGGATTAGAAGTACTAGAGCAGGAAAACTCCATTAGGACTAATTCAGCTAACTAGCTACAACATGCAGTACTAGTCAGTCATGATCAATTCCAAACTATGCCAACCATAATGGTTGAAGCTCCCTATTATGCTCAATTATGCCCAGCATAATGGTTGAGCCTATTATGCTCCAATTATGCCGGAATAATTTACTGGAGTCTAGTCTACAGTGGTGATTTTAACATTATAATAATCTTGTTATTATTATTATCATCTTTCTAACGTTGGTTGGTTCCTTCATTAGGCTTGGACTCGGTTAGGCTTGGCTGTCTTGTTCACTGTCAAGGCTCTAACAGTGCTATCTCCCATGCAGATCTCCCTTAACTTTCCCATGCATGACTACTCATGGTACAGTTTTGGACAGCTATAACCTTACTTATGCACTTACACTCTCCAGACCTATTTTATATGGCTATGTAATCACAGAAAGAATCAAACAATTGAGCAACCCCACACTAACTGTGTACATAGAAGATTCAGGACTCAATGGCAAATGTCCATAGGCACTATATAGGCAAGCCTGTATGAACACACATGTGCACTGCCCCATCTACTTCAAAGGCCACTACCATGCTTCAAAGGCCACTACCATGCTGAGCTATAGCTCGCTTGCCCCATAATTCAAGCACACACAATTTATTATTTTTACCACCAAAGACACTAACAATCTTGAATTTAATTAGGAAGTGTATCACCAGGAACCAGGAAAATGTCATTTTCCACAATCATATATAATATTGGTTAGTGAGTTATGGTATCACCCCTTTGGTGTCCTCCCCCCCTCCCCCAACAAAAATCTAGTAGTGCCCACCTGGCTCAATTGTCTCATGTCCTGTGCACACAAAAATCATTAAGGATATATGTCAGTGAGCTTACTTGAGCTGCCAAGTTCACCCTCATACGAGAATAGGAGTTGAGATATGTGTTCTCGTGTCAGCTTTGGAATCAAACTTAAGACCTGATGTAGATCGGTTTCTTTTATATAGCTGAACAAGATGGTCCCAGCTTATGTGCTTGCCATTTACCTGCATAATTAGGATATTGAATATGTATACTTTATGTAAATGAATTAAACATACCCATAAAGCTCTGCTTTGCATGTGAAAAAATGAATTAGACCAACAGTTGCAGGTGGTTTTGATTAAGTGGGGTACATCACTGAAGAAAAAGATACTGTTACCCTTACGATAAGGATTCTCAGTCTTATATACAAGCTCTGATTTCTTTTGATGCATCTTGTATAATTTCCTATTCCTGATGCACCATCACTGTGAAAGCAATTACCCTCTAGGCGTTCCACCGCTTCCCACACAATCGGAAACAAAGCATCAGTAAGACACTTTTTGTTGCAAAGTGGGCATAAAGAAAATTGACACTTGTGAATAAACCATGAATAGTACATGGGAGACGACAGTGCCCACTGAACTTGATTGACACTGTTCCAGTTGATTTAAGTCATTGTTTATGTCACCAAGGTCAGTAAAACCAATTAATTCACAGAAATGTTTGTCAAAAAACAGCCCTTCTTTAACCTTCACTTCATCCCAACATAGAACAACATATCGGTGCTTTTCTTCAGTAATATTTATTTCTTTTAAAAGTTGATCATCTACTGCTTGTTGAAAACCAGTACCAGCTTTTATTCAATGTGTATAACTACGCAACGTCCTCTCAGATGGTAAAGTGATGACTCCTGAACTTCGCAAGGTATGATAAGCACCAGAGAAATTAATTTTAGATGTAAGCACCACTTTATTAACATTGGATGCCATCTGATTTGTCTGAGATCAGACTTGTTCAGAGCTTTGACTTGCTCTTCCCAAAACAGCTGTTGAAATGATCCTTCCTTGCCTTTATTTTGAACTTTAGGTGTCATTTCGTGTACTATATCAGCAAAGTCAGATGCAATCCCCCTATTGTTATACCATCCTTTTTACTAAAGCTGATATGCGTGATTTCATTCGCTCCATTTCTTTCATTTTTGCATCAAATCTTGCCCTCAAGTTTGAGTAACGTCTTTTCTTTTCAGGAGTATTAAGAAACCAAAAGTTTGTCTTGCTAAATGTAGATATGTGACGTCGAGGGGATAAAGAGATTTGCTTCTTCCACCAATGATAACTCTTCCGCAATGTACCACAAATAGACACACAGGCTGAACACTTCTTACCTTTAACTATTACTTCACATGCAGAACTCTGGATTGTTTTGTCAAATATTTTACCTTCAACTGTAAATGGTGAAGTATCTACCAGAGCAACAACTTTACCTCTTCTTGACTCCACCATCCTTATATAATCTTCTTCTGGATGGCCAGCACAGATGTTGGATGTATCCAAAATAGATAACATTAACTGCAGTGTCTCTATATACTGATAACTGCATGGGAATATTCATTAACAAAGAACATTTTGTTTGATCTATACGCCTTCCACTTACAACCAGGGTCCAATGATGAGTAGATGCGATATAGAGAACAGTTATTACCTGAGAAGAATCACAAGATAGTTTGCAGATGCCCAATTTTGAGTTGTTAACTTGAATAACCTAATGCTCATTAGGTAAATGCAACTAGTGGTCTGCTACCACGCCCACCTACTGATTGCAACCCATGATTGCTTATAACAGAAGATGAAGAATCCGAATACTCAGAGTTGGTAGAGTCAAGAGTTGAAAGATTACCATCACATGCATGTGAATCACTAAGAATAGTACAGCAGATGATGCTGACTTTCTTGGCCTGCCTTCTTGTTTCTTAACACCACCTTTACTATAGTTTTTTGGTAGATGTCCCAAACGAAACTTTCAGCGACCCATACAACTTAATATTCAGGGAGAGGAAAAAGAAATAACATTATTGAGTGACTTAGCTACATACATGCTCAGTATCAAATATCCCAGGTTAGAACTAAAATCCCAAATACTCAAATATACTGTACGTATTTCGACTAAGCTTTGCTCCAAAATTTTTGCACTTGCACCAAAAACATTACCATATTGCTAGGTTAGGTGTTGCTACTACCATTTACAAACAAATAATAGCTAGCGAACCCTAAAATAAAATCTCAAAACCATAGCAATAGGGACACAGGCTAAATAGCTTACCAAAATTTGTCCAATGAGTGCTATACAGACACTACAGACTCGCAAAGAATAGGAACAACGCACTGCTTACGTTACACTTCAGCTCTCTTGAGCTTACGAGGACCAAATCTGAGTCTAGCCACTATGGCTGATCTGATTAGGGGGCGTGCCCGAAAGCGTGTCAAGCTGGGCTCAACGTGCGTTTCCAATCCCTTCTCCCTCTTTCTATGATGCAAGTCACACAGCATATAAATACTCTAGCTAACTGCCCTGACTCCATGCCTTAGCCATTCTTTAGTTAGAAGCTCCACTGGTAAGTCATCTAGCCAAGTTAGTAACACACTGAGTGTGTGGTTGAACTACTGAAGGAGCATATGTCACTACATTAGATACCAATGCTAAGATAATCACCTCCATAGATAACTAATATGTCCTGGTAGCTAGAATATCAATGCATTCACAAAACATTAGTCTGGTGTTATTAGCTACACAAAAGGTCTTTCTTTCCTTCTACCTTTTCCAAGGCTACCAAATTAGCTAGAGGGATTTGGTTCTTCTTCCACAAAGAATTACATATCAATGGAAGTAGGTCTTGTTTCTTAGATGAAAGCTACCTACAAAGATTCATTTACTGAAAGTAGCACAATAAGGTAAAGAGATCTGCTATGAATAGCTAAGCAAAGCTTCCCTCAAACATTATTGAGCATAATAATATTATAGTCTATAAAAGTAATAATGTAACGATTAACAACAAAAATTAGCTATAGTAAAAGCAGCACTAATAATAGTTATTGTAAAGTTCAAAATGGATGTGTGCAACTATAATTAATAGAGAAGTGTAGTTATGAAACTTATGGGTTAATAATCATCTCCAGGTGGATCAAAGTTAACAGAGAAGTCATTTTTCTCCTCAAAACCAAACTCATCCTACACATACAAATAAGCAGTGTATGAAATAAATAGTCAGCTAACTATTATCAATTTTAAACTATACCTTATCTTCTTTCTCTTTCAAGGAAGCATAACTAGGTGTGGTGTACTCCTCATGTTCGGCATAGAGTGGGTTCTCAACAATTCCGATGGAATGGGTAGAGTGGCTATCATCTTGGTCATCCAACATATGCTCATGAGGAGTTCTTTTTGGCCTGTTAAAATATTATTATAATATATGAGAATAGGCAAGTAATGTAAAAATTCTTCTGCACACATGTAATAGTTAATTTTAACAACTGAAGGAGCTGATTATGTATGGTAAATGCTTTCCAAATGACTACATAACCAAAACATCTCTCTATTTAGCAGTTGCTCTTCCTTAGGTAGATTGCATAATCATGCGTTTGTTTTCTTTTCTTTTTTTTTTTTTTTTTTTTTTTGGCTTTCATATTTTACCATGAAGCAACACTACTGTTCATATTTCAGTGTATCTCATGCTGTGTATCTTACCTAGTGTCTCTACGTCTGACAATCAGGATCACTATGACAAGGAGTGAAGCAATCACAACGCCTACTACTACAATGGCAATGATGGCCCACAGGAAGCTGTATCTTTCTCCAATTGATTTTTTGTCTTCACCACCTTGTGAATCAAAAGTTCCTGTACCAAGTGTTCCAGTTCCAGTACCAGTAGTTCCAGTACCAGTAGTTCCAGTACCAGTAGTTCCAGTACCAGTACCAATAGTTCCAGTACCCACAGTTCCAGTAGTTGTAATAATCATAGAAGATGAAATCTGCATATGGTACGTTATAATTTTACAACTGTAATTAAGATGAATGAAGCTTTGCTATGGACATGAATAATGCTGAATGCATTTATAAAAGCTAGTTTTAGCCAAATTCTATCAAGTATCAATGCTCACCGTAAGTTGATCACCACCAGCACTGATAATATGTTCATTTTGTGCCCAAATATTAAGGCATGTCAATTGCTGTTGACTTGGTGCAACATCAGTGCTTGTTAGCGTCACCCTGCAATGGCCAAAATAATAATTACATTCATTTCTATCACATAATACTTACTGGTAAGTAACTTCAGTTGAATCAGAGGTACAGAATAGTCTGGTATCAATTGCACATCTCACAGAAGGCATCTGGCATACATCACCATTCAATACATCAAGTATTGCAGTATCTACTTGATTGATCTTAATTCCAAGGTTATCGTTGATCCATGTAGTACACTGCCGTCCAGCAGGAAGTGAAAAACTAACTCCGAAAGTTCGTGGTTCTTGGAGACCAATTGCAAATGCCTGGCTACGGATTCTTGATGCACAGTTAACAGCTGTTACTGTAACCCAGTAAGATTGACAGTTCTGAAGAGTATCTATCATAATAGTTCCAGCTTCTTGGGTTCTGATTGTACGTAGAGATGATGCCTAAAGAAAGGTAATGTATTAATTATGACAAGTATTTTTAATACACAAAAACATGCTTGCTTGGTTAAGTACACTGAAGAAGCACTGTATTCTAACCACCAGAGATTTAAAAATTCATAAGGGCATGTTAACACATTGTACAATAAAGTAGTGCTCCTAGCCAAAGATGCATCCTCTATACTTCTATCTATAATAGACTTTTTGCATCCAAAGTGTTCAAGTATCCCAGTTTACTTATGAAATTAAGTGTTGCCATTCATTTCTATGCAAGAATAACAGCTAACCTGTATATCAGTGAATGCATTTGTAGGTCCTGTCATAGTAAAGTAGTTAAGTTCAAAGTAGTCTGCATTTTGTTCACTTGGAGGAACAATGAAGGTGACACTAGCAGTGATGGTATTTGTTCGGGTAGTACTCACAATTTGAGGTGCAGAAATGGTGGCTTCATAATATAACAATGATTTTAAAGGTATGCACTCAATAGAGTTATATTTTTTCATTTACCTTGTTGTGTCAAAATAGTGTTGTTATACAAAGTCAATGGACTCTGACAGATTGTTGCTGTTGCTATCACTCGATATGGAACAAATGGTTCTATAAAGCAACAAGCAGTTTGGCATAAAATTACTATCTCTTGAAAAAAAGGGAGACTATTACTTTAATGGAACATGTTATAGTAAGGATTCATATTATAAGAATATATGATCACGCGTACACTACACACTCATATTCAAGACATACCTAAGTTTCCAAAATTAGCAACCGTCATAGATTCAGCATCACCATTAAATCTTTGAACATCTCCTCTTGGTCCAGTAAAGCATTCAGGGATCAGTACTACAGTGAATGAGTTCAGTCCCTGACTGGTGATAGTATCAGGAATGTTCCAGGTAACCATTATGTTGGTTGCATTAACCTCACCAGCTTGAATATTGATATTCTCTGCATCATGATAAAATCAAGGTTATGATAAATAGATAGTAATTGACCAGTTACAGAATTAACTATGCAAAAACACTTCATTTTTTAGGCAGGAATGCTCTACATAGCTTATACTAAATATTAATTTTACCAAGCAGTACAGAACATTAGCATAAACTATAAACTTATTAGCTATTACGTTGACTGAACATATAGCAAGTTTAGTTATAACATTAGCACTTTGTCTTCTTATAATTAAGGTGAAACAGTTCTCCTTAATACTCAACCCTGAACTAATATTTCAGCAGAGTTTATTAACCATGCAATCAAAAGTATTAGCACAGTAAACAAATATAAACTCACGAATACTCTCTGCTGGAGTTCTGAATGTGACATTTGGGCTTCTTTGACCCAAACCAACTGATGTACGTGCGGTTACTCCAAATACATATCTTGTACAACAGCTGAGCATGCTCACTGTGACATTGTTTGTTGTTGGGGTCAGAGTTGTTCTGAATCTAGAATCATCAGTAGCAAGAACTTCAACAAGATAACTAGATATGATACCTGGTATAACGAAAAGTACACAGAATAAGTTCAACGCTTTTTACAGTGCATTATTTTTACCATTTCGCTCATCAGCTGGTGGCAGGTCCCAAGATAGATATATTTCATTGCATTGGGTTGGGTTAATAGTAGAAACCAGATTTATTGGAGGTCCAGGTACTGTAGATATAACAAGTTATTGTATCTTCAAAATGTCATCATTTATAATAGCTAAGCTTACGTCCTTCACGAGTTATTGCAACAGAGCATCCTATGGCATCCTCGGCTGGGTTAGTGTAGCGGGCTGCAACACAGCAGTTGTAGTTGGTAAATGGACTAAGTCCTGAAACAACTATGTTATATTGGTTAGGTCCGTTAGTCTGAGCCAATCTGAATGAGTTAGATGTGTTGCAAGTCACGCTGCATTAGAAACAAGGAGAAACATAAGTAAAGTGACGTCAACATCTTCAATATCAGTATCAACATTTATAACTCACGTGTATTTGATCAGAGTAGAATAGAACTCAGGAGGTCGTGTCCAGCTGACATTGATCATGTTATTGGACAAAGCATTGGCTAGTACATTTTGAGGTGATGCTGCAACATAGTAATTATTTTAAAATAAGTAACTGAGTTATTATAATGGTGACATACAAGTCCTAGGATCACAAATGACACTAGCATCTTGAGTATGCGCACATCCTGTACTTCCGATTACTCCAGAGTAAGAACAGTCAAAGAGATTGGATTCATTTCCATTGCACATGAGGGAGGTAAGGAGGACTGTGCCTGTTCCTGGACCATAGGCAGCACCAGGTAGTGCACTGGCTCCTGCAATTACGAAATGATTATAACATGTTGCATCTCGTAATACTTGAACTTACTTGTTCTTGAGTATCCCAGCTGACCACAGACAACACTAGCTTCTGGTCGACCAAAGCCAGCATCACAGATTGTGCCATACTGTTCATTGTAGCAGACCTCAACACGTCCAATCAAAGGAGTTTGACCGCCAACCAGTCTGACGTTACCATCAGAACAGATTTCTACAATGCAATGAGTCCATATATGACTATACTTTGAGATATTTTTCTTTGAATCAAACTTTCTACAATATGACATACTTGCTCTGCAAGTGACTCCAGCATCATTAGCATGTGTACATTGATCAGTGGATCCACTTGGACAATCAGTGACATTAACTTCATTTCCAGTGCATTGTAGTGAACCCAAATAGATAGGTCCAGATCCAACCCCAAAGAATCCACCACGCTGAGTCATAGATGCTGTATTATATACAAATCCATCAATACTGCAGCAGTTCCAGCTATATTAAACTAGTCTCTAATGTGAAGTACTATTAATGCATGTAGATATGCACATGTTAATTTAGCCACTTGTAAGAGTTGGCCAAAATTTCCCCTCAGCTACAATAATAGCTACTACTTTACAATTTTTATAATAGTTACTATTATATTGTACCATATTGGGAGAATCCAAGCTCTCTGCAGATTACATTGCCATCATTAGAGGTCCAGAAGTTGTCACATATTGTTCCCCATGTTTCATTGAAACAGATCTCAACTCTGCCTTCCATAACAGTGGAACCTCCAACAAGTCGCAGCTGGCCATCATCACAGATACCTAGAGAATACATGATCAGATTCAGAGAGGAACTCCCCACAAAGAGTCCCTTTATTCTAGACCTCAAAGGCTCTACATATTGCATCTGTTTGCTATAAATAATTACATGGACCTCTTCCATTAAATCTAAATACAAGAGGACAATCATACACCATTGATATACATATAATATAATATTTTTTCTGTCTGCCACTTCTAGGTATTTTAAATTATGTGTTCAACCAAAAGAATATTGTAAAAATGGATTATTATTAAAATTTTCCTGATTTATAGTAATATTTGGGGGAGCCCAATCACTCCCCTCCCCCTCAATTCTTCTCTATTAAAAAAATTATCTAGTCATAGACTTACGTCTTGGCTGGCACCTGATTCCTGCATCTTCAGAATGGGCACAGTTAGGTGTGGAATCATATGTGCAGGAAAACAAAGAATCTTCTGTACCAATACACATAAGGTCATCAAAGTGTATAGCACCAGTACCAGGTCCAAAGGGATGCTGTGAGCCACTCAAAGCTGTGCTATCTGTAATAATAATAAGGTGACTTATTAACTATGATAGAAGCTTAGTTAATGAGCAAGATTGTTACAGTATTTCAAAAAAGATAGATTCCATGTACAATTCAAAATAGAACGTACTAAAGCCTGAAAATCCGGCTTGTCTGCAGGCAACATTAGCATCATTGTTATCCCAGAAGTCATCACAGACAGTTCCCCATGCTAAATCCTTGCAGATTTCAACACGACCTTCCCAAGGTACACTGCCTCCAACAAATCTGATGGAGCCACTCACACAGCCTGGAATAAAAAGTGAATTAATTATTATAATGCTTGCAATACTACCAATAGCTATATTACTAGCAGAAATAATAAATAATAGCATGTACTTTCTCTGCAATCAAGTCCAACATCATCAGCATGTCCACGACAGAAGTCAATCATTCCTATTCCACCACTGGGACAGTCAATTAGTCTCTCTTCTCTTCCATTGCATATTAAGTCATCCAGAAGCACTGGACCTCTTCCTTGGCCATAGAAGGCATTATATCTTGGTATACCTATAAAATATGCATACAGTAAAGTTTGCCTCATGCATACCTAAAAGTTTGACATTAATTAAGTAGTCATAATAATTATTATGTTCCCATTTCAATATTACTCTTGTACATCCACGCTTGCTTTTACCTATATAGGTATATACTAATTCATATGAATTGAGTGTTTGCTAGCACATGTACCTATGGGAGCATATCCTAGTTGTCTGCAAGCAACATTAGCATCAAAAGTACTCCAGCTTCCATCACATATAGTTCCCCAAGTCTCATTCCAGCAGATTTCTAGTCTACCAACATAAGAAGTAGTTCCATTGACAAGTCTGAGATCAGCATTCTGGCAAAGTACTGTGGGAAAGAATAAGGATTTTTTAAAAAGCTGTTCATAGTCACTTCATCTACATACAATCTCTGTTGCAGGTGACTCCAGCATCATTTGCATGGGAGCAGGCAGAGACATCACTGTTGAAACTACAGTCAACAAGTCTACTCTCCTCAGAAGTGCAAATGATATTGCTTCCATAAATAGGTCCAGTTCCAGGTCCAAATAGAGCTGTGTCATTAGCACTAGCATCTACAAGTAAGAGGTAATTCTATGCTTTTGAGATAATAGGTTAGTCTTAACATTCTATGAACATAATAGACTGCTAGCTATATCTATTCTATTAATAACTTCCAGGCAAAACATCAGAAAGAGTAGGAGCTTAGGAAATTAGATTGAGGAAGAATAATGCGTCACTAACAAGAACAATAGTGGACACTGATATATTCCTCAAGTGTAAGGATTTGGGTTCCTAAGTCCTTTCCATAGATCCATTCTTGACTTTTTAGCCTTTTTTATGTTATACTCTCCCACTGATGGCTCTACAATAACTTTTTCTTGGCAACATTCAGCCTAGAGTTATGTGCAAGAACTCACTCCATCTTGAGTAACCCAGTTGTCTGCATACTACTCCAGCATCTTCTACACTCCAACTTGTGCTACAAATAGTGCGCCATGTTTCAAGCACACAAACCTCAACACGACCTTCATAAGGGTTTCTGCCACCCTGAAGTCTTACTTCATTCTCTCTACAAACAGCTGTATATACAGAAAAATTATTAAAGGATGAATCATGCAAATAAGACTTCAGTTGGGATGCTTACGTGTAGGACGGCATCGGACTCCAGCATTGTCAGCCTGTGAACAGCCAGCTGGTGCACTGGACTGGCAGTCAAAGATATCTATTTCTGATCCAGAGCATTGCACAGAATTGAGATAGATGGGTGTAGTTCCTTGTCCAAAGAAAGCATTAGAGAAAGCTTGGGCATCTGTATAGATTTGACCACATCACAAGTTATCTCATATAATTTTTAATATTACTTACTGAAGCCAGAGAAACCAAGATGTCGGCAAACGACAGTGGCATCAACACTACTCCACATGTTATCACATATTCCTCCCCATTGTTGGTTGCGACAGACCTCAACACGTCCATCGTAAAGGCTGCTGCCACCTTCAAGACGAATCTCTCCATTATTACAAGCTATAAAAGGAATTACATTTATTTGATTTTTCCTACCAATCATGTTTATAGGACTGAACTGCAAAAATAGTAATGGATGGATAGCACTTACGTTGGCATCGAACTCCAGCATCTTCAAAGTGCAGACAATCAGCAGTGTTAGAATCATAGCTACAATTAACTAGAGCATCTTCAAAGCCAACACATCTAACATCGTCAAGATGGATTGGACCAGTACCACCACCAAATGGAGAGAGTCGGAGAGCAGTGGCATCTTAAGAATTGTGCAAACAGTTAATATAACACAATATTGTTACTACACTATTACATACTTGAATCTGAATAACCAAGTTGTCTGCAGGCTACTCTAGCATCAGCAGCTCCCCAAAAATCATCACATACAGTTCCCCAGATCTGATTGATGCAAATTTCAACTCGACCTTCATATTGAGTATTTCCACCAACAATCCTGATAGCTCCATTTTCACAGACTGAATATAATCATAAGAATGTCATAAAATGAAATAAATAGACAAGAATGAAATACTAGAGAATAATAGATTAGAATTGGATACTTGAAATATTAGAGAATACTAGAGACATACTTTCTTGGCACAAGATAGATGCATCATTAGCATGTGTACATCCACCAATGACCCCAACTCCATCATTGGTACAATCTACTATTCTTTCTTCATTTCCAGCACAGAGAACATTACTGAATTGAATAGGACCAGTTCCTTGACCAAACCTTGCACTGGAATATGCAACAGCACCTGTCCAAAAGCAATAAGAATTATTATTGACAAATAACTAAAATGTTTATTTTCTAACCTCTATCCAAATATCCAAGTTGTCTACAGACCACATTAGCATCACTAGTGGACCAGCCACTATCACAGATGGTACTCCATGTCTCATCAATACACACCTCCACACGACCTTCAGCAGGCATGCTTCCTCCTACCAACTGCACAGAGTTCTCTTGACAGACCACTGGAGGATTATAATCATTAAGAATTGTAAGTTTAGAAATTCACTCATACTCTTTCAGTAAGAAATAGGAAACTTTGAAATGTGTACATTTATTAGGTTTAAATTAAATTCATTAGCTGTTTGCTGGAATAGAGATATTTCACTGCCATTCTATGGCTGTTATAGAGTTACCTGTATTGTATATAAAAGTCATATTACAGTATAGTTATAACTCTTAAAATTGTTGATATTTACACTGAAACTACAGTTATCTAATCATTTGCTGTGATTTCCCAAATATTTAGTATAATATTGTAACGATACTTAATGATAACCATTACTTACATGTTGCATTACAATCGAGTCCAGCATCATTAGTATGAGTACAAGTGGTACCACTGGATGCACAGTCAATAATTCTTTCTTCAGTTCCATTACACATAAGATTGACTGCATAGATATTCTGTGTTGGTTGTCCCTGACCATAACGTCCACCAGCATGGGCCATAGCTCCTATAGTAGGATATGGAGAAAAGGATTTTACAATAGCACCTTAATGGTTACCATCCTATCTAATACCTACAGCAATGGAACAATATTTACAGTGGAACCCTCTATTACAACCCCCTGAAATGAGAATACCTCTGTATACAGTGGAACTCTTTTATTCTAACTCCCTGAAATGAGGACATCTCTGTATACAGTGGAACTCCTTATTCCACCTCCCTAAAATAAGGACACCTCTATATATAGTGGAACTCCTCTATTCCAACCAACCCTACTTATACCCTAAATAGCTGTAGCTATTTATATTCCCATAATTTGTCCCAAGATTAAAGTCCACTTAGTGGGTGGTCTTACCATATCTTGAGAAACCAAGCTGTCTGCAAGCAACATTGGCATCTACTTGAGTCCAGCCACTATTACATACTGTTGACCACTGTTCATTGATACAAATCTCAACACGACCACTGTTGTTTCTTCCAGGAGTGTTGACAAGTCTCAGGTCTCCATCAAAGCATTCGGCTAAAAAAGGAAATAATGATAAACAATGCTTGTTTAGACACTTTAAAATTGATAACTTGTTTAATATTTTTCATGCAGGTAGGCAACTTTTATTTAAAATACTACTCAGTATAATCATAACTATAACTATGATGCCATCACCTCCTGTCGTTAATTTTTTTACTAGTTAACTTCTATGTTGTGGAGGCATGAAGTTAGTGGAAAAATATCATTTCAAATTTGGAGTAGTTCTAGTTCTAGCAATTGCTTCTCTTAAAAAGTTACTAATCACAAAATTTTACATTTATTGTGACTACTTAAAAACTATACTAGTATTGTCACTGGCTATGACAAAGAACTCACGTGGTCCACGACATCTGACTCCAGCATCCTCACTGTGTTGACAGTCATGCATCATAGTGTTAGGACAGTCCAACAGGCTAGTTTCAGATCCAATACAAGCAACCTCATCAAGGAAAATAGGACCACTGCCTTGACCAAAGAATGCAGACGAAACAGCTGTTGCACCTGTAGTAAAATGCCATAGTATAATTATTTTTCATTGAATTAAAAAAAAGTTGAAGTTTATACCAATGCCAGAGAATCCAAGACTTCTGCAAGCAACTTGAGCATCCACATTTGACCACATGTCATCACAGACAGTTCCCCATATCTCATTAATGCAGATTTCAACTCGTCCTTGACGATCAGCACTTCCTCCCATCAGCCTCAGTTCTCCATTCATGCAGGCCACTAATGGTAATATATCGATGTAATCCATTATTAAAGGCAGAGATATTAACAGACAAGTATCTTGTATTCATACTTTAATACTTGTCTGCTGCACAAGAATTATTATAATAGCTACATTATGTTTAATGGATCATAAATTTCTTCAATTTTCTGGCTAATTGTTTATACCAAATTTAATATGGCAAACTTTCACGGTTATGTTACTATAGAAATTTCTCACATTCTTGTTGACAGGTAACTCCAGCATCTTCACTGTGAGTGCAGTCACTTGTATCATAATCAGCAACACAAGAAGTCAGATTGACTTCAGTACCAGTGCAAGCAACATTATCCAGATAAATAATACCAGTTCCACGACCAAAGAATGCATTCGAGTAGGCAGTAGCATCTGAGAGAATATACAAACCAATTAACCTTGTGTTCCTCAAGCTGTTTAATGATATGAAATCAAGTGATAATAATTTTGTGAATATTTAATTTGTTTATAGAAGATGATTATGAGGTTAATTTGTGACATACTTATGGAAGAATAGCCAAGTTGTCTACAGACAACAGTAGCTTCTTCTACTCCCCACAAATCGTCACAAACTGTAGCCCATTGCTGATCAGTGCAGATCTCCACACGACCTTCATTAGCACCAGTTCCTCCAGCAAGACGTACTTGCCCATTGGTACAGCCTTATAAAGTAGAATATTAATGCATTTTAGTATGTTTTTATATTACAGACTGATACCTTCTAAACACCTGAGACCAGCATCATCATTGTGACCATTACAGAAATCAACCATGCCAATGCCACCATTAGGGCAGTCAATGAGTCTACTTTCTCTGTTGTTGCATAGCAGATCATCAATCCAGATAGGACCAGTTCCAGGGCCAAAAATAGCATTGTAAAGTGGAAGAGCACCAAGTGGACTAAAGCCAAGTTGTCTACAAGCTACTGTGGCATCAAAAGTACTCCACAATCCATCACAAACTGTCCCCCATGTTTCATTAATGCATAGTTCAACACGTCCTTCAAGAGTAGTGGTGCCGTTAACAAGTCTTAGTGCTCCATACTCACAAACCACTATAAAAGTACATTTCAAGGAGTAATTACCTAACTATTGTAGCTATAAAATTCCAGAACTTACAACTGCCATTGCAACGAACACCAACATCACGAGCGTGGAAGCAGTCTGCAGTGTGACTGTCATAGTGGCAGGCCAACAATCTTGGTTCAGAACCAATACAACCAGCATTATCCACAAATATGGGCTGGTTACTTCCTCGTCCAAATGTACTACTTGAGGTAATTGCTATAGCATCTGTGTAAAGCATTATACAAATATATTAATATTCACTTTTATTGCACTGAAATTATATAGTACATACTATGTTAGTACTTACTGAATCTGGAAAATCCAAGTTGACTACAGACAACTTGAGCATCATTCATATCCCAGCCATCAGAACACACAGTTCCCCATACCTCATTAATGCATACCTCAACACGACCTTCATATCTATTAGTGCCATTAACCAGACGAACATCTCCAGTCTGACAGACAGCTGAAGTGACAAACGAAATAGTACCATGCTCCATTTATTGTGTTTGGTAACTTACGTGTGGCTACACAAGTAACTCCAGCATCTTCTCCATGGTTGCAGTTGTGCACAGTAAGGGCACGGCAGTCATCCAGACGGGCCTCTGTCCCATTGCAGGCTACATTATCCAGCAAAATCTGTCCAGTACCAGCTCCAAAGTATGCCTGTGTTCTAGCTATGGGGTTCATAGTAGAAAATCCAAGTTGTCTGCACACAACCCTAGCATCAGGGGTGCCCCAGAAGTCATCACACACAGTGCCCCATGTGCTAGCCCTACAAATCTCCACACGGCCTTCATTTGGTCCATTACCTCCCACTAATCGAAGGTCTCCAGAAGCACAGCCTTGACATCTGACACCAGCATCTTCGGCATGTACACAGTTATCAATAGTGAGGTGGCGACATGAGAGGAGAGTGGTTTCAGTTCCAATGCACTGTACATTGTCAATATGAATAGGTCCAGTTCCCTGGCCAAAGAAAGCAAAGGAGAATGACTGAGCTCCTGTAAGTGCAGAAAGAGAATGAAAGATGTTGTGAATAATTATAAGCTCTCTTTGTGTAGGCAGAAAAATGGTAACTTGGGAGAGAGATATCTACTTGTACATTCAAAGGGGCTTTTTCTCACCAGTTCTTGTGAAGCCAAGCTGTGCACAGACTACTTGAGCATCTGAACTGCCCCAGAAGTCATCACAAACTGTACCCCATACTCCATTGAAACAGATTTCAACACGGCCTTCATTCGAATTCATGCCATTAGCAAGCCTCAAATCTCCATGTGTGCAATCTGTAGAAGTATTAATAACACTAGCCATGTATGCAGGAAATACAGTCATCTTTAATTAACCAATAAAGCAGTCATTAAAGAAACATCCCAATTACTCTCAGCACAATGCCATTAGAACCCAATTACTCTCAGTATAATGCCATTAGAAACCACTTACTCTCAGCACATCGTAATCCAGCATCATCAAGGTGACCTCTGCAGTTGTCAATCATGTTCAAGCCACCATTGCGACAGTCTACAAGCCTGTTCTCGCGTCCAGTACACAAGAAGTCATCCAGATATATTGGTCCTGTTCCAACTCCAAAGAAAGCATTAAAATAGACTCTTGCTCCTGATAATGAAGGGCATTAATCTTTCATTATTCAATACATTAAGATCACATGAATATACCAGTGGCAGAGAATCCTAGTTGTCTGCAGGCAACATTGGCATCATTTGTTGACCAAAATCCATCACAGATGGTGCCCCATGTTTCATTAAAGCAGATCTCAACACGTCCTTCATATCGATCAGCTCCACCGACCAATCGGATATCAGAATCATTGCATAGGACTACAATAATAGTTAACAGCATTATGATTACATGTAGCACTACCCTGACATCTCACTCCAGCATCCTCACTGGGGATACAGTTGGGTGTGTTCACATGATGATAGGCTTGAACAAGTTAATTACAGGCACATATTATTATTTTCTTGTTTTCTTGTTTGTTATAGGCACAAAGACTGTTATACCAATGATACTCATATTCTTTCATTATGAATGGAGCATAAATACATTGAGAGTGAGACAGGAATGTTATCAACAAAAGCATATCTACATCACCCACAAGCAGTGCTGCCAAAAATGTAGTTTGTTGTATCATTACTCTAATGGACACAGTTCAATATATCAAAGGAAACTATCTTATTAAATCCTATCTCCTAGAAAGTATAATATGACATATTGTATTGCAGTTCTTATGAAATTAAATCTCTTTAGATAGCATACATAATATGACATAACATCATATTTTGATGGTGATTTAATTTAGTCACTTGGTCTTTAGTTGGTATGCAAGTAGCTATAAGATCAATGTCTATTGTTTTGTTGATATGATCAAAATTGACAATCACCACCAAGCAGTAGTAAAATCATTCCTTACGTTCTGGTCTGCACTGCACGTCTACATCCATGGAGTGCATACATCCTGTTGTATTAGTGCTATGTGGGCAGGATGTGAGGGTTGATTCAATACCAGTGCACCTAAGATTAGTGAGAAGAATGGAGCCATTTCCTTGTTGGAAGGTGGCTTGTCTCAAGTAGACAGCATCTATTCACAAAGGGAGAAAAATCAATAATTACTATTCTACTCTTGATGATTACTGATTGTCCAGGATGTAATGAGAAGAGAATACTTAATGGACTCACTGAATTGAGAATATCCAAGTTGTCGACACGCTACAGTAGCATCTAGTTGACTAAACAAATTGCTACAAACAGTACCCCATTCTCCATTAAGACAGATCTCCAGCCGACCACGGTGTGGTAGATTTCCATCCAGAAGCCTGATACCTCCATTCTGACATGTCACTAAAAAAAAAAATTAACAAGCAAGCATTAATGCTGAACCACATAGATAAACAAACAGCTAACTATGGCTATTCATATCTCTAGGATGATTCAGACATAACTATGGAAGACTGAAGCAGAACTATATTGCTTATGTCATACAAATACCAGGAGTATAACTTTTGAATGGAGGTAAGAACTTGGAAATGGTTTTGGTGGCCACACCCACTTTTAAAATGTTACAATTATTTCTATCTTACCTCTTTGGCATCTGACTCCAGCATCTTCTAAATGGACACAATTATGAGTTGGATTGTATGGACAATCAATAAGTCTAGGTTCATTTCCAGTACAACGAACATCATCAATGACAATGGGATCAGTTCCTTGGCCAAAGAAAGCAAGATTGGTTGCTGTAGCTCCCATATCAGAGAATCCCAATTGCCTACATACTACAGTGGCATCAGGAGTATTCCAGGAATCATCACACACAGTTCCCCATGCAAAGTTCAAGCAGACTTCCACACGACCTTCAGTAGGAACACTACCTCCGACCAAACGAATATTTCCATTATCACACACTGGAAGAAATTATGCAACATGTCAAAAGATAGGTAGTATAGGAGTTGAAATTTAGGCCACATCAAATCTACCACACCATTGCTAGAATGAAATGTCTATTAAAGAACCCATTTACTCAGGGTAAAATACTGAAAACAGAAACAATACTTCAAAAAATAATGTACCTTGACAGCTAACTCCAGCATCTTCAAAGTGGTTACAGTTGTGGACTCCAATGGCATTAGCAGGACAGTCAGCAAGCCTAGTCTCACTTCCAACACAGTTTACATTGTCGAGATAGATTGGACCAGTACCTTGACCAAATCTGGCATTGCTGAAGGCTGTAGTATCTATAAATACAATTAACTTGATTCAAAATGATTTTACTTGTGTGACCTCTGCTTCAAAAGAATACACTAGGCATTACCAATACTCTGCCTTTCCAAAGTGTATCTGAAAGGACAGAAGTTTTTAACTTACTTGAAGTTGAGTAGTTTAGTTGTCTACAAACCACTTGTGCATCAGCAAGTCCCCAAAAATCGTCACATACAGTTCCCCACACTCCATTCTGACAGAACTCAACACGACCTTCATTTTCAGTCCTTCCTCCAACCAACCTTAGGTCTCCAGACATGCAGGGCACTATATATACAAAGTATAATGACTGTCACAGCAATAAGTTGTTATTCAGACTAAATTACTATGATGATTGGCACACCAATTAATTGATGTAATGGCCTTCTGCTAGTAAATAGTCTGGAAACAAAACATGCTCTCTTTCGCATAGGATACGCATTGTATGCAAACCTTTGAATACAATCATGCAGTTTGATTAGTGTGCAAAAAACTCTTGAACACTGGGGCAAGTGAAGGTGCCTAACCCTTTCTATAGTATTGATGCATTATTTCAATGTGTCATGCAATTCATACCAGATGGAGCAGGACATCTCACTGAAGCATCTTCAAAGTGGAAGCAATTATGTGATCCTATAGGTGTGTGTCTGCAAGATATAAGTCTGGATTCTGTGCCAGTACACTCTACATCATCAATAAGGATTGGTCCAGTTCCTTGGCCAAAGAAGGCAAAGAGGAACGCAGATGCACCTGAATTTAATGTAAGTAATTTGATACTTTTTCTAGAAAGAATGCCTGGCATTATGGAAATGAGCATATTTGAAATACAGGAACAAATAACACTTTTCTGTACAATTTCCCTAGTGTGGGGCTTGCTCCACTCACCCTCAATCAATTATTGTTCACAAGTAAACTTTGATAGCTTTCATAGATAGCAGCTATTGAGCTACTACAGAATTGAACTTCCATTATCTAATTATTATTACTAAACTAACCTAGATCAAAATATAGACCCAATTATAACTATAACAGAATCTTAATGATTTCATTGCATCAGGACATTTAGCTTACCAGTACTGTTGAAACCAAGCTGTTCACAGACAACACGTGCATCAGCTTCATCCCAGAAGTCGTCACAGACTGTTCCCCAGACCTCTCCATAGCAGAGTTCCACACGACCCTCATACATCGTCATTCCACCAACTAAACGGATATCTCCATCAGCACATAGACCTGAGATTTTGAATGTATTTTTATATAAATAACTGTGAGGATTGGATGAATGATCTCTCACGTTCTGTTCGACATTGTACACCAGCATCTTCTCTGTGAGTGCAGTCTGAAGTGATTGGATCAAATGGACAACTCAAGATATTTGTCTCAGTTCCCACGCATGCAACATCATCTAACAAAATGGGACCAGTCCCTTGCCCATAGAAGGCATTTCCAACAGAAGTGGCATCTATACACAGGAAGAAATAATAATTATAGTTACTACTTCATTATGAGTGGTACTTTTAACATACTAAATCTTGAGAAGCCAGCTACCCTACAGATAACACCAGCATCAACTGAACTCCATGAGTCATCACATACTGTGCCCCAAGTTTCATTAACACAGACTTCTACTCGGCCACTTGCAGCTGTTCCTCCAACAAGCCGGACAGCACCATGATTACATGCCACTGAGGAAAGTAGTAACATCATACAAGTAATTTATGCAAAGTTAGTCAACATACAGGTTTGATTGCATATAACTGATGCATCTTCAGAGTGAGCACAATTATGAGAACCCAATCCATTATTGGGACAGTCAATGAGTCTAAATTCACTGCCAGTGCAACCAACATTGTCAAGGATGATAGGTCCAGTTCCTTGTCCAAACCGAGCAAGGCCTATGGCTTGAGCATCTAAATAAAGATATTTCTTAGATTAAGATTTGTAATAATTATTCGTATTTACTGAATCGAGAGAATCCAAGTTGTCTACAAGTCACTGCAGCATCAGGAGTACCCCATAAGTCATCACACACTGTACCCCAAACTTGGTTATTACAGACTTCAACACGTCCCTGGAAGCTAGAAGTGGAACCAGCCAACCTAACAGCTCCTTGTGAGCAAACTGTAATTAATCATATGGAGATTAAATAAATATAAATCATTTAGGTAAAATGCATCACTCTTCTTCCTTGATCTAGTATCAAGAAGAAATTTTAGATACCATATTCCTGGGAAGAACATGTTATATCAGCCATACCTAAACATGTGACTCCAGCATCTTCGGCATGTATGCAGTTATGGGTCAGTAAAAGTGAACAGTTCTGTATATTAGCTTCATTCCCAGTGCACTGTACATTATCAAGGTAGATGGGACCAGTTCCTTGGCCAAAGGTAGCACGAAGATGTGCAATTGCTCCTAAGGTTTAATATTATTATGATGAAAATCTATTACAGCCCCCTGAAATAAACTACTGTATACAGTTATTCCAATCTCCAGAAATGAGGATACTTTTGTATGCCATAGAATTCCTCTATTCCAAACCTTGAAATGAGGATACTATAGAATTCCTTTATTCCAAATCCTTGAAATGAATACACCTCCATACTAAGGACACTTGATATGTTCCAAATAATAGCTTGAGTATTAATAGAACTTCACTGCCTAACATGAGGCTGACCCTCTAATCAGAACACTTTAATTTGTCCCAAGGTGTCTGGCCAGAATAAAGAGGTTCCACTTTACTGCTCATAGTTTTAACTGATTCAAAGCAACATTATATACCACTCATGGACCATCAAACTTATACATAGAAAATCAGATTCTCCATTTACCTTCTCTAGCATATCCCAGCTGAGCACAAACCACGCTAGCATCATTGTTTCCCCAGAAGTCATCACACACAGTTCCCCATGTGTTGTTTCGGCAAATTTCCACTCGGCCTTCACGTTCATTTCCTCCATTTACCAATCTGAGATCCCAATCACTGCAAGCTATAGAGCAATAAGCATTAAGATAAATACATAGAACCTGCTCCCACTTGTTATTTTTGTCACAACTTACGAGGAGGAGGTACTGTTGTTACTGGTCTACAGGTGACACCAGCATCTTCAGCATGGACACAGTTGTGGATTCCAATAGGAGTGGATGGACAATTAATTAATCTAGCTTCTGTTCCAACACAGTTAACATCATCCAAAAGAATACTACCAGTTCCTTGACCATAGAAAGCATTTGTTCGTGCAATAGCATCTAATGAAGTAAATAGCTAATGAATCAAACATTTTTTTGAATAGGTTAAAACATACTGTCAGGTGAGTATCCAAGCTGCCTACACACAACACTGGCATCAGGAGTTCCCCAGGAGTCATCACAGACAGTTCCCCAGACTCCATTGTTACAGAGCTCCACTCTTCCCTCAAGGTTAGAAATACCGCCAACGAGTCTGATACTGCCAGTCTGGCATCCAGCTGAGAAAAAAAGTGTATTACTATAACTGTATTAGTGTCTCTCCACTAGCCCAACATTCTCCACTTTTAGAGCAATTTATTTTGGAGTAGCTCAACTTTCACGTTTTTCACAAAGATCTGCTAAACTTTTACTTTTGAAACTAATTTTCGATTTTCTTCTTCATTTACCTGGCCTCTGGCCTCTAGAAAATTGTTTCATGAAAAACTTCAGGATGACCTATTTGGGGAAGTTGAGCTTCTCCAAATAAAGCGCTATACGATAATTAGGTTCATATCAATTTTTTGTACTGTAACTTTTTCCCACTAAATGAATAATTTCATTTTCTTGCTCTCAGTGTGGGTATATAAGTGAAGCTCACTGTTTACATACCAGCACATCTGAGTCCAGCATCCTCAGCATGCACACAATTGTGGATATTGACACCATTATGAGGACAGTTGACGATTCGTGTCTCAATTCCAACACATCCAAGATTGTCCAGCAAGATATCTCCCGTTCCTTGACCAAAGAATGCATTACTGAATGCAGCTGCACCTAATGAAGAGAAGGAAGAAGAGACAGGTGTCAATTTTATTGTGCAGTATTATAAGGTAGCACACAGTAGGCTCCGAATGAAAACAGTGTGCAGAAAAACTGGGAACCCAATTATCTATTGGTAGCAGTTTTAGTTTTAGTATAACTATTATCTTAAAAAGTCATAATTATTAGTTTTTGTGTTGACCAAGATATGATGATGAATGAAAGGTTTCAGGCATTGCATAAGAACAAAATTACAACTACCTTTCATTATATTTAACATACCAGCTCTAGCATATCCAAGCTGAACACAAGCTACTCCTGCATCAGTGGTGTCCCAGAAATCATCACAGACTGTTCCCCAAGCCTGATTGTTGCAGACTTCAAGACGTCCTTCACGGTCATTCATACCACCTTGAAGCCTGATGTCGCCATTGATACAAACACCTGTATGGATTAATTCGTGCTAAATATAGTACTACTAGCTATACCATGTGTGTAGTAATCTTCTAAGGACTTACTTCTGCAGGTGACTCCAGCATCCTCAGAGTGAGAGCAGTCGTGTGAACCAATAGGATTGGCAGGACAATCAAACAAAGATCGTTCAGTTCCTACACAGTTCAATTGGTCAAAAACAATTTGTCCAGTTCCTCGACCAAATCCACTACAGCAACGTGCAGTAGCACCTATGAAATAAAAAAAAATGCATAAGGACTACAAAATATACAATGTTTATGATAGTTAAGGAAAAACTATGAACTGATTGTACTTATTCCATAGCAAATAGTGGAGACTCTTAATTCCAGACATTTTGGGATTGTCAGGTACCTAAATTCAAGAAGTGGTCTCATTTCAGGAGTTTGGGAAAGAACTTTCTATTGTATTCTTCTTTACCTCCATGAGTAAAATTGACACACTTCTTACCCTCTTAATATCTACCTGTTCCAGAGTAGCCTAGTTGCCTGCAAGCTACATTGGCATCAATAGCACCAAAACTGTCATCACAAACAGTCCCCCAAGCGTTGTTATTGCAGACTTCAATACGACCTTCTAGAGCACTTGATCCACCAACAAGACGAATAGCTCCTTGGTCACAGACAACTGGAAAATGTAGAGATCTCAACCAAGATATCTGGCTATATTACTAACATACCAGGTGGTGTGGCTGTTCCACCAGGTTGGCATCTAACACCAGCATCTTCAAAGTGAATACAGTTATGAATACCAGTTGGGTTAGCAGGACAGTCTGCAAGTCTTCTCTCTGTTCCTATACATCCAACATTGTCCAGAAGGATGGGTCCTGTTCCTTGACCAAAGAATGCGAAACTGAATGCCAGGGCACCTATGTTAATGCAAGAAAGATTTCAGCATGTTTACAATTTATCTGTGCTGGAGCTATAGATACAATGTTCTCATGAAGTATGAAGGGACATAATAATAGTGATATCAGATCATAATACTTGTCTATTGCAAAATAATAATACTGCATAATGGGAATACTAAGCTTATTAGCTACCCATTGAAGAACACTATAGTTATCTTACCAATATCACTGTGTCCAAGCTGTCTACAGACAACAGTGGCATCTTGAACTCCCCAAAGATCATCACACACAGTACCCCACACTGTATTGCTACAGAATTCCACACGTCCTTCAAGATCATTGGCACCTCCACGAAGTCTTACATCTCCATTAGAACAGCCTAATATATATTGCATACATAGTTAATAATTTCAAGGAGTGCAATTAAATCACAGTACCTGGTGTTGGTGTTCCAATAGGAATGCATCTTACTCCAGCATCTTCACTGTGGATACAGTTGTGAGATCCAACTGGATTAGCAGGGCAGGCAGACAGACGAGTCTCAGTTCCAGCACAGTTAACATTATCAAGCCAAATAAGTCCAGTTCCTTGGCCAAAAAGAGCTCGGACTACAGCAGTGTTACCTGAAGTGTCATACAATGATATTCTGCTATTCTTAAAGATTTTGAGGGGTATTATGTACCAGTTGGAGAGAATCCAAGCTGTCTACAGACCACATTAGCATCAAGAGTGTCCCATAGGTCATCACATACTGTTCCCCAGATATTATTATTGCAATACTCCACACGTCCTTCACGTGCATTGGCTCCACCCACAAGTCTGACATCACCAGTTGCACAGGCTGTTGGATATAAGTTATCAATCACATGAACAAAAATAGAGCCCACACTAAACTAAAGCCTGTCAGATATACACGACACTCCAAAACTTATTACATTCACATCAATTTGATAGTGAAAAGGAAATTCTCTTGTGAATTTTAATGTTCAAAAGCTGTATAGGAGATATACAGGAATATACTTCTATAACTTTGGAATGAATAGAAATAACTGGAGTCATAACTAAGTCTTTATAACATAGCAGTGAAGTCAAATTCTATCACATAATAACATTAGTGAAGTCACTGTGAATTATTATACTTAATCATAATGCAAGTTACAGACACAAACTGATAAGCAACCATTACTCACTTTGTGTTCCAGATGCACAGATGACACCAGCATCTTCACTGTGTGCACAGTTATGGATGCCAAGGCCAGGGTTAGAGCAGTCAATCAATCTGCTTTCTCCTCCAATACATCCAACATTATCCAAAAGAATGAGAGTGGTGCTACTAGCTGATCCAAATGCAGCTGAACCTACTGCAGTTGCACCTACAAAATACAGTATTAGTCAATCTGCAGTTAATAGCAAGCTAGCATAATTATGTCAAAAGATAAGCTATCAATATGTACCAGTAGCAGTGTAGCCCAGCTGCCTGCAAGCAACCTGAGCATCAGAGTTTGTCCAAAAGTCATCACACACAGTGGCCCATTCATTGTTCCAACATATCTCAACACGTCCTTGGAAACTAGTGCTCCCTCCAATCAGTCTGATAGCTCCATTAGTACAGGCTGAAGGTAAACATAATAATGATTATTATTCAGGACAACTCATATAATAATATGTACTTTAGTAGCCCACCACAAGTAAACAATGGCTATACAAATTTATCTGTTATCCCCCCTACCTCTTAGAATCACCCCTGAAAATAACTTACAGACAGTATTGGTCAAGCATCTTAGTCCAGCATCCTCACTGTGAACACAATTATGATTTCCTACTCCATTGTGGGTACAGTTAAACAAATAAAGTTGAGTTCCAGAGCAAAATAGGTTATCCAGTAAAATAGGACCAGTTCCTTGACCAAATGGAGCACGAGGTAAAGCAACAGCCCCAGAAGGAGAGAATCCAAGCTGCCTACAAGCCACGGCAGCATCGAAACCACTCCAGAAGTCATCACACACTGTTCCCCATGCATTGTTGCTGCAAACTTCTACACGTCCCTCATTCCTGTTTGAACCATTTACAAGACGGATGTCTCCAGTGACACATGCTGCAAGAGATGAATGGAATACATTATAATGTCAGTAGTAACTAGTATCAAGCAATCTATTCGACTAACACTCTCAAATTTAATGACCAATATGCTCTACCTCATGATGCAACTAATGTTACTTTTAGCTTCTTTGCATCCTGTAATCTCTTCATTGTATGTTGGACAGACATAGCTACATAAGCACAGACTCATTTTGGAACAAAAAGAATAGATGCTTCCTTTAAACCATCCCCAGAGATTTCTTATTTATTGCTGCTAGTATTTGTACACTTACAAGTAACAGCTTGTCTACATCTGACACCAGCATCTTCACTGTGAGCACAGTTATGGTTTCCAATACCACTGCTCTGACAACTAGTGAGTCTAGGTTCTGTGCCAATGCATCTTACATCATCCAGCAGAATAGGTCCAGTACCCTGGCCAAATCCAGCCTGACCAACAGCAACAGCTCCTGTAGTGGCAAACCCTAGCTGTCTACAAACCACTTGGGCATCAACAGTGTTCCAGAAGTCATCACATACTGTTCCCCAAACATTGTTGTTACAGAGTTCTACACGACCCTCAGTTCTGTTGGCTCCATTAACCAGTCTGACGTCTCCATTAATACAGACTATAATATGTTATAGACAGAATAGTAAGAATGAGAATATACATTCAAAATTACACAGGACAATTATTCTATGAGATAATCAGCAAAGTTTCTCTAGATCAGTTGTTAAAACATGTTAGCTACTACACTAGTTTTTGTAGCTAGCCACCAATCAAAAAGAAAAAAAAACATTCTTAGGCTTCGAAACCTTCAATCTCTATAGGTTCAAGTACTTACCTTGTCTACCTAAACTTCTAGAAACTGATAGTGTGATAAACATAGAGGCACAAGCAGTGCCTAAGCCTAAATTCTACTTCATACATAGTTAAATACAAAAGCACGAAATGTAAATACATGACTATAGATTTCCAGAGTTATAGAAATATTTAAAGGATATATATTATTTTACCTGTTGTTGTATTTTGACAGCGAACTCCAGCATCTTCAAAGTGTGAGCAATCATGGACACCCAATGGGTTACGTGGGCAGTTGAAAAGTCTACTCTCTGTTCCAGCACATCCAACTTGATCTAGAACTATAGAACCAACTCCTTGTCCAAAGAAAGCACGGGAGAATGACTGGGCTCCTATTTGTAGAATGAAATCAAAGAAAAAATTTACGTGTTAACAGCAAAACATTCTAAGCTAAATGAAGCAGGATATACAATTTGTGAGCTCTGAATATTAACACACTTTCCATGAATAGGAGGAAATTTATACTAGCTATAATATTTCTTATACTAACCAGTTGTGGAATATCCTAGCTGTCTGCATACAACAGTAGCATCAGGAATTCCCCAAGCATCATCACACACGGTACCCCATAAGTTATTGTAACAGACCTCAACACGTCCCTCCAAAGCATTTGTTCCTCCAGACAACCTGACATCTCCTTGAGTACAAGGAGCTGTAACAAGAAATTGAACAAGTGAAAGAGGACTACAATGTTATTAGATTCAACAGTCTCATATTTACTGTCAATGACACTACTATTTCAAGAATAATGGCTATCTACAGTATGTAACTACTACAAGAGAATATAATTTTCACCATTAGAATACTTTTAGAACCCTCTATCTCTACCCCCCCCCCCCCCCCCCATATATCCCCCAATCAGAGTAGAAAACATCCACATATTAAGGGATGGTTAATAATAATTTTATTAACACCTATAGAACTATACTCCCTCAAATGAGACCACTCCTCTAATCAGGACACGCCTCAAGTCAGACCTAAGGTGTTCAGAATAGAAAGGCTCAACTAGCAAGGAAAGTATTTTTAAGTAGCTGAGTTTAATGGAGTCGTATTATTTTGCTTACTTGCACATCTCACACTAGCATCTTCAGAATGAGAACAGTCATGGACGCCAATACGATTAGAAGTACAAGAATCAAGTCTTGATTCGGTTCCTCGGCAGTTCACCTGATCCAACCATATGTTCCCTGTTCCCTGGCCAAAGCGTGCTCGTGTAAATGCTAGAGCACCTAGAATGTATGAAGCAGAGAGAACTTTGTCATGCAAATTAGCTCTATATCTTGATGAAATTATGACACTTAAGAATCTGAACAATTTAGTCCTATATAGAGATAATTAAGTGGGCATTCTAAATAGATTCAAAGTCCTAATTGGAAAATAATTAATGCATCACTCAGTATTTGATGTCGAGTAATTACCTGTAGGAGTGAATCCAAGCTGTCTGCAGACAACCGCAGCATCAGCAACACCCCAACTATCATCACAGACTGTTCCCCACTCTCCTTGGTTACAGAATTCTACACGACCCTCAGCTGCTATGGCCCCTCCCACAAGCCTGAGATCTCCTTGCTCACAGATGGCTACAAAGCAGAAAAATAGATCCATTCTCATTCATAGTGATAGTGCAGTGTTGCCTAGACTACATGTCAAACATAAATACTGTGCAGAGACTCAACACCTTGAAACAAATTGAGGTGTCCTGATTAGAGGGGTGTCCTCATTTCAAGGGGTAAATGTAAATATAGAGATGTTTTTGTTTCAGGGAGGGGTTTGGTTCCACTGTATCTAAAGACCTAGATGAGCTCTATACAGCAAGATAATTATTATAGAGACAGATAACCACAATGGTTTAAAAACATTCTGTGAAATAATTTGTCAGAGCGTCCTCATCAGAAAAATTTCATTTTCATTAAAGACATGTCATTTTTTTTTTAACAGGGCACCCACTTACGTAGCTGGCATCGAACTCCAGCATCCTGAGAATGTGCACAGTTGTTATCGCTCCCAATAGGGTTGGCTCGGCAAGCAAACAGTCTACTTTCATTTCCAGTGCATTGGACATTACTGAGGAGAATGGGAATGTTAGAACTCCCTTGACCAAATATAGCTCTTCTGTCAGCTATAGCACCTATAAAGGAAATAATATAATTATGATAAAAGTGTGATGGAATTTGGCAAAGGAGAAACTTCACCAAACAAAAAACTTATAAGAGATATACATGATTGAATTTCCAGAACTAGTTATAACTTTGAAATGGAATAAGATGGCTATAACATTATTAATAATGTTCATACTAATGCTATGTCTCCTATTGTCAAATTCATCTAGTGAGCATGCTCATAACAGCTTCTTATTATTATAAATATTTGAAAGATTCCCTGAGACATTGTGTATTATCATCCTCTCTATTCAGTGCTGCTCTTTCCATGAAAGATTTGAACCCTTACACTACATTTTTAAGTAAAATTTACCAATAGAACTGAACCCTAGTTGTCTGCATACGACAGTAGCATCACGTGCATCCCAGAAGTCATCACATACTGTACCCCATGCTCCATAACTACAAACCTCCACACGACCTTGAGTGGCATTTCTTCCTGTACCTGCTAGCCTGATATCGCCAGTGGCACAAGCTAAAATTATAACAACAGATTAAAATAAAGATTTGTCTCCCATAGTTCTCATCATAGTAAACTCTATTACCAAGTAACTCATACTCAGTCTGTTCTAAAACAATGTACATTCGGCACCTCATTCAAAAGCTTATTAATGACTAGTTAGAGATGATACAATCCCTTCTTTTTGATACTTTACCACTATGTGATTGTTAAAGTAAAAACATTACTAATTGCAGTAGATCTGGTTGTTTCTAAGACACTATTTTCTTCACTGATCTCCTGTATTACAGAGTAATTTACTTTCACTGATATTAAGTATTAAGCTATATAATAATTATTGTAATGATGCCAATATCTTTTATTTTGTGCACTTTTTACCTATAGCCAATAATAAGGTGAAAATGTGGATATATAGTGGTTACATGCATACCATTTGTTTAGTTCCAAGTAATTTCAACTTACTAACCTGGACTACAATAAGTACTAGCATCCTCAGCATGTGTGCAATCTTCTCTACCTACACTGTTGGCAGGACAATCAAAAAGACGTGATTCATACCCTTGACAGCGAACTTGATCCAACCAGATTGGTCCTCCACCTTGTCCATAGTAAGCATTTGATCCAGTTCCTCCACCTTACAAAAATAACAGCTAGTTTAATGAAGTGTAAAACATGGAGTTCTAAGTGACCAAGGTGACTCCCACCTCTATATCTGACATGATTTTTTCTAAGGTTGTTGGTGAGGTGGTGTTAACTGTTAAAACTCTACCCAACATGCACTTTTTTCGTCATTTATATCTTATGCCCTCTTACCCCTTAATGAATCCTAACATAACATTTTTGAACTACTCTCTGTACATACAGATAATACTTTCAATTATATATAGTTAGGACTACATACCAACACCACGCCATCCTAGCTGCCTGCATGTTACCAATCCATCTTTGAAGCCCCAATCATCATCACAAACAGTACCCCATTGATGGTCATTACACACTTCGACACGACCTCTGTTTGAGTCAACTTGATTTCTATTATAGTTCAATCTCACAGCTCCATTTTCACAAACTAAGAGAAGATAATAGAAAAAGCATGATGGGAAAAAGAAGAAAATAAGAGATAGACATTATACAACTTGTAAATGAGAAAGGAATATGCCTACGTACGAGCATTGGTAACACTTCCACATCGTACACCAGCATCTTCTCCATGGTTGCAATTATGATTCATGACAGCCCTACAGCTCATCAAGTTAGATTCATTTCCAGTACATTGTACATCATCTAGGACAATAGGTCCAGCACCCTGGCCAAACCTGGCAGCGCCGAATACTTGGACAGCTATATAAGGCAATAAGCAGATAGAATAATTTGGATTATTACAGTAGAACTCTAATAAAAGACACTGAAATAAGTACAACCTCAATACAAAGAAGACGCTTGTCCTGTCCCAAGCTAATACTTAAGTGCATTATAATTAAAGGACAACTGTTATATTAAGAGGATTGCAATGTGTCCTTAATAGAGAAGTTCCACTCTGTAAATGCTGGATATACATTCATTACATGGACAGCTACTACAGCACACAACATTGGTCCTTAAATCTCCATCTATGAACTGCACTAATGTAATATTGTAACATACTTACAAATATTAGAGAAACCCAGTTGTTTACAGACCACTTTTCCATCATTGTATCCCCATTGATCATCACAGACTGTTCCCCATTGGTTATAATAACACATCTCTACACGTCCCTCGCGTGGATTAGCTCCTCCATTTAACCTTATCTGACCAGTTGTACACACATCTGTATAAACCATACATGTAAGACATTAAAATGATATACCATAGATTAATTCAATGAATAGGCATGTATAATGTGGCTATTAGACATCAATACCTCTGAATCCAATAGGTTCACATCTGACACCAACATCCCGACTGTGAGTACAGGTATTGGCACCGATAGCATTTTGTGGACAATCTATCAACCGATTAGCATTAGTTGGACATCTGAGATTACTTAGCCATATCCGTCCTGTGCCAGGTGTAAGAGGATCAGCTGTACTGAGACCCTGATAGAGTGGAATTGCTCCTATAATATTGAATAGTAACAAAAAAATTACACAAGAATTAATGTTACATATTAAATTTCAAGAAAACCTATGCAAATTTTACCCAACCTCAGACATAAATAATTTTAAAACTGTTAATTTTACTTACCAAAGTGCTAGCTAATAATTTTAAAAATTATACCTGCATCACTGAAGCCCATCTGTCTGCAGGCCACAACAGCTTCTTGAGGACCATAGTTAGAATTACATACAGTTCCCCAAGTGTTATTAACACACACTTCCAAACGACCAGCCAAGGTGCTAGTGCCATTGATTCTAAGGTCTCCATTAGTGCAAGCTAAAAGCAAAAATGTGTTATTACATTAATACTAGATTTGAAATAAAATATGTAGGAGTTTATGCATGTTTCTACAATCTCTTTGAACATTTTAAAGTCCTGAATGATATACATTATTTTCTCACTTGTTAGGGTTCGACATCTGATTCCAGCATCTTCAATGTGACCGCAGTTATGCACTCCAATGCTGTTAGCAGGGCATGCATCAAGTCTGGTTTCAGTTCCTCGACACTGGACATTATCCAACCAGATAGTTCCAACACCATTGGTGAAACCAGTAGTCAAAGCCACAGCACCTGAAGAATAATTGAATAAAGCCATTGCTAACTGTCCAAATTGTTGTATATGTCTTGTGCTGAGTGTTCAGAATTCCTGTTCAGAATGAGTATTTACTAGTACTACAATAATGTGTATCAGTATTGTGGCTTGCTTGTTTTGGCTGCTTTTGCTGTAATGATAATAATTTTAAGCTTAAACTAACATTTCTCAAAATCTGAGACTGACAAAGCTTTTAAAGTGTCATTTCTATAGAAGTTGTAATAATGAGAGTAGAACTTTTCTTTTTTCTATACTTGGGTACCTATAACTGACCAATTATTTACTGTAAATCCAGTATAACGATGTTCTTGGATATATAGAAATGAATGTAAACATTATTAAATCTAATAGTGGTCATTTTGGAACATTTCAGGGAGTGAAGTTTTAATACAAACTGCTTTTTGGAACATATCCAAGAGCCCTTAATACAGATGTCTCCATATTTCAGAGGGTTGGAATAGAGGAGTTCCACTTCTATATATAAAACTCTTCTAAGAATTTATGCTAGGATGATCTTACCAGTAGGATCAAATCCCAACTGTCTACAAGCAACTTGTGCATCCACTGCTCCCCAAAGGTCATCACAGACAGTACCCCACTCATTACTGTTACAGAATTCGACACGTCCTTCATTAGAATTTCTTCCCCCCATCAAGCGTAGGTCTCCTTGTCGGCAAGCTATATTAAAGCAATAACAATGAATGAGAGAGAATTAAACTGAGATCTTCCTCTCCCCACTCAGGCTCTGTCTTCAAATGTCCAGCAGTATCAAAACAAAGATTTTAGTATACTTACTAGGCGGGGCAGGTGCCCTTGTGCATGCAACTCCAATATCTTCATGATGGGCACAGTTGTGGGTTCCAAAGGGTGGGTGGTTGCAATCAATCAACCTCTCTTCCACACCAAAACATCCAACATCATCCAACCAGATTTGTCCAATTCCATTAGCAAAGCCACTATACAATGGACGTGCACCTGTATTAGTAGTGAATAGTAACAGTAGCTAACAACAACAACAGCACCAACAATATACTGCCCAAAATAAAAGTTAACTATACATGTTGTACAGTAGTCTTGTTTACCAGTTGAGGAGAATCCTAGTTGTCTGCATACAACATTAGCATCTGGTATCCAAAAGAAATCATCGCATACTGTTCCCCAAGTGCCATTATAGCAGATCTCCAACAGTCCATTCAGATTTGAACTCCCACCAGTTAGACGCAAATCACCATCAGCACAGGCTATTGATATAACACACCATATTTATCATAAAAGTCTCAGAGTGCATTAGATTGAGAGAAGATTCCATTTTATTTTGTATACATAGTAATATGTATGTGGCTATGAGACTATTCAACTTACGAAGTTCACATCTCACTCCGGCATTATCTACATCTGTGCAGTCAAAAGTGCCAAGGGCATCAGATGGACAATCAAGCAACCTAGATTCATTTCCTCTACAGGCAACATTATCCAGCCAGATGGTCCCAACAGAATTTCTAAATCCAGTTGTTATTGCAGTAGCTCCTAATCATTAATGAATAACAGTCACATGACTTGTATTAACTGAATTTTTTGTTGCAAGTGACCACACAGTCTTAATTAAAGATCTTTTATTCAATATTGCATAAACATGACACAATCAATACTTAAAGCAAGAAATGTGGTTATTTGAATTGCATGTTTCACAATTATATAATTAGGTCTTAGTGAAAATGCAACTTTGATTCTTACACAAGCTACTACTAATATTCTATTATTCTATACCTAGTCACATCTGGTGAATCTGATTGGTCCAAAAGTTTTGGTTACATAAATATCAGCATAACCCACAGTTTTTTTGCTGCTAACTAAAAATAACCCACTGCCGTGCAATACGTGCTTGCCCATGCACGATTTAGTATAAGTCAGATAGATACACCACTCAAAATTGTGTGCCTGTATAACCAACTCATTCCCGGTTATCTCTCAGCTTTGCCTCGGGGATAACTGCTAACTCATTGGTTATATGGGCAAATACACCTCACTTTTGAGTGGTATATCCTAAACTTAATGCATACCTGATGGAGAGTAACCTAGTTGTCGACAGGCAACTTGAGCATCCAAGTCATCCCACTGAGTGTCACATATTTGACCCCATACATTTTGGTTACATACTTCCAAACGGCCAAACCGGAAGGAATTACTTCCTGTAATTCTAACATCACCTTGCATACAACCTAAAAATAATCATATTATTAACTTGGGACAGATTGAACTTCCTGATTCGTGGTGTGATCTCATTACAGTGATTGAAGTTCTATACACAAGCTGTAATTTGGGGCATATCCAAGTGTCCTAATTTATTTCAGATTCCACTGTACATTATTTGGTGTATTGAAAATAACAGGAATCACTTGGAGTGGCTTGTTGATTGTAGACATGACTAATAAAGTGTCTCTAGTATTAATACATGTAGGATTGGTTACATCATCATTATATATAGTGAGGCACATGTCCAGTGTGTGTTGAATATGTTAAAATGTGACTTCTGGATAATTGGAACATTAATTTGTATAAATTTGACGCTCCTAGGTAAATATCCAAGGACAATATATGGCCAAAAGTCTATATTTAGCCCTGTTAATTAAGATATGATAACTTACCACCCTGACATATTACTCCAGCATCTCTTGTATGGGTACATCCTGTAACACTTCCACTCTTTGGACAATCAATTAATCGTCTTTCTCCTCCATTGCAACGAGTATTGCTATAGTAGATTGGTTGAGAATTTTGACCATTAGTGAACCCAGTTGTTATAGCCCTTGCACCTGTATGTATAGTCAACAACATTACCAACAAAAACAAACAAACAACAACACCAACACAACAAAAACAACAAACAACAACACCAACACAACAACAACAAAAAATAACATTTCATTCATTGGCTTTAAAGGATAAATTAGCTAGAATCATGTACTACAGAGAAGTGAAGTTGATGTTTACCTCTTAAGGGTTCTTATAACTAACCTGCTCGGTTAAAACCAAGCTGTTGACAGGTTACACCAGCATCAGCAGTGCTCCATAGTGAATCACATATTGTACCCCACATGTTGTTGACACAAATCTCTACACGACCAGTCATGTTGTTAGCACCACCTTGAAGTCTAACGCTACTCTGTACACAAACTGTAAGGAAAATATCATAATAGCTAAATAAAGATTCATACTTGTCCTCTAGTTGTTTGTTTGTTTGTTTGTTTGTTTGTTTGTTTGTTTGTTTGTTTGTTTGTTTACATGAAAGGGTGATTATTCCAATATAGTCACAGAAATGCATTACTGGGAATAATGTTTCAATCTGTAGCAGAACACAACTTCTTGACTCACTAACAAGTCTTTGTAATAATAATTAGACAAAGTAGCAAGTAGCATAAACATAATAAACAGTGTATGTATCAAACTTGATCAGCACTTTATTTTTGTGTGATTAATAAAAATTAATTATGGCTATACATTAGCATCTTACAATCATCATAAAACTACTGTGCGTATACCTGAATCAACACATGAGACTCCAGCATCTTCACTATGTACACAGTTGTGGACACCCAATGCATTGTGTCTACAATCAATAAGTCTATTTTCAGTCCCACGACAGTTAACATTGTCCAGCCAGATCCGACCAGAGCCATCTGGGACCTGTCCAAGAGTAAGTGGTGTAGCATCTGCAAAAGAATAGAAGACAAGAATTTAGTTATGTTTAAACAGAACAAGTGATAGATTATAACGTCACATGAGCAATGATGTATAATTGCTGAACTCAAATTTGCACAGGAATATATTGGTGGAAATATGTGTGATTTGATGTGAGATATATGTGATTAGAAATGGTAAATCATCACTGTACTAATCTATAGTTGCTTTAGAACAAATAGTTGCTTTGCATATTCATGTATGTGCCGTTCAAAACAATCAATAATAACATAATGACATTATTCACATACTTGCATCAGAGAATCCAAGCTGCCTACATGCAACTCTAGCATCAACAAGGTAGAAGAAGTCATCACAAACTGTTCCCCACTCATTGGCATTACAGACTTCCAAACGGCCAGTGTTATTGTTTGGTCCTCCCCTTAGTCTGAGATCACCCTGTAAGCATACTATATGGAGACAGCAGAGATTATGAGGTATAGATAAGATCATGTTTAGCTATCTATTACTATAATCCTAATCAGTTCCATGGCCAGTATTTTTACCTGGAACAAACTGCTGGCAAGTTACTCCAACATCTTCACTGTGCCCACAATTGTGAGTTCCGAATGCATTTCGTTGACAGTTTACAAGTCTGGTCTCAGTTCCAGTGCATTGTAGATTATCAAGCCAGATTTGTTTTCCAGTGCCATCAGGAACTGAAGTTGCAGCCAATACCCTAGCATCTACATGTAAGGAAAAAAAATCAATCATAACGTTTTATTGATCATTTTAGGGCTACACGTTCATAACAGAGCAAAATGTACTATTCAAGACCAAAAACAGGTGTATGAAAGTCCAGACTTGTTAAGCATACATATTTGCCCAGAAACATTATCAATAATGAATTACAAGGAATCAGAGATGTGTAGTATTCCACTAAAAATTTAGACTCTTATAGCCCTATTAGCTGAGTTATCTCCCACTAAGGTCAACCATTTCAAATGCAACTGACTTCTAGTATCAAATCCAAGTTGCCTGCAAGCAACTGTAGCATCAGGAGTTCCAAATAGATCATCACAGACTGTTCCCCATAAGTTATTGTGGCACACTTCCAGACGTCCTGTGTTGTTGGTACGACCACCTAGAAGTCGGAGGCTTCCCTCGGTACAAGCTTTATAATCAAACAAATTAATATTTTTTTATAAATTTACTATAAAAAGAGGAACCTAGTGTCCACTCACAAAGCATATCTGCAAGGATCAGTTAACTAGCTAAAAATTGCTATTTTGTAGATTTTTGATATTAATATTACATTATATATGCTAACTTCATGGTTATAGAAAAGGGGCACTTTGCATAGATCTTGTACCATCACTTATATCTATAAAACCATTAGTCAAGAGCAGGTTTCTTTTGTGTGTTCTAATGATTTTAAGCCAGGTTATATTATTCCTATTTATGAGACATTATGCTAACATACGTTCAGCGGGACACCTCACTCCAGCATCATCATTATGGTTGCAATTGTGTACACCAAATGCATTAGCTCTGCAGTCAACCAGTCTGTTCTCTCTCCCAATACAGTTCACATTGTCCAACCATATTTGCCCTGTTCCTACTGCAAAACCAGTAGTCCTGGCTTGAACACCTAATGTGAAAATTATAGATGCAATTTTAGGGTATACATTTTGCTTATTTAAAAAAAAATGTTGTAAGTCTTTACCTCCTCCAGGATATCCTAACTGCCTACATGCAACTGCTGCATCAACAGTACCCCAAAAATCATCACAAACTGTTCCCCAGATATTCTCGTGGCAAATCTCTATACGTCCAATACCAGGTGCACTTCCCCCTTGAAGTCTAATATCTCCTTCATTGCAAACTGTATTTTAAAAACAGAATCAAATTATTGGTATTAATATTAGATGTCTTGAATATAGAAAATGTCCTGATTATAAAGGGTACCCTAATTAGATTATAGCGTGTCCTAATTAGACTATAGAGTGTCCTAATTAGACCTAGAGTGTCCTAATTAGATTATAGAGTGTCCTAATTAATTATGAGGGTGTCCTAGTATTCTGATTGTAGAGGGTGTCCTAATTTACAGTATTCTTAAAAGGAGTCTTAAAGAAGTGACAATATAAAGTATTTCACCTGCAGCTGCACATCTGACACCAGCATCTTCACTGTGGATACAGTTATGACTTCCAAATGCAGGATGATTACAAGATGCTAGTGTGGTTTCATTTCCAATACATTGAACATTGTCAAGCCAGATTTGTCCTGTTCCATCAGCAAAACCAGTAGTAAGTGCAGTGGCTCCTAAAAGTGAGATAAGTAACATACTTGCATCATTATAACAACATTAACAATTATAATGAACCTGTCAAGCAAAAATAATATTCACACTAAGAGTTAATAAAAACTTGCACTGTAGTGTAGTACAACTAGCTAATACCCACTTTGATGCTCTCCAGTAATAATATAGAGCTGATTAGATACAAGCATTACAACTAGAGTAACTCAGACAAACCTGTAGCTGTCTATTTTCATGAAATTGATAGCTAATTAAGAAGTTATAAAATATAGCTTGAAATTTTCTGGATACTGCTATAATAATACAGTCATTATTGAACATCTGGAACATAGTCACCATAAGTCTGAACCCAGCCAGATCCCTTAAGGTGGAAGGTGGTCCAGCTATCTGAGACTTGGTTCTATGATGGCTTTCTTCTAAACTCTAAATAGCTATTTAATAAGTGTGTATAGTAGAGGCTGTTATAACCATTTGATTGTGTCTTAAAGATTTATTTTTCATTGTTAAAGATTATAATAATTTATAAGTATATTATATATAACTGAAAGGTACATTAGTATGATCCATAGGAGACCAGTTTTTATTATTATTATGGTGCAATAATATAGTGCTAATGCATTACCGGTAATTCCCAATCCAAGCTGTCTGCAAACAACCCTAGCATCAGCAGCACCCCAGAAGTCATCACACACTGTTCCCCAGATATTGTTATTGCAGATTTCTACACGTCCTGACAGATTATCCGCTGTATTTCCCACCAAACGTAGAGCATTAGAGGGGCAACCTGTTTGTAGGCACAATAGATATCAGATTTTGTAAATATCTCTCCTAAAATGAGGTCATTCATCAAGGAACACTTTATAATATTGGTTTCTTAGTGGAGTTTCACTGTAACTATCAAGTTTACATGTAGCTAGCAACCACTGTAAACCTACCAGCTCGGCAAATGACACCAGCATCTTCTGTGTGATCACAATTCTCAGTTCCAATAGGGTTAGCAGGACAAGCTAACAGCTGAGTTTCATTCCCACGACACTGGACATTGTCCAGCCATGTTCTGCCAGTAGTTGTTTCAAAACCAGTTCTAATTGCTAGAGCACCAGCGTCTGAAAAGCCTAGTTGTCTGCACACAACTTGAGCATCTACATTTCCCCATGCATCATCACACACTGTACCCCATTCATTATTGTAGCAGATCTCAACACGTCCTTGTCTGTTGTTGATGCCACCTAAGAGTCTGACATTTCCAGTAGGACAGCCTGGAGATGTGAAAATTATATACTCAACAGTAAAAATAAATACTATATAGGAAATTTTATCAGTGGGCTATAAATCTTAGCTTGCATAGTACTTTATGGTGCCACTTTTGAGGATTTATTCTCTATACATTATTACAATGTTGTCCTGTTCTATAATTGGACAAGTTACTAGCTATAATTATTACTATGAGTTTTAACTGATGTGTGCATGCTTATTGACTGGATAGTATACAAGTTCGAGCCTTGGTTTGTGTGTTTGTCCAGTTTGTGCATTACATACCTGGTTGACAAACAACTCCAGCATCTTCAATATGGGCACAGTTGTGGGAACCAACAGCATTCTTTCGACAGCTGAATAGAGAGGTCTCCGAGCCTACACACAGAAGGTTATCCAACCAAATTGGAACATTAGTAGCACCATTAGGGAAACCAGTGGTGAGTGATCGAGCTCCTGTTATTATATTAATTTGAGTCATTATTTATAGCAATTATTATATAGATACTCTTAAACAATAATTCCATTCAATGTATGTATACTCATTACCTCTGATAATGAGAATTTGTCTCAAGGACTTTGAAATAGAGGTTTTATTCAATCTTTGATAGCTAGCATGTAAATATTAATAATATTCCATGGTATGTGGGGGGTAGAGGGAGTGGGAGTTGAGGGGGGTTGGATGACCATTGTGTGTATGGCAAAATATCAAGGAGAGGCAAAATCTGATGGAGGAAAATCCTATGAATGACATATGAGCTCATGTGTACTAACCTTCAACTGCATAGCCTAGCTGCCTGCAAACAACCATAGCTTCTCGTACATCAAAAAAGTCATCACAAACAGTTCCCCATTGGTTATTATTGCACACTTCAACACGTCCAAATGTACTATTTCCACCTTGGAGTCTGATTGATCCTTGACTACAAACTGTATGTGAATAGCAATAAATTTAAATTATTACTGATTTGTATTGCATAATTACAATAATTCAGCAAATATTATCTTATATTAACATGAGCTGAACTCTGGTTTTGGTACTTACCAGGAATTGGTCGACAAGTAACTCCAGCATCTTCACCATGGACACAGTTGTGGCTTCCTAGTGCATTAGCAGGACAGTCAATGAGTCTAGATTCACTTCCAGTACACCGGACATTGTCCAGCCAGATCTGACCAACACCATTGGTGAAACCACTATATATAGCAACAGCACCTATAATGTTACAGGATTAATAAGTTAACAATTTATACAACTGTGGTATTAATTTACCAGTTGGTGAGTGTCCTAGCTGTCTACATACAACATTTGCATCACTAGTGCCCCAGAAGTCATCACATACAGTCCCCCAAATTCCATTATTGCAGATTTCAACACGGCCACTCAGACTACTGGCTCCTCCAATTATTCTCAAGTCACCTCTATTGCAACCTAAGAGATGAAAATAATTATATTACTCCATCACAATCTGTGGCAAGAAAGACATTAAAAACTATAATATAGTGGTTCTTATTGTCAGACATTTAATTTGTGATCTTGTTAAACCTGTTGACCCTGGCCTATAAACTATGAAAATTTTTAAACCAGCTATGCCAACCTAATTCACCAAATTGAAAATCCACAAAATTAAACCACTATATGAGGTCCCTTCCTCTACTACTAGAATACATGTTGCTGCATACCGAGTGAGCATCGGACTCCCGCATCTTCAATATGAACACAATTATGTATGCCTATTGGGTTCGCAGGGCAATCAATAAGTCGAGATTCTGTTCCAACACAGTTCACATTATCCAACCAGATTGATCCTACTCCATTAGTGAATCCAGTGAAAAGAGCCACAGCTCCTGTATGAGATATACCAACAGAGTGGTTTACTATCTATCCCTTAACTATACATACAACATGATTATTGCCATAAAGTAAAGATGGTACAGTTTGTAAGGCTATTTTATTGCTACATAACTCTCACAAAGAGAGCAATAACGTAGGTCCTAAGTAATAACTATGATATAATACTGCGGTCAATCTTAAAAGACTATGTAGAGTGAAAACTGTTTAAGCACATAGTACTTCCTTTTTGACAAAATTGGGGTCACTACTATGTAGAGGGATTTTTACTCTACCAGAATTAGAAAGATTCCCTAAAACTGCAGCATTATAATATCGGTTGGTCAGACCACTGATGACAGATAGATGTATGCACTATATATATATTATATTAAACTTTTATAGAAATTTTAATAAGATCTATGTTATTAAGATATAATATCAACCTGTGGGAGAGAATCCAAGCTGTCTACAGACCACTGAGGCATCAGCACTACCCCAGGCATCATCACACACAGTTCCCCATGTATTACTGTTGCAAACCTCAACACGACCAGTCATATTGTTGGCACCACCTTGGAGTCTAATATCTCCTTGATTACACACTATAATAATAGTAATAATAATAATAATAAGAATAATAATAATAATAATAATAATAATAATAATAATAATAATAATAATAATAATAATAATAAGAAGAAGAAGAAGAAGAAGAAGAAGAAGAAGAAGAAGAAGAAGAAGAAGAAGAAAAAAGAAGAAGAAGAAGAAGAAGAAGAATATTAAAATGTAGCATTTTTAGATATCTATTAAAAATGAGTATTTCATAAGATTACTTACATGGTAGACACCTCACTCCAGCATCCTCAATATGGCCACAGTTGTGGGTTCCCAGTGGACTAGCAGGACAGTCAATGAGTCTGGTCTCAGTTCCAACACACTGGACATTATCCAACCAGATCTGACCAGCACCATTGGTGAACCCAGAAGTGAGAGCAACAGAACCTAAAAACACAGAAGTGGTATGAAATAAAGCTACAATAGAAACCAATATCTGAAAGAAACTAGTTCCACTCTGAAACAAAGATAATTCATCCCTGAAATAAGAACACAAAACAAGTGAGAAAAAAGAATTGTTTGTAGGGGGGAAGTCACAATCATGTCTTCATGTCTTCACCATTCAGCTAAATTTCCATTAACACATTTATTACAGAGATTATAATATTGAGTTTTGATTTGACATAGAATTTCTGATATTCCACTATAACAGTAAAACATACCAACATCAGAGAATCCGAGCTGCCTACAAGCTACATTAGCATCAGAAGTTCCCCATAAGTCATCACAAACTGTTCCCCAGACATTGGTATTACATATTTCTACCCGTCCAGTCATGCTGTTAGCTCCACCCACCAATCTGATAGCACCTTGAACACATCCTACAAGTATAGAGGAAAGTATTGCTGTATAATATATGCAATGTTTGATCACACTACACACTATTGTGTATTATAAATTATACTGCATTACTTCACTATGTAGATGATGACGATGACGATGACGATGATTGATGTTATATTATCATATCATCATAATCATCATTGTGTGAAGAAATAAGACAGACTTACACGCACTCTATCTAAAATGCTTTTCTACTTTACCTGAAACACATCTCACTCCAGCATCTTCAAAATGGACACAGTTGTGAGAGCCCAGAGCATTCCGTGGACAGTCAATGAGCCTGCTCTCAGTTCCACGACACTGGACATTATCCAGCCAGATCTGACCAGTTCCATCAGGTACAGCACCAAGTGTTAGTGCAGTAGCACCTAATGTGAATTACAGTGTATTCCATATACTCTTAGCATTTTACTATGAAGATCTTAAAGGTAATAAACTACCTCTCCATTATATAATGCAAGCTTTAATTTCTATGATTACCTGCTGGACTAAAGCCCAGTTGTCTGCAGGCGACCTGAGCATCGACATTACCCCAGAAGTCATCACATACTGTTCCCCAGATGTTCGCATTACAGATCTCCACACGGCCAGTCATGTTATTGGCACCTCCTTGGAGTCTGATAGACCCTTGAGTACAAGCTACATGAACATTAAAAACAGCATTTATTTACAAGTGCATAGAGACAACCATGCTATTACAATGCATAAATACCAAGCTGTATACCACTACTGTTCTGGTAGATAACAATGCAGAATGAATGCACACAATATACAGTTTCTTACATTGTGAACAACTGACACCAGCATCTTCACTATGGACACAGTTGTGGCTACCCAGTGCATTAGCACGACAGTCAATGAGTCTAGATTCACTTCCAGTACACTGGACATTGTCCAGCCAGATCTGACCGGTACCATCTGGAACAGCTGTGAGATATAATGGTCGACCACTAGTTCTTTCAAATCCCAATTGCCGGCAAGCTACTTGAGCATCAGGAGTGCCCCACAAATCATCACACACTGTTCCCCACACATTATTATTGCATATTTCCACACGTCCTCGTGTGGCACTGCCTCCTTGAAGTCTGATTGATCCTTGAGTACATGCTGTTATGTGATACAAATACAACCATACAATTAATACTTCATAATTAAAACAAAAATGAAAATGAGCTTGCATGTATTAGATTGTCATTAGCTAACAACATTATGATTCTCTGTGAAGACACACAAAGACTTTAAGAAACACTCGTGTCCCAGCAGTATCCAAGAATTACACCATACATTACCAGACAAAACTACATGATTTTCAAGCAAGTATACAATGCTTACCAACTAGTGGCTGACATCTGACTCCAGCATCTTCAATGTGAGCACAATTGTGTTGGCCAAATGCAGGATGTGGGCAACTTGCTAGAGTGTTCTCTGTGCCTCTACACTGTACATTGTCTAGCCAGATTTGACCAACTCCATTGGTGAAACCAGTAAAGATTGCCACAGCACCTACCGATATTAAATATGCAAAATTATATCTAATTCAAAGTAATCCATTTATTCACCTGTAGGAGAGAATCCTAACTGTCTACAAACCACAGTGGCATCAGGAGTTCCCCAAAGGTCATCACACACTGTACCCCAGATATTGTTATTACAGATCTCCACACGACCGGTCATGTTGTTAGCACCACCTTGCAGCCTCAAAGCATTTTGAGTACAAGCTGGAAAAGATCACATAGTGAGAAGAACCAATTATGGCTTTACGCATGCGCTGATAGCTATAATACTATGACAGTAAAAGTAGAAAGTGCTTTTATTTCAGAGGATAATATTTCATTAACTTCTCTTCTGGAGGGCCTAATATCCAGAGAAGTCACTTATACCCATCCCAATTTCCGATGAGGAATTTCACTGGTGGTGATATGAGACTTACTACTAGTCAATGGTTGACATCTGACTCCAGCATCCTCAATATGGCCACAATTGTGGGTACCCAGTGGACTAGCAGGACAGTCAATGAGTCTGGTCTCAGTTCCACTACACCGGACATCATCCAACCAGATCTGACCAGCACCATTGGTGAAACCAGAAGTAAGAGCAGCAGCACCTAATTTTAATGACCATTCTAACACACAAATCTATAGCTACAGCCTGTACTAACATACAACAAAGTCAATTAAGTCACACGTACAATACACACTGCTACAGAAATGTCAAAAATGATGAAAATGGATGTGCTTGCATATGGTCAAGGAGGTATATAATGCTGTGTTAAGGTTCTTTGGCTATATTATTTTTAAACTTAAAGAGTGGTAAACTTACCATTAGGTGAATAGCCTAGCTGCCTGCAAACCACCCTAGCGTCAGCAGCTCCCCATAAGTCATCACATACTGTCCCCCAGACATTGTTATTACAAATCTCAACCCGACCACTTAATGCATTAGTGCTACCCTGAAGTCGGACAGCATTCTGGGAGCATCCTGCATGTATAATTAAATAAAAAACATGTGGAACTCAAATAGTTATAATGTACTCACTAGTTAGGAAGTAGCTAGAATTATTATTTTGGAATGATTTATACACACACACATGTAATCTTTTAATCTTGTAATAATATGTACATATAATATACCTGCTTGACACCTAACTCCAGCATCTTCTGAGTGGACACAGTTATGGGTTCCAACTGGGGAATGACTGCAACTAAAGAGATTGGTCTCAGTTCCACGACACTGGACATTATCCAACCAGATCTGTCCAACACCATTGGTAAAACCAGTATAAAGAGCCACAGCACCTGTACAATGTAATGGATGTTTCATTGTTAAAAAGCAACTATTTTCTTATCAGGGAATCTGAACATGTGCTATTATGTATGCATTTTCTGACGCAATATTTTTTATTATGTAAAAGATTGTGAATTGTTGTTTAGTACAAATAAGGTCAAGTAAAACATGTTTTATTCTCAATACTTACCAGTAGACGAAAATCCCAGCTGTCTGCAAGCCACTGCTGCATCAGGAGTTCCCCAAAAGTCATCACACACTGTACCCCAGACATTGTTATTGCAAACCTCCACACGACCAGTCATGCTGTTAGCTCCTCCTTGTAGTCTGATTGAATTCTGAGTACAGACTGAATTTACAGAAAGAAAGATTACAGCCAAGTTATTCATAGCCAAATTTCAACATACCAAATGGTTGAGTACCAGTTGGACAATTCACTCCAGCATCCTCAAAGTGGGCGCAGTTATGGCTACCCAGTGCATTAGCAGGACAGTCAATGAGTCTGGTCTCAGTTCCACGACACTGGACATTATCCAGCCAGATCTGACCAGCACCATCAGGAACAGCACTAAGAGTTAAAGCTTGAGCACCAGTAGAAGTAAATCCCAACTGTCTGCAGGCAACCTGGGCATCAGCAGTGCCCCATAAGTCATCACACACAGTTCCCCAAACATTGTTATTGCAGATTTCAACACGACCTCTGGAAGCAGTACCACCTTGAAGTCTTATAGCTCCTTGAGTACAGACTAGAGTTATACAATAATCTAAAATCATCAGACTACATAGGCATCCAGTTTCCATTTTATTCTTTAAGTAGGATTTTGAAAGGTAACACTAACATCATCATCATCATTTTCATATCCCAAAATTTGTTTTTAGTGTGTGAATATTTTCAAGAAAAAATTTTCAAGGACTAACCATAGTTCGAATAACATTTTGTGAATTTAGGAATATAAGCTCTCATTATGGGGTCATGGGCACAGCACATGGTAAGGGAACCATCTCTAGACAGGGCATGGAGCTAAAGACAAGAACGAGTACAGACAGATTGCATGGTTGAAAAACTGTACCCTCCTCTATCCAAAGAAACAGCTCTGGATATAATGGCCACAGCATGCATAATATTTTATACTTATAACTGACCAGTCTGACATCTCACTCCAGCATCCTCAATATGGCCACAGTTGTGGCTACCCAGTGCATTAGCAGGACAGTCAATGAGTCTGGTCTCAGTTCCACGACACTGGACATTATCCAACCAGATCTGACCAACACCATTAGTGAAACCAGTAAAAAGAGCAGTAGCACCTATAGAAATAATGATTGATGTCATTACTGTATTAACTGATAATTAGATGATCAGCATCCTTTTTTTAAAACCATGAAGTGTTCAGAATGCCATTATAATACTGCACAATGACATGAGCCAGTGGTGTAGCTAGAGTATGGCTGAGTGTGGCTTTCGCCACACCAAAGCAGCTATAGAGCTACAGTTACTTGTACTGAGTATTGAAAAAGAACTCACGGACAAAGTTGACTTCAACAGTGTCATTGATGCATTTGCTTCTTTACAACCGCGACCATATGCAATTATAGCTACTTATCATCATAATTATATCATAATTAAAATCATAATTATTCTAATGAGAAATCTGCTAGTGTTACATCTAGCTAAAGTGCATTCAGCTCTGTTCACAACCACACCAATTCCAAGAGGCTAGCTACGCCACTGCATGAGCTACTATCAACACTTAACCATGTGTTAGTTTAATACTGTAACATGTCATCTTATCTATTCACAGTCTTCTTACGGGCTTTGTGATATCCGTCAAAACTAGTGATTGCAACGCAGTGGGGTAGTGTACAATGTTAAGAATTTTTCAGTACTTATTTACCAGTGGTAGAAAATCCTAGCTGTCTGCAAGCAACCTGAGCATCAGGTGTACCCCAGAAATCATCACAAACAGTTCCCCAGACATTGTTATTGCAGATCTCCACACGTCCTTGTGTGTTGGTACCACCTTGGAGTCTGATGGCTCCTTGAGTGCATGTAGTACTACTCTGGCATCTCACTCCAGCATCTTCACTGTGGATACAGTTGTGGCTGCCAAGTGCATTCCGTGGACAGTCAATGAGCCTGGTCTCAGTTCCACGACACTGAACATTGTCCAACCAGATCTGACCAACACCATTGGTGAAACCAGTAGTGAGAGCAAGAGCACCTAATATTATGAAAGTTTTAGCTGAAATAATCGATTAAAGAGACAGTGTCTACTTGTTTTATAACATTATCAGTTTCTAGTTCAAAGTCATAAAGTTTTTATTAGCTAATACATAGTGTAACAGCAGGTATAGCACCACCTACAGTGGCACCTATAACACACAGTGATACAATGATAGCTATTTGACTTCAAAGTTTCAGATACAGTTTTGTCACATCTATATCATTTAGAAATTATATGTACATGAACATAAAGTGAATACCACTATTATGCTTTAAAGTTTGAGGTCATTTTATAATTACCTGAAAATGGTAATCCTAGTTGTCTGCAGGCCACTCTAGCATCAACATTGCCCCAGAAGTCATCACACACTGTTCCCCAGACATTGTTATTGCAGACCTCCACACGTCCCTGTGTGGTGGTACCACCTTGGAGTCTGATTGCTCCAGTGGTACATGATCCTGTAATGATCAATGGCATAATTGATATACCAACAACTGTAAAAACACTAGTTATCTCATGAGCATTGAAAACAAAGTGATTATCTTCAATATTTTTCTAGTCATATCTACCTGTAATGCATCGGACTCCAGCATCTTCAACATGGTTACAATTGTGCTGTCCAAATGGTGGATGAGTACAATCTACAAGTCTGGCCTCAGTTCCACTACACTGGACATTATCTAGCCAGATCTGACCAACACCATTAGTGAAACCAGTAAAAAGAGCCACAGCACCTAAAATTTAGATATAGCTAAGACTAAATAGTAATGGTCCTTTCATGATAGTCTTCTATAATAGCATTTATAACTAGGTAGTAGCTAAAGCTAGATCTTGTAGGGTTTTCATATGACATAGACATGAACCTGTTGCTGAGAATCCCAACTGCCTACAAACTACTTGAGCATCAGCAGCACCCCAGAAGTCATCACATACTGTTCCCCAGACATTGTTGTTGCAAACTTCCACACGACCAGTCATGCTATTAGCTCCTCCTTGAAGTCTGATGGCTCCTTGAGTACAAGTAGTTGTTAGACATCTCACTCCAGCATCCTCAATATGGCCACAGTTGTGGTTGCCCAGTGGATTAGCAGGACAATTAATGAGCCTGGTCTCAGTTCCACGACACTGGACATTATCTAGCCAGATCTGACCAGCACCATTAGTAAAACCAGTAAAAAGAGCAACAGCACCTACAAAATGTTGCAATAATGCTTAAACTCAAACATCATTATTATTATACCAGTGGTAGGAAATCCCAGCTGCCTGCAGGCAACTTGTGCATCAACATTGCCCCAGAGGTCATCACACACTGTTCCCCACACATTGTTATTGCAGATTTCCACACGTCCTTGTGTGGTGGTTCCTCCCTGGAGTCTGATGGCTCCTTGAGTGCATGTAGTACCAGTCTGACACCTCACTCCTGCATCTTCAAAATGGACACAGTTGTGACTACCCAGTGCATTAGCAGGACAGTCAATGAGTCTTGTCTCAGTTCCACGACATTGGACATTATCTAGCCAGATCTGACCAGCACCATTAGTAAAACCAGTAAAAAGAGCAACAGCACCTACATAATGGCCAGCAATAATTCTTAAGCTCAAACATCATTATTATTATTATACCAGTGGTAGAAAATCCCAGCTGTCTACAGGCAACTTGTGCATCAACATTGCCCCAGAGGTCATCACACACTGTACCCCAGACATTGTTATTGCAGATCTCCACACGACCAGTCCTGCTATTAGCTCCTCCTTGAAGTCTGATGGCTCCTCGAGTGCATGAAATACTACCCTGACATCTCACTCCAGCATCCTCACTGTGGACACAGTTGTGGCTACCCAGTGAATTAGCAGGACAGTCAATGAGTCTTGTCTCAGTTCCACGACATTGGACATTATCTAGCCAGATCTGACCAGCACCATTAGTAAAACCAGTAAAAAGAGCAACAGCACCTACATAATGGCCAGCAATAATTCTTAAGCTCAAACATCATTATTATTATTATACCAGTGGTAGAAAATCCCAGCTGTCTGCAGGCAACTTGGGCATCAGTAGCTCCCCAAAAGTCATCACATACTGTTCCCCAGATATTATTATTGCAGATCTCCACACGACCAGTCATGCTATTAGCTCCTCCTTGAAGTCTGATGCCTCCTTGAGTGCATGTAGTACTACTCTGACATCTCACTCCTGCATCTTCAAAATGGACACAGTTGTGACTTCCCAGTGCATTAGCAGGACAATCAATGAGTCTTGTTTCAGTTCCACGACACTGGACATTGTCCAGCCAGATCTGTCCAACACCATTGGTGAAACCAGAAAAAAGAGCCACAGCACCTAATGTATCAATATTTTGGCTGAAGCAGCATGAACTAAATATGTTAAAGTCCTCAGTATAATGTTTATTGAATATACTTCATCAGGCCAACAGATGTGACTTAAGAGAAATGTTCTGCTATTCATGCTTATCATGTACCTACAGAATATCTATATAATAGGCAGCAGAAACCAATGGACAGGATAAATGCTATTAAGAGCTCTACACAACTATAGATTAAAGATTAAATTATAGATTAAGTAAGAGTATAGCTTATCAAAGTTGAGATGCCAGTACAGTATCAACTTGTTCAGTTTCTAACTAAATGTCGTACAGCTAATACAAAGTGTACCTGTAGTAGGAAATCCTAGCTGCCTGCAGGCAACCTGGGCATCAACAGTGCCCCAGAAGTCATCACACACTGTTCCCCACACATTGTTATTGCATATCTCCACACGTCCTTGTGTGGTGGTTCCTCCTTGGAGTCTGATGGCTCCTTGAGTACATCTAGTAACACTACCCTGACATCTCACTCCAGCATCTTCACTGTGGACACAGTTGTGGCTACCCAGTGAATTAGCAGGACAGTCAATGAGTCTGGTCTCAGTTCCACGACACTGGACATTATCCAGCCAGATCTGACCAACACCATTGGTGAAACCAGAAAAAAGAGCCACAGCACCTATGTATAAAGGAAGACTAGCATATTATTTTGTAAGAACCAAAGCTACATACATAGCTAGCTAGCTTGTTCTACTCAGTTGGATTTTGTAAGTAAACTAATACCTTACTCTTAGATTTAATAATATTGCAGAAAAATATTCATCATACACACAAGTTATTATTATAGTTAGCTATGCAGTTACATTATTGAGTTATAAAATTACTCATGTCAGAATACAGTAATAGTATTCCAACCCCCTGAAATGAGGACACCTTTGGTATATTTAAAAGACAGGAATAATTATATTAACTCAGGCTACCCCTTTAATCAGCACTTTAAGGTGTCCAGATTAGAGGTTTCACTTTAGTATAATGTATATAGCTAGCTAGTTAGCCTACAATAGCCAGCTAGTTACAGATAATTACAGCCATTATAAGTGCTCACCAGTGGCAGTAAATCCCAGCTGTCTACAGGCAACCTGGGCATCAACAGTGCCCCAAAAATCATCACATACTGTCCCCCATCTGTTAGAATTACAGATCTCTACACGTCCAGAATTTGCTGTACCTCCTTGAAGCCTGATGGCTCCCTGGGTGCATTGAGCTGCATGTTGGATTTGTAAAATAAATTCACTTAAGGAATTAGAATAATGATTATTAATATTATTCATGTATAGCTGTAGCATCTCTATGCTCACTCCCACCCTCAGCTTTCTGCATAATAATTATTTTCCACTATATTTATAGGGTGTAGAGACTGACCATGTCCAGTGTTACCAACTAGCCACTGGTGCTATAATTTTTACATCTTAATTTTTTTATAGCATTATCTAACTGAAGCAGTTGATTGCATGTATAATTTAACTACTTTCTATAATAATAAGCTAGCAACTGTAACCTACATACATTGAGTAGAGATAACCTCGCCCACACCTCCTCAGCTAGCTACCAAAAATTTAGTGTATAAACGCTCTAATTATTATGTTAGCTACAAGGCTACGTGAACAATAGGGTAGTTAGGTTACTCTAGTACTAATAAATCAATTGATGTAGGCATGTAAACGACTTCTAACTATCGTGATCCTGCAGAGTATATATAACCACTTGACCACTAGTTAGCTACCGCACTCATGCAGCTATAGCTAGTAATGATGCTGCTTGTACCTGTGTTAAATAGCTAGCCAATCGCTATCTAATAACTAGTTAGTTAGTGTAAAATAAGAAATTCGTGCAGAATTTCTGTAAGGTACCGTAAAATTACTAAAAACCATGAGCCCTTCTTCTGAGGGGAGGGGCTCAAACTGACTGCAAACTTACCGTCAACTCCACCCTGTTGCAACAGGCATCCGGCCAAAATAAGAACGATTTTCCAAGCCTCCATACTGAAGGCTAGTAGCCTCAAAGATTGAACTTGTAAGAAAGCCAGAGAGCTATACTCCGCTCTGTAGCAAAGAGCTAGCTAACGGACTGAAAAAATGGCTTTACACGCCCCTTTTTTAATCTAGGTGTGAAACGCCCACACACGCATGCGCAAGTAGAGCATAAAAACAATTGAAGAGTAAAAAACAATAATTAGAAAACAACAATAGAAAACAGCAACAACAATAAAAAAACAATTAGTAATGATTGTGGCCACTTATACTATATAATTCAGTCCTTGAGTAAGTCATAACTCCTTCTTCGTGACCTTGCTATACATATGGCTGAAATGACAGTTATTAGAATGAGTACTAACAAACAAAGCCCTCCTCCTATTCCAGCCAACAACAAGATCTACAGAATAATGTACAACACCATTACTAATTTCAAGCAGGTAAATTTTGTCAAACTCATGTTGTTCAATGAATAGCAAAGTAGCTATATACTTATATCAGAATAAGAAGAAAAACAAACAGCATGTGACCAAGGCAAAATAATATTCATTGGTCACATGTATACAACAGTGTCATAATTAATTATATTCAATGCTGAAGGCTGTTCCTTTGATGCATTCTTTACCAGTTTAGTGGGATTATTTTATTTTGTTTGATTGATTTTTGCAAGCTATCTAAATCTAGTCTTGCACTATCTATACATATCATCAGTACTTTTTGAATGGTAAAGCTTAATGGGAGCTATAGGTTCTTATGATGCTAAGGTGATGGTGCTAGCAGTTAGTCATGTTATTAATCACCAAAAGCGTTTAATAAATTTCTGTCAATATTATGACACAGAATAATTACAAATTGTTCTAGATTTCATAAACAACTGAATGTTCATTCCTACACACTCACTATTGGGATTACTCAGTATTAAGCTAATCTATATAAATATAGGACATCACATGCTGGGTAGAGCCACATAATATGAGTACAATGTTTGTGGATCTTACTATTCTTCCCCCTCCTCCTTCCACCACCTCAATGGGACACACTGTGATCCCCCTCCTCCTTCCACCACCTCAATAGGACACACTGTGATCCCCCTCCTCCTTCCACCACCTCAATGGGACACACTGTGATCCCCCTCCTCCTTCCACCACCTCAGTGGGACACACTGTGATCCCCCTCCTCCTTCTGCCACTTCAGTGAGACACACTGTGATCCCCCTCCTCCTTCCACCACCTCAATGGGACACACTGTGATCACCCTCATCCTTCCACCACCTCAATGGGACACACTGTGATCACCCTACTCCATCCACCACCTCAATGGGACACACTGTGATCACCCTACTCCTTCCACCACCTCAATGGGACACACTGTGATCGCCCTACTCCTTCCACCACCTCAATGGGACACACTGTGATCATTCTCCTCCTTCCACCACCGCAATGGAACACACTGTGATCACTCCCACCCCACCCCCCACCCTCCAATACATTTCTAAGTCCCAGAAGAAGTAATACTGTAAAACATTTAAAATACATACCAACTCATTGCCGTCTTTGCTTGAATTTGAATTGCCTCCACATAGCATATAGTCTAAGGAGATATAATAATGACCAAGAAATAGTTATACTAAGAAACATACCAGAAGAGGCTTCATCCTTGAAAAAGGCTTGAATGTATATTCCATTGAAACTCAGAGAAGATTCAACAATGTCTTCACCAGTAGCACCAGCACTTCCATGGAATTTCATGGTAGCTATAAAGGTCAAGAAAAACAATAAGAAAACAGCAAGAAAAAACAAAGAGACTTGCTCACAGCATTTGTAGGCCAATCCAACAGGAGCTGTAATACCATACTGAATTCCTTTGTATTGAAAGTATAAGTCGTCAGTGAAGTTTAGATGCTGGAAGTTATAAATCAGCCAATTAGGTGGTTCTTTTCGAAAAGTAAACTAAAGTGAATGATGATACAAAGGTCAAGAATAGCACTGTACAAATGTGAAAAAAAATTCTGCTTCATATGCTAGTTAGATCATTATGTTAAAGTGTAACACAGAAGTTGAAGTTGGGCTGTTGTCCTAAGTAGACTATTGAATAAGGAAGGACAAGATTTGAACAAACTTCTCTGGATAGATCTACTGGTACTTTTATTTAACCACACTCACAATGTCTTGTATAGTAATATAGACAATGGGGTGTGATTCGACCAAGAATTCATAGAGTACATGTACACCCCATAACAATATTATTCATTGTCTTGTGCTTCACAGTGAATGATCTTAAGGTACACCTTCTGTACATGTGATGGCAAAGTGACCCCCTACACACCTCTCTCAACGTGCCTCTAGGTAGAGAAGTATGTGTGAATGCCATTATTGTCCTATGAATAGCACTGCATTTTACTTAAATGGACTAGATGAAATTCTTTGATGAGTTAGCTAGGAATTGATAAAATGGCCAAAAACTACACCTATGCATGTGCAAAGAAATCTAGGAATGTATAGTTGATCTCCCTGCTAGAAGTTTATGGTGTCACCCCACACTTGGATAATTTGAGGAGAATGATTGCTACTACATCTTGAGCCTTGATGGATTGGGAGAAGAAGGTTATATCATATAAGGGGGGGGGGAGGTGGAGCTTTTCTTGCAATATCCTTCAGGTTCTCTCCCTAATTCTATACTTGTAAGATCAAAGAGAAGTGCCTATAATTTTACTAATTCATACTTCTCTAGTGCCTAAATTACACTAAAATCCACCCTAAAAGTCAAAAAAATTCATGGGAGTGTGGGGAGGGGGAGGGACAAATTCCCAGACCTCAAAGATGTCAAACTTGATAAAGTTTGTGCACTTTTCCTCCCAAAATAAAGAGGATGTATGGATATAAGTAAAAATAGAGTGGAACCTTCAATGGCTCTGAGACTCAGGCTGTATACATATACATGTACTGGTATCATAAGAGCAAAACATTTTGGTGAAATCATTGCTAAGATTTCATTCACCCAGAATACTATATTCCATATTTTAATTATGGTGAAGTAGCCAGGTGAAATAATCTGTTATTTCAATTTTTGCATTATTATAGGCTTAACAATGTTTTGCCTGGTCCCACGACACCTTCTATATGGTAAACTCTATAATGGCAAACTAAAAACTCATATATGCTTCTCTCCCAACTGAATTTGTGATAGCACACAAACTCGTTAATAGTCACATAATTAACCCTGAACTGTTTGCATATAAAAACTTACAGATATAAAGAAGTGAACTTTTCCTCTTAATCCATAGTATCTCCTAAAAATAAGATCTTCATATTCAGTTGTCACTGTGCTGTTAATAATGGTAAGCTCGGCAATTTTGCCCGTGTGGACAGTCGTTCTATCTGTAGAGATAAAAAGACAATCTGGTTGAGAGTTCTGTAACTAGATAATAGAATAGCAGGGTGTGTTTTCAAGCTGTTAAAGGTTAGCTCTTGTGACATTAGCTATCACAATTAACTAACTTTCAAATGAGAAATATTTTATCTGGATAGGAGAGACATAGCTACCATAGGTAGCATCACCTTCTATAAAAACATCCCTTTAGTCGTGCATGATGTCATTAGAATTAAAGTGGGAGTGGTTAAGTGGGTGTGGTTTCAAACCAATTTTGCCTGCTATATCACACTTCCTAAAATTAATTCTTATTTTTCTTTATAAATGTCAAAGATATATCTATACAGTTCAACTTGGAATGAAATATGGTGCTATAATGATCCACCAATAGAGAGTACGTATTTGGAGGGTGTCCACATAAAAGGGTATGGTGGATGCCATCTCAAGATATTAAAAAATGTACACCACTACCGAGAATCCAGCACACTCTGTCAGAAGCTGAATGACCTCTATAGAGTAATTTATAAGTCATGTCTTGACACACCAATCAAATTTTGGTTAAATTTTCTTTACCATGCTTACATGTTCACTTCTTTAAAAATCAATTTTGCATAACTTTATTCCCGTTTCTCCTCTATCCATGTAACAAAAAATCATTCTAAAAGCTTCTGGACAAAGGTACAAATATCTAGCTTTCTAATCAGATTGTGAGAATCTTATCAGATTGTCTTATCCCTTATCCTTTTACCATACATACTAATTAAATAGTAGAGGCTATCCCTTTGAAGGACCTTGCGAAGAAATGCTTACCATATTCAATTGAAATTTCATCGATGCTCAAGAAAACAGAAGAATTTTTGTATCTAAGAAACAGAGGACTTGGAGATGGAGTTGGCGTAGGTTTTGGTTTCAGAGTTGGTGTGGGTTTTGGTTTCAGAGTTGTGGTGGTTGGAAGTAGGACATTGCTTGATGACGATTCAAGTTTCAATGTGGAGCTTGGGAATGGGATACCAGTAGTCAATGAAGGCGTAGGGCTAAAAAAAATTATTTCTTAAGAATGAGTCAAAACCTAATTAGCTAGATAACTATTAAAGGGACTTCCACATCTCTAAATAAAATCAAACCCTACTGATGTAGAATGCTGTAACTGGTTATGTGCACTGTTTGTTTCACTATTACAGTATTCACTGTGGGCCATTGACAATCCTATTTCTTTTACTTCTAGTGTCACTTACCTTAGTGTAGAGAGGCTTTCAGTGTCTAAACCTGAACAAGGTATGAAAAAAAAAAAAAGCTAATTAGAATATGTCCAAGGTTTCCTACCTTGAAACCTATCTAGAGTGACTACCTTTGGGTTGGAGGGTAGTCTCTATAATAGAGGTCAAAATCAGTAAGCACTATCTGACATGACTTCTATAGAGAGGTGGTCTGATCAGACAGGTTACACTGTAGTGGTTTATTAAGGATGACCTGATTAAACAGGTTTCGTCTATATAGTTAGATGGTTTTATTAATTTAAGGGTGGTTGAATTAGACAGCATTCACTGTAGTACCCTATATTAGAAAGTTAAAGGTAGTCTGATTAGAAAGCTTTCACTCTATTAGAAGAATGTTGGCCAAAGATTATCATGGTCAAAGAACTTACACATTATATACACATGGGGGGGGGGGGGGGGGGGCCTTCCATTTATCCACAATTATTATAACAAAGTTCTAAACTTTCTCACAAAACAAGAATTCAAATCTGTCCAGCATGATCAAATTTTGAATTGCTGACTTTAGCTTGTTCCCAGGCTCCTCCCACTAGATATATTCATCTTGCCATTGTATTGCATCACCATGGTGATTATAGAGTGTGGGTGGGGCTGAATTTTGTACAAATGTTTATTTGCACTGTTCCTCCCCCCCCCCACCCCCGGGGGAGAGTGAGAGAACAGGAAAGACTATGTGAAAATGCAACTGACATTAAGAGAATTGTAAGTAGTAGTACTTGTGTACCAACTACCAACTGCAGATAGGATCTATCACATTATACATAATATTATCTATATAATTATCTATAATTATAATATACATAATTATACAACATAATTAGGTGTAATTATAATAAATAATTACATACACCTAAATACAATTAGGTGTAAAAAAGATAACATTCATTAGCTTATGAATTATTCATGAATATGTACGTCATGGGTCAGTATAGATTATTATTTATTACATAATAATTATATTATTATTATTATTAATATTATTATATAATATTATTATATTATTATTATTATTAATATTATATAATATTATATAACATGAGGTCATGCTCCAACCAGCTACAGCTGCTAACTAGTTTAGTTATGACCCCCTGCACCTATATTGTGCATGGTTACTTAAAAAAAAATAATGTAAGATCATCAGAGGTTGCTTGCTCTGTTAAAACCCCTAGTTGTTTCTGCTTCCAAACCACTATGTTCTTCTTTACAGTATCTCTCAAACCTACAGGTTAACTAACTAACATCCCAAGAGTTAGAACAGGAGGCCCAGAACACTTAATGATATTAATTAAGTTAATAAAGTATCTATGGGTCTGCATAATTCTCCAAGCTATAAAGTTTTAGTGCTCCATACGCAATTACACAGCACACATTGACCAACACAGAATGCAATTTAGTTCAGCAGACCAAGAATAAAAATAACCACTTGGGTACATACTCACTTAATTGGAATCCTGATATTAGGAATATTTGGTTAATTGGTTACGCAATTACATTACTTGATTTTGAATCTCTGCTGTCCTATGGACCATTTCTAGCTGCAATAATGTAATTGCTTTTCGTCCACTTTAATAAGTTTGTGTCCCTTCCCAGTGGATTATATCTACTGTTTAAAACTATAACTTCATTTTTCAGAATATTTCAAGGATAATTTACAACATCTATACATCATCAATTTTTAGCTTGTACCTTGAATCATTGTTAAAGTCAGTTGTAATGTGAGAATCCAACTTTTCCATCTTCTCCCGACTATAAACCTGCTATATTCCATTGCACTGCATGTGAAGTGGAAGACAGCATATGTGCATTAGATAGGTACATAAGAAATGTCCTACCCTGACCACAGGTTTCACTGTGTCACCTCCCAACTGGTTGTGTCTTAAGGGTGGCCACTATATACAGGTTCCACTGTATAAGCAGACCACCTCTGTATAACAGCCAACTGGTTATGTCTCAAGGGTGACCACTATATACAGGTTCCACTGTATAAGCAGACCACCTCTGTATAACAGCCAACTGGTTATGTCTCAAGGGTGACCACTATATACAGGTTCCACTGTATAAGCAGACCACCTCTGTATAACAGTCAACTGGTTGTGTCTCAAGGGTGACCACTATATACAGGTTCCACTGTATAAGCAGACCACCTCTGTATAACAGCCAACTGGTTGTGTTAAAAGTGTGAGATTGACTGTATAAACCTATTGTCAATAGAAAAAGATAATAGACACAATTATAAATGGCTCTATATAGTAGTAAAACTATACATATTAGGAAGCAGTTTTCATAGCTCAGAGTAAGTAGGTACTATGCTATTTTAAAGTAAATTACTATTTTACACAGAGTGGCTGTCATATAAATGCAATAGTGTATAAACAAGGAAGATCACCAGACACACCTCAAGGTCAGTATAGCATATATATTTTTACCATGATGTTACCATAGTATTGCCATGGTATTGGGATCCAATATCGGAGTACAAATATCATGGATTATACGACCATGGTGAGATACTGCTTTATACCCTGATATTCAATGAAGGGGAGTTTAACTAATTGTGATACCAACCTGTGATCATAGGCCTTGTAGAAACAAATTATTTATTGTCCATGATTGTGTGCCACACACTATTCATCATTATAGAGCTTGTGTTATACAGGATAGAGTCTGTACATTTTGTCCATATATCTAGCTAAGTATACAATGGAACCACCTCTCTATTCTGAATACTTTGGGACATGTCCTGATAATATTAGAGGTGACCTCATTTCAGAGGGTGAAGTCTTATTACTGCTAGTACACCACCTGTTATTTGGGACTTATCTAAGGAAACATCTAGGTGTCCATAATAAAGGGGTATCCTTAATATAGAGGTGACCTCATTTCATGGAGCTCACTTGGGCTCTAGAATATAATAATTAAATAAATTATTGTTTCCAAAACTACAGATACTCTATAAGCTTCCTCGTAAGAAGACGATGTTATCTACTGGTTCTATGTGCACCATTCAGATGCAAAGTTAGCTGCATGTTCCTTAAGCAAGTACACAGCATGCCATTGCAAGTGGCTCAACTGAAGGAGAATATAATGGAATGCATGGACATGTGGATACAGTGGAACCCCTCTTAACGGCCACTCCTGATGGGCAGCCACCTTGTCTATTACGGCCACTCACTTTGGTCCCAACTGCACCACCATTCAGGATTGTACTTTACAAACCCCTGCTTCGCGGCCACCTTCCTACTCCGTATTACGGCCACTATCTCACCACCAGCCAGGAAATTGACCTTTGTATTACGGCCAGATGCCCCCGCCCACAGTGTTTTAATGGCACAAAAATGAGTCAATGAATGCAGTGTATACAATACTATATAGCTATAACAATCCTTCTGAGCACTGCCTGTCCACTATAGTTTTCATTCTCTCTATGTACGGGGTAGATCCAAAGAAATGATACTTGCATGGAATCTCTAATCTATACGGTAAGTCGGGGTATTTCGGAATACCTGGTAATTCGGAATAAACAGAAAACATTGATGTACACATTCGATGCTCCAAGCTTCTACACTGCACTAATCCTTGTGCAAGTAGGTATATCCAAGAACTCCTGCAGCAAACAATCCCTGTAGCTGCAGAGCAAGTTTGACGGGTACACCCTCACTTTTTTATTCACTAGGTAAAGCATGAAAAGTATGAAGATTGCTACGAACTTTGCAACCATCCAGCAGAGACAATACCAATTTGCACCGGAGCATTCTACAGTTACTTAGCAGTCTCCAGCAGAAATTTTTAATGTGTGGGAGGGGCTGGTTCAGCCACAGCTCAGTGTATGCAAACTAGGTCAAAGGTCAAATTTATTGTTGCTGCACAAACAATTATACTGCACACAAATATGTATGTCTAGATAACAAAGTACCAAGATGCCATAGCTGCTCTTGAACACACCGCTAACCTTACCAGTTAAGGTCACCCCTCTATAAAGGCCAAAGTTTCATTCCCCGATGGTGGCCATTATAGAGGGGTTCCACTGTACATAACTAAAATCACAGTTCTTGATAGAAACATGCATAACGTCATTTGTAAGTCCAACCTCTGCAAGTGAACCAAATGGATTTTAATACCAACATCTTTTTATATTCTAGCAGCATAAAAAAAATTTTGTTGGTAAAATGTCACTGGAACAAAAATGTAATTAACTATGTCATACCTAGTATGAAAGGCTGACATTATAAGATACCGCAATACAATATAACATGTTTTGGGAGGATTAGGGCATAGATATGCTCCTTCTACAGCTATGGTGGGTCATATATACACCCAACTCCTGCATGCATAGCATTATTTGGGCACACTTGGCCTGCAACACCTTATCCACAGTATTTAGCTAACTTAATCACAATACTACAAAAGATGAGCTGGCCTAAAAACTAACCATGGCACACTGATTGCATCACAGGAATTTTTACCTACACAAACAGTACCATCCAGAGCTGCTCAAGGTGCTATGGATCTTAATGGTTAATTCAAACTGGACACACCTCGAATGAAATATATAAGCTACTATCTAGCTATGATATACTCACCAAATGCTTAACTGATGTCGATTTTCCAAAACTAGGACAGTATCCCTCGAGAGCTAGAAGTGTGCACCGCCGCCCCCCATCGGGATCGGGAGGGAGGGGCACTAGAGGCGTGTGCATTCACGTGACTAATAGTATGACATATGCATGATGTGCGCGCATGTGCACGCGTGTGTGTGGTGTTAATTGTATAATTTTTGCAGTTAGATAATGGGTTGTGGAGCATCGAAGACAACTGCTGCTCAACAAAGCACCTACAAACTTACCAGGTTGGGAGGAAGCAGTAAGGTTTCAAATCAACCTGACCAGCTAACAAACTGCTGCAGTACCTGGAGGATTCTGTAGAAACTGTAAATTAGCAATAACCTGTCCTTCTTGTGTTCTTTAATCATAATGACCAAATTCACAGTACAATAATAATACTGTATATAGTATAATCAAAAGTGATGATTATCCTTTCAAAGGGAGCTTGTGAGAATATGGACTAACTATTAGCTAATCTTGCTGTTGTGATGGTGAGATTGATTATAGTCTTCAGGGAAAATTATATTGCTGTTTATAGACCATGAAGGATTGACACTATAATGATAACAAAATGGATGGTATTCAGGGGGTGTGGCAATTAGGCAGAGTCAAGTGGGGACTCCACCTGAGTGGTGGATGCATGGTGAGGAGTTGCTGCACCACCATCTCTATTCACTCACACAATTGCTATAATGCTAAGGTTTGAGAGAGAAAAACAGTCTAAAAGGAGGAAGGAGTCAAGGTTTAGAGCTCATTTTTAAAACTAGCCAATTTTGGAAATTGTGAACCTAAATCAGGTGTACCTTGTAACACTATTAAGAAAAGCATCCAAACAGCACAGAAATGCTTACTCTGCTGAGTCTAAAGATTACCAGTTAGGTAAAATAACCACCATTGAGACTGAACCATGTAATTTATTTATTTATAAGTGGGCCTCTTGTTGAAGAGCTCTATGGTGAGCAAATGTAGCTGGCACCATTCAGCAGAAGGCAGCTGGGTTCCCAAACAGTTTGAGAGACACCAGAGCAGCAAGGAAGCTATGTTGTGGAAAGGTTACCTACTATGTTTTCCATGTTAGTGTTCACAAATGTCTTCCCAGAGCATATGGAGGGTAAAGTGGCTAGGATGGGGTCCTGAGGTACCAGTCAGTTCCTCCACTTTTTATCAGCATACAAATTTATGGGTGCTATTGACAGGTTAGGAAAAATTACGGCTTTGTTAGAAAGTCAAAGTGATACTGGATAAGACCATTCTTTAAGTTTTTATTAGACTATGCAATCAACAATGCCAATATCCTCTATAAGCATGACTGTAAATGCCATGGGATTCAACCTAAGGAACTCTAAAATTTGAGTTAGTTCGCTTACAGTTAAGTCCTACCAGGGCTAGCTTGAAGCCATGGCAGTGGTGTTCAGGTTGGGTGGTGGTTGCCATTTAAATACCCAGGGGCAGCTAGGTGCCTGCAGTGCATCAGGAAGAAAAGGAAGAGCCACACCACATTTGTGCTGCGCACGCAGCGGCCGTGGGCAGGCGGGCGTGTACACATACTACATATCTGCGCGACTAGAAGGTTACCTTGGTAACAAAGTTAGAGTCGTAACATAATTATGAACTACTTGAGCTTGGACAAGATAGTGTGTTAGGGTGATTCCATTACTAATGGGGTGTGGATCATCTAAGACTGTTCAACAAGTGGCGACTGCACCTATAAAATCCACACCTCCACCTTTTGATCCATCGGAAGATTCAACAAGGTCTTTCTTACTATAGTATTAGCTACTAGCCATTCTGAGTATGGCCTGTGATAGTCATGGATCAATTGGTCATAGTTTTATACATTGTAAACTAGCTATTTAAATCAAAAGGGTCTTGTAAACTAGCGATTTAGGTCTTGTAATGATGCAGGTATAAATACATAGTTACATTGCTATTGAGGATAATGCATGATGGCTTGGCAGACTAAGTTTACACCACTGGGTGATAAGCAGTGAGACAGTTAAATAGAAAGTGTTTATTCACATACCAATTTTCACTCTAAATGTTTGCTATCACTTAGTAAACAAATCTAGACTGTTATATATTATATCCTTAGAGCTTATTGATAATTATATGCAGTGAAATTAATCTGGCTGTAGTTCAGACCAGTGAAACTAAAAATGATCAAACTCAACAGCCTCAAGCTAACAAAGGTCAAACTCAACAGCATCCAATCAGTGGAATTAAAGAAGATCAAACTTGGCCTCCATTCAGTGAAGGTGAAACTAAACCTCCAATAAGTGGAACTAATAGAGATCAAAATTGGCAACCTCCGACCAGTGGAAATGACAAAAAAAAAATTCAGCAACCTCCAACCAGTGGAACTAACAAAGGTCAAACTCAGCAACATCCAACCAGTGGAACTAACAAAGGTCAAACTCAGCAACAGCCAACCAGTGGAACTAACAAAGGTCAAACTCAGCAACATCCAACTAGTGGAACTAACAGAGGTCAAACTCAGCAACCTCCAACCAGCGGAACTAACAAAGGTCAAACTCAGCAACCTCCAACCAGTGGAACTAACAAAGGTCAGGTTCAGCAACCTCCAACTAACAAAGGTCAACCTCCAATCAGTGGAACTAAAAAAGGTAAGTATATATTTCTAGCAAGAACATTAGGAAAAGGTAAGGGGGTTCAAACCCCACCCCTCTCCCTTCTTAGCTCAACATTATCTACACTATAGAATACTCTATGGGTAACTATAGCTAGAAAGATGAGGACACATCAGTATTACAGAAAGCAAAATAATTCCAAAATTAAATTATTAATATTGGTGCTGTTTCTGAAAATTAATTTTGTTAATCGGTAAAAATGCTAAAATAATTTAGCTCAAGAATTTAAGGTAATTGCTAAAGGTACGAGTGAGTACAAAGATCTCTGTAAATGATTCTGCCATTGCTCCTCCAAAAACCTTTTTAGTCATCAATTTTTTTTCAGAACTGACTTTTTCAAAAGTAATATGGTATCTGAAATTAGAACCATTGCCTCCACTTTTGTGGGTGTGATTGTAGGTGTAACTACTCCACCTATTATAAATTCCTAGATCCAGCTATGTGTATCATCTAAATGCTTATAATTTTTCACTACAGATGGTCCTCCTGTTAAGAAAGATAATCCATCAGCTGCCTTCAAACAAAATGTTGCAAATAATCAAGTGGTAAATACAATACAAAGATCTCTGCATAATAATATCCATAGCTAGTTCATTTAGGCTACTAATGTTCTAGACCAAATATCTGGAAGACCTTTACCTAACCAGAGTTGCATATAAAATGTGGTCCAGGATGGCCAGCTATTTAATTTCAAACTGTGATGACTCATATATAGCATAATAGCAGTTATTTCCAGTTTTTTAGTTCTAGTGTGTATGGCATTGTTGTAACACTTTATAGATTAGTGCATGTTGTTGCTCCAAGCAGTTCCAGAGTAGTAATTTGTGTGGGTGGAGGGTGTGTGAGCACCTTTATAAGTACCATCAACTGTAACTATGATCATAAGGATTCAAGGCTGCCAACCCTCCCTATTTTATAGCCCTACTGTTGTTCTCCCTATAAATTACACTAAACTCACTCTTTCCCAATTTAAAGCTGCATTCAAATAGTTATTATAGTAGCCATCCAAGCATTTAAGATAATGGATAAGTGAGATATTGATTCAACAGGAAAGAAAAAAACAATAAAAAATAAATAAATAAATAATTAAAAAAAAAAAACAAGAAACAAGAGAACCATACTTAATTTATCCCAGAACTTGGCTCTTTCTAATGTTATACTCATCTCCTCCTAAATTCAAAAATGACCAAGGTAGCAAAAAAAAAAAATTATTTTTTAACGGCCATTGATCACAGTTCAAAGCTTGTTACACCCTATATATTCCTCTAATATGGGTCAAAGCCCTATATTCTCAATATGGGAAAGCTTGTTAGACCCTACGTATATATTCCCCTAATAATGGGTCAAACCTTGTTACATCCCCTTAATATGGGTCAAACCTTTATATATCCCCCTAATATGGGTCAAAGCTTGTTACACCCTATATATCCCATATACATGTATGCTACATCTCTAGAGCATTTAAGTGATTAGGTAGTAAAAATGTGGGTGCATTTTTTGAACTTAAAAGGGTCCCAAATAAGCCAAGAACTACATTTTGATACTTGGACCAAGTTTCTGGATATAAGTGTGGTTGAGCTAGCCTTCTGAGAAGGTAAGTATTTCTTGTTTTAAGTTTTCACAGTTATAGAAAAGTGTGCTGGTCACCCACAATTTTCAGGTCCCCAATGTTGATAACTCTAGGAGTTTAATGCTCTGCATTTATTATAGCAACAATCAGCAGCTGCAAACAATGCAACTTCAACACCATCAAACAAGAATGAGGTACTTAAGTATCATATCATACTTCATATCAGAAATTTTTGGCAATAACTACTTTTCTATCGCACACTTCATTCTGTCAAAATGACTTTGACAACCTTTCTACTTGCCAAATTTTTCCATTACATATGGGGATTATGTGGAACCTCTCTATTTGGCAAACTAGATTAGAGAGACAAAGATCTACTTACAAGCTGTTATCCAAGTATCCATATCCTCAGGGCTGAATAGAGAGATTCCGCTATACATATATACATAGCTATAATACTTGACGTAATAATAGTGATAACATGCCATAGTCATGTTATGGCTATTTTGATTCATTGGACTTTCAGGAACTAGAGAGTGGTGCTAATAGTAAACGATTATCGAAAAGTGACAAACTAAGAAACGAAGTTAGTAAATGCAGAGAAGTACGTATGTTTCATAAGTCATATAAACATCGTAAAATCATAAATCATCAATAGTGTACTATAGCAGGAAATCTTCAAATTGGAAAACTCTAACTTAAAATACTAATGTTCATCATGTTGTAGTCAGTGAAGCTAGATTTATTAGCGCTGTGTCAGCAGTTCATATTGATGACTGTATTAGCTATAATAGGGAGGGCAAGCAGGTACAAAAATAGTGGCAAAACCTACCGTATAACTTTTCAAGGGGAAATATCTTTGTGGTTTTCGTGGTTAGAATAAAACCACAAATGTTTTACCCACGAACTTTTAATTTTATGGTTTAATTGAGATGGCACCAAGCTGTAAACCATAATTTTTTTTCCCCACAAATAAATTTGATTATTGAAAACCACGAAGATATTTCCCCTCAAAAATTTCCCGCTATACGGTATTGGTAGGAAGTCAGGCAGTAGCTATATAATAATATTCTAACATGCTGAGAAGGGAGAAGTTTAGTTTATCATGCATAACTAACTGTTATTGCTTGCATACATGCAGTGGGACACTGAAGTGCTTCCTAATGATGGAGTAGAACTTGAAACTGATACTTCATTTAATCAAGATGTTACACAAATTGGTAAATAATGTATTGTCATGCCATTATAAAAATTAATGATAGTCCTTACTTTTCCTATAATGATTACATGTATATACATATACAGATTGCTATATACATAGTGCAGCATGTGGGTACTACAAAAGGTACTGCAAAAAGTACCACAAAAAGACCGTGTCATATTTTTTATTATCTCAGACAAGATCCCCCATTACAATTCCTGAAATGAGGATACTATATACAGTGGAACCTCTCTATTCCAAAGTACATCTTTGTTTTTGGATATGTCCTAAAATCACAGCTTGTGTAATAACATTAATTGAACTTCACCCTCTGAAATGAGACCACCCTTCTAATCAGGACATTTTAATTTAGAATAGATAGGCTCCACTGTACACACAACAATAGAGGCTTTTAGTTTCAGCAATAGAAGTGGTTCAGTCCTTAAGAATAGACTTATGTAATTGTTACCTGTGATTGCATGTTATGTACAGATCAGTGGGATGATAAACCAAATAAGGACGAGGACCAGGACCAGAATGATGATGATTGGAATTCCAAAAAATCAATCATGTGACCAGTCATGTTGAAATATCATTCTGTTTATTTAGTGCAACTACCACTATTTATTATTATTAATCACTTCAATTTTTGATAATAACAGACATTTATTATTATTATTGTATATAGCATAATTATAATAGCATGAGGTGATTAAAATAGGTATAATAGTTAATCATGATAATATAGAGAAATGTACTATCTTAGATAAGTGTCTTCTACAACCATGGGTCAAGGAAGGTTGGATTATCAATCTGTGTGAGCCAGGATTCAAATCATTCCATATAAACGGAGAAGAACCTATTAAAAAATAATTTATTGTACTCAAAAGAAGGTTGCATTTCCTTGACAACTATAGCTAGTTTATAGACTCATAATCAGTAGCTATCTTCAATTATTATTTGCATGGTGCATGTTTATGACACTGTGTGCATAATATTATTATTAACTCACATGGAATTGCTTGCATTCTATCCACTCTACATGAAAATTGTGCGATTTTGTTGCTAGCAGTAGGTCCAGTTCCCTGCCATTCTACAGTCATGTTATTGCCACTGACTCTTAACCCTCCATTAATCCAATGTAACGAGCATACATCTGAATCTAAAAGATAGATGAACATCATACAATGCTGATATACACAATCACAAGAAGAAAATCGTTAATGGATGTTAGCCAGTACTAGGAATGCTTATTAGCTACAGTACATACTCTATTGTAAATATTAGAGTGTCACCATTGATTACATAACTGAAGTGGCACCTTAATTAGAAAAAATATTATAGCAAACAAGAGGTAAGATTCTTCAGCTACTATAGTAGCTATTTCACTTCGTGTTACTGTAATTCTTTACTCCTTGTTATTGTTATTGCAGTATCCACCTTATTCTATTATGTAGCTGTATTAAGGTGCTACTAGAAAGAAGTAGTCAATTTTTATCAATGGTAGAATCTTACATACCTAGCCTCACAGCCCTCTCCAGGAGAGTTATGTTGCTTCCATTTTCCTTCAGTCCTTCAACTTTGATATTGAATTCTTGATAACGTAACTTCACATTTGAAAATACCAAAAAACCTGACGAACCTGCACAATATTAAAAGTCATGCAAGTTATTAATACTTGAAACAAAAGGCTTGTCTATGATTATAATATTATATTATGCGAAGTCCTCTCAATGAGTTTTGTCTGCAGTAATCTATCATAATAGATACTGTATATTTTTCTAGTATTCGGCATAGCTACATAGGGTACATGCCCTATCAAACTCTCTTAGTGCCCTACTTCTATCTGCCATAATTTTATGAATCTGGTAAAAAATTGATAGTCCTTAGTAGTCTATAGGTCAGTGCTCTACTGGTGCTCTACTACATGTTTAATCCTGGCTACACCAATGGTGCCGGGAATACTTACAGTCCTCAGTGCGTGGTGGAGTCCTTCCAGGACCCTTCAAAGTACATGAAATTCGGGAGAAATTGTGACCAAGAATGATAAAATTGATGGTAATGTTATTTCCTTGGACAGATGGAGTATCGTGAACAAAGAATGCATCTGGAAGGACAAGGTATATAATTTGAACAATGACTGTGCTGTTAGCTAGTTCTTAAGATTATTTCACTCATACTTGAGACAAGTCCTCTATCCCCTTACACAATGTACAATGCAATGATGCCTTTTATATCTTCATAGTTTGTTCCATAGTGGACAAGTCTATTGTGCATGTACCTGGAGTGTCATCATCCCAGATTCTAACTATAGCTGTTGAATTTTTGCCTAGTAATGCAGCTCTGTGTATTAAAGGGTCACTCTGCAGCTCTATAAAGAACATCTCAGTCTCCTCTAGTGAGTCATCATCAACTATTGTCAATGTTATACACTGTCTCCTGATGGAATTGGGGTGAGTTGCTACTGGGAAGACAATATGATGAGCTGTATATCCAATGTAGTCATCAGTATCTGAAGAAAGAAAGAAAGAAAGAAAGGTAACTAATAGTAAACATATCCTAGAGATTACAGACAGAATACTACTAGTATACGGGATATTACACATTCTATCTTTACCTAAGGCACTATTGCCCACAGTGCAGATGTAAGTGGCCAGGTTGTTAATCTGTCCTCCAATGGCTGTCACACAAACTTCAAGGGGAGAGGAACCTTCTATCACAGTATACACTGACTTCTCCAGATTTATCACCACAACTATAACAATCATAATAATATTATAGTGCAATAATACCAGCCCTAAGTGGTGTGGTGATGTAACAGCAGTTATTCAAAATATATTGAATCTACTCTGATCTTACAGTTAAACTACCTACAACAGTCACTGAACTTACCTTACTGCTATAACATTCTTAGCAATTTATGTATGTGTATTGTGTATCTATGTGGACACTGGAGGCAAGTGACTCCATACTATTAGGGAGCTGAATGAAAGATTTTTTTTTTTG